>CM041778.1:384290389-384334702 GCA_023374045.1 Limonium bicolor
CGTGTGAGGACGGGAGTCGATGTCATATCCGGTTCGACTCTCTTGGTGTATGTATAGGTTGTATTCCAATTTGGTTTCAATCTTCCCTTAGCTTATCCAAAGCTAGTTTACTGACTCACGTCGGGCCACAGGGGCATACAAATGTTATTTCGGTGTGCTTGGGATTACTATATCCGACACACCTTGGGTTTAAGTTAACCGTTCGATATAACTGGACGGTAACGAGGTTGGTAACGAGCTTAGCATGAGATTGGCAATAATCTCTAGGCTCACTATGTATACTAACTATGGTGGAAGGTTCCTTGTGTGAACCGATCTTATGGTGTTTTGTGTTGTTATTGTGCTGGGCAATTTCCCTTGCTATGCTATGATATGTATACGTTAGATGTTTAAAATGAATGCGATGTTATCATGTGTACGTCGAAATGAGAAAAGTGTTGTTATGTTTTGTTATGTGAGGAATGTGATATGTTGTAAGATATGGAGTGTGTGGATCATGGAAATGAATCCCAGTTTGTGACAAGAGGCGTTTAAGGATAACCCGGTTTAAGGGTAAGTGTCGTCTATTAAGGAAGTAGCTCCGTTAGAGGAGGAACACTCTAGGGATAATGAATACCATGAGTGACTCATCAAGTAAGGATGTATTATCCGTTTGTTGAGCCCATTGAGGCGAAATGTTTTATGTGGTGTGTTTACAGTTGCATGCATGATTTAAATATAATCAATCGCATGCTAAGACGACAATTAGTTGTGCGTGGCCCGGTAGCATGTGAGCTGCGGGATTACCATACCAGCAAAGGTGCTGAGCCCCTTGGGGGCCACCCTTTCTCTCCTTTTCTATTTCAGGTACAAGGAGCTGGAAGCCGTTCGAGAGTAGGACGGGGTAGATGTTTATACATGGGTAGCCATTTAAATGGCGTAAGCATTGTAGGCGTAGTAAGACCGAAATTGTTATCGGCATTAGTTTGTAAATACTCGGTACGGTTGGAATGTATAAAGTATATGGGTTGTTGTTAAGGGAAGCAAATGTAACGTGTAGTTGCTCGGGAATCTAGTCCATCAAACCGATACAAAGTACATGTATTAGCCTTGTTAGCCACGTGGGTGGTTAACGGCGTGTAACACCATTGAAATAAGTAATGTGATGAGTTGAATTTTCCGCTGCAGTTTGATGTTATGTGTACGGTGGTAGTTGGGGTGTTACAAAAAGTGGTATCAGAGCGATACTTCGCTCTGATGACTGAATTACCGAGCTTAGGAAGTATCGAGATAGGATTTTAGTACTTTGGGTTAAGGGTTGAGTGATAGCGTGAGAGATACGCCAGTTAGGTATTACCAGTGTGTACTGGAAACCTACAATATCCATCCCACCCTCCACAATCCCTGTTTTATAACTTGGGAAACAACGCCAGAGAGATGAAAGTCCTCTCTTACTCGGGAATACCCGATCTGGCTGTTATTAAATACCTTTAAAGGTACGGAGAACCTGTCATACGGTAGATCCCGAAAACAGGGAATCCCGGAGACGGCCTCCATCTGAACAATGCTAACCGCATTTCATAACAAAGAATGAAGAATCTTGTGTATGGGAGAATAGAATTTCCGGCAACCTGGGTCGACATGCCGAGCAGTCGAGAACATCCAGCTTGCAACGCACTGACCGTGCAACAGGCAAGAAATGTAGTAATGAAACCCGAGACGAGTGTCTACGGGACTACAAACATTAAATAATGTCGCCAACGGTATATCAACCGATTAAGGAACGACAACGTAGTACGAGGAGGATACTATATTAAAAAAAAAGGGGAGGTCTCCCAGAATGGGAAACACCCCAGTTAATGGTTATCATGTGGAGACGGCGAGAAGTACTTAGAAGATTTATTGTCAAGACAGTAAGAACAAATAAGGGCCAACAAGGCCACTTGTGACAGTGCGGGTAAGAACAAAGACACAACCGGTGTGTGTGTTGAACCGATAGCCAGTTAGCATGGCACACTTGCCATGGCAAGTGCTGCTGTAACAGGGCTGTTCGGGGAAGTTTTAACAAATACAAAGTACTTAGTAAAGTACCACGAAGTTAAGTGTGATCGTTATGACCATGGAAGGGCTTAACAGCCTGACCTTTGTAATTGGAAGTACACCAGTCAGCAAGAAACTAGACTTGGCTAAGGTAAGAACATGTTGTGAAACCATGAGAATCTTCCTTTCAAACTCGGATTTATTTCAAACTCTTTTTCTTTCAAAACCAAAATTTTCTTTCAAACCCATTTTGTTTCAAACCTCTTTTAAACTAAACTAGCAGACCTATAACGGCCTCAGCGCCACAAGTAAGTAAGTTACACCAGTTTACTTTCGAGTAACCCGAGGGAATGGATGGAGTTTATAATGATACAACGGTTGATAGACTGTCCCTTGATTAGGTTCGGGAAGCACGAAATATATATTGTCGCGGGACAATATAAGGGAGTTGACAACAGAATACTTCACCTAGGCGTGTGACGGACACTACGAGTGTACCAACTGTGTTGTGGGACGACCGCACTCCGATAGGAGCATGTGGGCCTGACAGACCTACTTATAGGTTAGTTGGGTAAGTAGCAATGTATCAGTATGATACCCCATATATGTATACGAGTAGAGTCCGAAACACGGGAAGTAGTCGACTCCGTACTACGGTCAGCAGTATAAATCAAACAAGAGCTAAGGATTACCATAAATGGTTGAAGTTAAGGAACTCAGTTAAGTTAACGAGACTAAAAGGATTAGTGAATTCCTTTCAAGGAAATGTTTAAGAGTCAGGAGGTGCGAAGTGCACTAACTGTAATGTAAAGAGGTCGTATATGTCTTAAGGATCCTCAGGGAAAAACATGATAGCTGGAACGGAGACCCAGCCTGTGCATGGCAAGGCAGATGCCTGATGTGGACACATTAGCGTGCAATGAACGAGATGAAACTCCCAGAATGAGTACCTACACTACCAGGAAATGTTGATCTTCACGGAAGGAGATAAAAAGCCAGTTAAGAACGCAAGCGGCGTGGCTAACGGAATGTACCAATAAGTGCAAGCCAAATGTAATGGCATATTTTAATAACACCCAGGAGCAATCCTTGAGGGGTATTTGGATTAAACATTGTTGGATGAAGCAATATAATTGAAACGCAAGAGTTGAAACAAATACTCGGATTAAACGCTGAAGATAACCTACTTAACAGTAAGACCCTAAGTTGCCAAAGAGACAACTTGGAAAGGAATCGTGACCGTAAGGCTTATAAGCTACAACAACTTGTGTTATGTAAATGTGATCGGTTGCAGAAGTATATGTTACACAAGGAAATAGAGCGGAGAACGAACCACTACATTAAGAGTGGGGATACCTCTCGATATTGTGAAACCGCAGGAGCGGTAGTTAGGTGAACCAAGTTCAAGAGATATGTCAGGGATTAACCATATTGTTGTTACCCAAGGGTGATTTGAATGAGACTAATACGAAAGGAAATGTTTGTACCAGTTGTGTAGACAGGAAGAGTGATAAGTCTGATAGCAACCACCACAGGTGTATGATGCTGAATGTGTAGCGAACAACGCTCAAGGAACATAAAGGCTCAAAAAAAAATAGTATATTCAAAAATCAGCCAAATAAGTGGCCAGATAAACCCAGTGTAATAGCGGAAGCTAATATAATAGCGGATGCAGTATAAGTTGATGTTGTATAATGAGTAAGGATACGGTGCGCAATAAGCGACCGTTGTATGATATTGTTAGATGATAAAATGGTGAGTGAGCAGAGTTATGAGTTAACCCAGTGGAAGTACAACAGTAAGTGATAGCAAAGGAACCGAGCAGTAAGCCGGAAGCAAGTGTTATGTGATAAGAATTTCAGTGAAACACAGTGAAAATTCCTATGGCAATCGCATAAGAGATTTACTGTCAAGAGTTTACGCCTCTGCACTCTGTATGACTGAGTGTTTTGGTATTGCACTTGCGCAGTAATGATCAAGTGGGATAGCTAGGATTTGGGAAATGTTAATTGTGGTGGATGTAGGAAGAAACCTATAATACTATAATGATCAATGCAGAAATGCAAGGTCATACCAATGGAAGAGTACTTGTACGAAACCAAATGTGGAGGTATGATTAAGAATAAGTGATAACACTGGCACTAAATACCAAATGTCGGTATGAAATATACCCCAGGTGTGGGAAATAACCGAGAGAGCACTACACATTAGGTAGTAGCTCAATCTCAACCGACAGTAAGTCGGTAGAAGCAAGTCAATCATTGTGAAATACATAACAGTTTACGCAGTAAGTTATTGGAGAAGTGGATGGAAGTGTTGAAACTCACCGAATTCGCTCAGGGTAAGAGATACCATGCGTCGGTTGAGAAACCATTATTACCAGATAAGGGTAATACATTGGATATGTACAATACAGTAACGAATGGGGCAAACTAGCCCTATAATTATCAGAGTTGCGCAACAGAGGCCAGTGAGCCCATGCATCAGATACCGATATACATTGTGAAATGAATGAAGGGCTAGTTAGCAATGCCTAGAAGCCTCACAGGCCAGGACGAAACCGGTTATGAGTTAGATAAACTCCAAGGAGAATTCTTGGTTAGGGACAAAACCGTTAATATGGTGAAGATCCTCTAACCGAACGCATTGTATACCAGACCGCGTGGAAGTTAAATACTTCACGACGGTAGAACATTTTAAGCCAATGTTCAGTGACTGATTACGTGGGCGTAATCCCTTTTAAGGGGGGTAGAGCGCAAGCCACTTAGTGTGTTTTACCGTACAAGTACGTGAACTATGTTGTGCATAGCACAAAAATAATTTGTTATGATGGTTGGCGCATGTGTTATATAAACATACGCATTCATTCATGGTTAATGTGGTAATTACGCACAGAAGATGCGAATACCATTGTGAAGTGTGTTTATTTTGTTAACAGTGGTGTGTGAGAGTACAAGTGGAAGGGAGCAAAGAAACTCCCGGGGAACTAAAACCCCGACGGTGCATAAATAAACCATGTATTGTATTTTGATAAAAATATGTATATATTACAGTGTTGTGATTTATGAAGGGGTATGAGACCGACATAGAACCTAGTGAGAATTAAATTCCCTAGGTAACTTGAATTAAGTTGGATTTGGGTGATGATTGATAGACGGAGTTCTATCCCTTGGAGATGTAATGATTATGATTAGAATGATTGAAAAGATAGAAAAGGGAAACGTGTGTATTACTTGATGCTTGAAAATGAAGTGGGAGGTGGAACTTGATTATCATGAGATCAAGGGAAGCCGAACACAAATTGGGGTGGAAAGATAGTTCAACACTGATGCTGATCACATCAGGGTTGGATAACTCTAGAAGCTCCCTGTAAGTGGTCACAAATAACCACGTTAAGAAAGATACAAAGAGCATGAGTTGAACTTGGAGTTGTATTGCGTTTTCAAAAAGGATTTTCAAATGGTATTTCCAAAACAGCCGATTCATATTTTGAATAAAGGATTCTCTTATATACTTAACCTAGTAAAGAATATTTTGTAATGCTTGCTCACGAGCTGAGGACGTATGAGCCTTTGTCTTCGGACCGGTGACATGAGAAGTATATTTTAAAAATGTATGTGATTGTTTTGACCTCCCAAAGAAACGGGGACCAGAAGGTGTCCATCGCGACCGGGTTCTGCGGGATCACAGTGTATATGTACTCGACATGGGACTTGAGCCCATGAAGAGATGGAAAATGTATTTCTGTTTGTTATACATGCTAAGACATGTTGTGTGGTATGAGTAAGAAATATTATTTTAGACCTTGAGTCCAAATGTGGTTGAGTTCCGAAGGTGTTATGTTATCCAGACCTATGAGTCTAACTATTGTTATGTTACCCAGACCTGAGAGTCTAAGGGTTGTTATGCAAGAACAATACGGTTAAGGTACCCGGACCATTGAGTCCGAGGTAATCATGTAAGTACGTTACGAGGTGGTTATGTATGGATGTGGATATGTTGCCCGGACCGTCAAGTCCGAGGCTGGATGTAAAGAGTGTTTGGTAATGGAAGTTAATTTCGAAAGCAATTCCCGTATTCTAACCCAATGATGCGTGGAAATGTGAACTTCGAGGACGAAGTTCTTTTAAGGGGGGGTAGATTGAAATACCCCAAATCTTGGTATGTTGTTTAAATGTTTAAATATGGTATCTTAAGGCTAAAAGGTGCCTTAGGAACATCAGTGTATAGTTTAAACCATAGTAAAAACACAATAAAACACTAAGACACGGTTTGAGCAAAAACATGCTCTAAGCTTGGAGTGAACTTGGTTAGGACCCAAAGAGCCTACCAAGACTTGATAATATTTAATTATGATTTTATAAGGCTAATTAAGTCCTTAGGAAACCTTGGTAGACATTGGAACCAAACAAAACATAAGTAAATACCTTAAAGTCAATAAGAGCAAAAATGTGCTCTAAGCTTGGGATAAATTTGTATAAGACCTAATGGTCATACCTGTATCTTATAAATATGTTAATGAACATATTAAATCAATTACCAAAGAAAACCAAGCTTGAAAACAAGTTAAGACACAAAAAGTGCTTTAAGGAGTCTTAAAGCACATTTTTGAAAAAAATTGTCTTGTAAATGAGTTTTGAGTGGCTAAATGTCCATCATTACTCTTAAATATATATGTGTACTATATAGTATCACATTTGGATGTCTATATCAATAGGAAATCAAAAATTTCACTTCTATGTGCCTTGTTTTATGAATAGTGACTTTAATAAGCTAGTTTGTAACATATGTTATCATAAGTAATTAAATTGACAAATAAAGACTAAAATACCCTTATGTAATAAAGGGGGGGCCGGTTTCTAAGTGTGGTGACTCACCACTCTCTTGTTAATATGAAAAGTAAATAAAGATGACTAATTAATGTACTATTTGCTTTATAAGCACAAATATCTTCTAAAAAGCAAGTCTATCACATTCTCTCATTTCCTTCTCATTTCACACGGTTCCAAGTCTTCTTCTACCTCCCTTCTTGCTGTTCTCTCACGGTAGCTTTGACCTCTTGTAAATCCAAGCTCACTTAACCAAATCAAAAACAAACACCACCATTCTCTTCCTCTCATCAAGCTCTTCATTCCTATCTTCTCAAAATTCCAAGACCACCATTTCGGTGCCATGGAGTTCCACCATTGATGGAGCTTGAGCTTGTGTTTCTACATATTATTACTCTCCTTTGCTTCTAGGTAAGGAATCTCAAAGAAAAATCAAGTTTCCTTCATGTTTTTGCCTTGATCGAAATTTCACATTAATGGTGCTCTTGGTGTGACTTTGTTCTAGCTTCATTCCAACCTTTCATGGACTAGGTGGAGTCCTCTCTTGATAGATATTCAAACTCTCTTCAAAGACCAAGGTAAAACAACTACATTAATGTTTTTGAAACAATGTAAACCTAGGGTTTACAATGAGATGAAGCATAAAGCTTATATACTCATTTCAATGTTGGTATATTGTTTAGTAGTTGACAAGGAATCAAATACCTTACACGGTTTTATAAGGAAACAAGAAAGAAGTTTGGGTGGGAAAGAGGTAAATATACTAACCTAATGTGGTTTAATGCCTTAGTAGAAAAGAGCTAATAATGCTTGTTAAAACTACCTAAAGAGCTAATGGTACATGACTTAGGAAAATGTTCTCAAGGAGACTAGTAAAAGGACATATGTCTTGTTGGTTGTATTTGCAGGTTAAAGGCTTATATATTGTGGAAATTCAGTGTTTAAGGTTTAAGCGATTTAAGGGCCTAAGAGCCATGTTATTTAAGGGCCTAAGTGCCAAGCAATTTAAATTGTGCACTATATTGTGATGTAGTGTAAATTTGGTGAAGTCTTGTGTGTGAAGGTGTTCTTGATGGATTTAGGTGTTCTTGAGTGTTTAATGGTGAAAACTATGAGCCTTGGAATGAGGATGTGCTAGGAGAACCCATGGCAAAATTTGTAAAATGTATAAGGAGTTTTAAGTGCTTGAATGAACTTGGGTGAACTAGGAATTGTTAGGAATGAGTAAATGTTTCACTAAGGAAGAAGTGAATGTTTGAGGAGTTTAAAAATGAGTTAGAACTTGAGTTGAATGGATGTTATATGAAGTATTTAGTGTGCCACAAGGTGTTACAACACATTGGGTGACTTAAGGAAAAATTTGGAACAATTTGGACAATTCTTAGGAAGTTCCTGCAGTAGACCGACCCGGGGGACCGACCCTGGCAGGGTCGGTCGGACTGTAAATAGCAGGTTGAGAATGTCTCTGTTAGAGACCGACCCAGGGGACCGACCCTGTCTGGGTCGGTCGGATAGGAAAGAAGACGGTAAATGTCTCTGTTAGAGACCGACCCGAGGGTAGGGTCGGTCGGTAGGGTCGGTCGGACCAAAAACATGGTTTAAGGTATGGAAATGATGTGTAATGTTGGGGATTGATGGTTAATGGTGTTATAAGGTTGTTTAAGACATGTTAGGTGAGTTTTAATGACAATTAAGTAGGTGAAAAGTTGTAATAAAATGTGAAAGCAAATCAAGTTAAAAATGCAAAGTTATGTAACTAAACTAACGGGGAAAAATTATAAGCATTAGACATTAAATAATCATGCAACCCCGATGTTAATAAAAGTATATGTAATGTTAACAGTTGTTCGAGAATTGCTCGAGGAACATAAGTGGACGTGGTAAAGTGGACTCCGGTGACAGGTATGGTTTTCTTGCAACCTGTGTCCTACCGGATTACACCGGCTTGTATGCCAATGTGTTTTTCTGAGTGTTTGCCACCTTGTAAGATTAAAACATGTAATGAGTTTAAAGTAATTCATTTATGTGGCGCGTCTGGTCTCCGATACCGTTTAACCTCAAATAAGTGTTAAACCTTAGCTAACTAGAACTAGGAGCACATGAGAGATCGGTATTCGGAGTTAACGACCCAAACCTTGGGAACGTTCTAACCACGACTATGTGTGAGTTAGTTGGATATTGTTGTTGTATGCAAGTGTGTGAACCTCCCTTGTGTGCTTAACTCGGTTATGATACCGTATGGTGTGTGGATGTGGTAGGCTCCATAATGGGTCTCTAACTACTTATTTATAAGTATATATGTACTAATGGGGGGTGAGGAGTCCGGTATGTTCCGGCCACGCGTGTGAGGACGGGAGTCGATGTCATATCCGGTTCGACTCTCTTGGTGTATGTATAGGTTGTATTCCAATTTGGTTTCAATCTTCCCTTAGCTTATCCAAAGCTAGTTTACTGACTCACGTCGGGCCACAGGGGCATACAAATGTTATTTCGGTGTGCTTGGGATTACTATATCCGACACACCTTGGGTTTAAGTTAACCGTTCGATATAACTGGACGGTAACGAGGTTGGTAACGAGCTTAGCATGAGATTGGCAATAATCTCTAGGCTCACTATGTATACTAACTATGGTGGAAGGTTCCTTGTGTGAACCGATCTTATGGTGTTTTGTGTTGTTATTGTGCTAGGCAATTTCCCTTGCTATGCTATGATATGTATACGTTAGATGTTTAAAATGAATGCGATGTTATCATGTGTACGTCGAAATGAGAAAAGTGTTGTTATGTTTTGTTATGTGAGGAATGTGATATGTTGTAAGATATGGAGTGTGTGGATCATGGAAATGAATCCCAGTTTGTGACAAGAGGCGTTTAAGGATAACCCGATTTAAGGGTAAGTGTCGTCTATTAAGGAAGTAGCTCCGTTAGAGGAGGAACACTCTAGGGATAATGAATACCATGAGTGACTCATCAAGTAAGGATGTATTATCCGTTTGTTGAGCCCATTGAGGCGAAATGTTTTGTGTGGTGTGTTTACAGTTGCATGCATGATTTAAATATAATCGCATGCTAAGACGACAATTAGTTGTGCGTGGCCCGGTAGCATGTGGGCTGCGGGATTACCATACCAGCAAAGGTGCTGAGCCCCTTGGGGGCCACCCTTTCTCTCCTTTTCTATTTCAGGTACAAGGAGCTGGAAGCCGTTCGAGAGTAGGACGGGGTAGATGTTTATACATGGGTAGCCATTTAAATGGCATAAGCATTGTAGGCGTAGTAAGACCGAAATTGTTATCGGCATTAGTTTGTAAATACTCGGTACGGTTGGAATGTATAAAGTATATGGGTTGTTGTTAAGGGAAGCAAATGTAACGTGTAGTTGCTCGGGAATCTAGTCCATCAGACCGATACAAAGTACATGTATTAGCCTTGTTAGCCACGTGGGTGGTTAACGGCGTGTAACACCATTGAAATAAGTAATGTGATGAGTTGAATTTTCCGCTGCAGTTTGATGTTATGTGTACGGTGGTAGTTGGGGTGTTACAATGAAGGTAATTTGGGGGCCTGAACTTTACAACTTGTCCTGAATTACTCACTCTACAAACTGGTTTCAACAACTATCTTATTTTTCGTAGACGAGCGCGGGTAGAGTAGCAGTAAGTAGAATTGAGTGCGTGGCAATTACGGTAAGTATCAACTACAAGTAGAATTAAATAGACAAACTGGTTCCGGTAGATTTTCAATAGATTGGAGGAGGGCGATTGCATTAATCTATTTTGTTAAAAAAAAGTAAAGATAAGTGTTTACTTTTGATTGGCTCTTGTATTAACTATAGTACACATGTCTTGTGATTTATTAATCATAGTAACATTTACCCAAACGCAGAAAAAGTAGCTTTTAGAACTTTTTAGTCGCTGGAAACGAACACCCCCTTAATCTTTAAGGGGCCGTTCACCTACGAGCTGCAACTTATTGTAACTTGACACATATATATTACGTTAAATTTTAACAAATAATCAACCAACACACACGACAACATTAATCTATCTTTATTCTAATGGCCGTGAGGGAGTGGCCCCTAAGATTTTTTCTGAAAAAGAATTTGTTACTTTAATTCTTATTAAGTTTACTTAATTAAATTGAATATAACAAAATAAAAAACTTTTAACCACGTAACAGCCACACCCCCGTCCACCCCTTATTATTTTTTGGGAAAATTCACGAGATACCCCTGTTTTCTTTCGTAATTCACAATATACCCTTGTGATTTTAGTAATTCAACTTTAAACATGCTTAAATGTTGTCCAAAATTAATAAAACTTTACATGGACGATGCTAAAGTGTTATATTTTGGTCCAATATCAAATTTGAATCTTTTTAAGCTCACATGTGACCTGTGGGACCCAATGAATATGTGACTGTTCATTGGGTCCCACAGGTCACATGTGAGCTTAAAAAACTTCAAATTTGATATTCGACCAAAATAAACACTTTAGCATCGTCCATGTAAAGTTTCATCAATTTTTGACAACATTTAAACATGTTTAAAGTTGAATTACTAAAATCACAGAGATATATTGTGAATTACGAAAGAAAACAGGGTATCTCGTGAATATTCCCCTATTTTTTACATGTGTACACCTACACCAGTTTGTAGCAGGGTGCTTCCTGTTGTATGTTAGAAATGGCCTCAATTGAAAATCTCTCACTCTCGGTCTGAACCTGATCCTCGAATTATCAGCTCTAATTGTAGCCAGTCCGCACTGCAGCACAGACCACACACACCCAGATGAGCAAGAGAGCCGAAGAGTAACAAAACCAGCTACCCCAAAGAGGGCTCTTGAAGGATTAAACCCTCCAAAAATTTATTTATCAAGTTTTAAATCTATCAACTTTCTCTCCAATTCGCTCCTCATCGGTCGTCCATGGGATGAATAAGAGGTCGTGTAACTCGTGTTACAAGGCACATTTTTCTGTCGTAGAACATGGCCCTCCAGAGCTCCTCTTACAAGGTACTGCCTCTCTCTATATCATTCTCTAATGAATTGCCATCTCAACTGCTCTAATTAACAGACGAATCTTTGAGCTTTATCACACCATTGTTCGAACTCTTCTTTCTCTCTCATTCAATGCCAGGTTCGATAGAACTGAGTACAATTTTGATACTAAGCGAATACTCCTCTCCTTCATTTTATTTAATCTTTGTCGGCTGAACGCAACAGGTTTTGACCCAGAGGAATTATTTGAATCCGGGGGGAGGGACTCCAGTTGGACTCTTTAACTTTGGTAGAAGCCCTTTCCTTAGGTCTCTCGGTATTTCTAGAGCTGTGGAATTGTGCACGTGCTCAGGTGGAAATGTGTTGTCTTCTTCAAAGCGAAGGTCTCGTGGGCCTATCATGGCTGCAAAGAAGGCCGCTGAAGGTATACATTGTGGAAATATCCATCAATATACTTTTGTTTGTATTTTTATCATCTGGTTAAAATGCTGAATTATCTGCTGTTTCAGGGGTCAAGCAAGAAGACGGGAAGTATAGGACACGGTGAATCTACCCAAGACGGCATTTGGGATGCGGGCAAATTCTACTGTGAAAGAGCCTGAGATTCAGAAACTTTGGGATGATAATCAAGTTTTTAAGAGAGTTGTTGACAGAAATAATGGGGTGTGTTTGAGGTTTTAATTTATCTCACTGCTGTGCTTCACCTCTTTTTGATGTCGGTAACTTATCCACTGTGTTTGCCTTTGCAGGGAACTTTTGTTCTCCATGACGGCCCTCCTTACGCCAATGGTGATTTGCACATTGGTCATGCTTTGAATAAAATCTTAAAGGATATGATCAACAGATACAAGGTGTACATACATGTATATTTCTTTTTTCTCATGCTTGTAACGTGTGCTGCCAAGCATGATTATGAGAGAAATTTTTGGTTGTCACATTCTTGTCATATATTAAGTCCGAGTATTCTTGCACATGCTATCCTGTTACTCTCACTCGTCGGTTTTGATGGCAATTATGATTGATCCCTCACTCCAAACACCAATTATTTGTGAGTTATAAAAACAATAATGCTTAAACCTTTAATTTATCTGATTCCCTGTTGTGATTATGATGTATTCCCAGGGGTTCTAGGGGGTATCGCCATCTATGTCAGTCACAAAATAGAAGAAGTATCTTCAATTGGTTACTAAGCTATAACTCGGGATTGTATTTTGTGTGAGGTATTATGTATGTATTGGAATACTTATTGCTTATTGATGCATGCAGCTTCTTCAAAATTTGAAGGTTCACTATGTTCCTGGTTGGGATTGTCATGGTCTTCCAATTGAACTGAAAGGCAAGTGTTCAGTTATACACTCAGTATCTTCCAATTATTTTATACCATATCTGTTGGTTATCTTCCCGACTAAGCTCAGAAGATGGTTATCCTCAATTGTAAAGAGTAATAAGTCAAGATCACTAATCAAGTCTTGTTATCTTATTTCTGAGACAGTAAAGAGATAGGACCTTTTTAGATTCTTTTATGGTATGTTATTCAAATATTTTCTGCTATAGTAAAGGCTGTCTTACCATTTCAGTTCTGCAGTCGCTAGACCAGGATGCTAGAAAAGAGCTGACACCACTAAAGTTGAGAGCAAAGGCTGCTAAATTTGCCAAGGACACTGTTAAAAAACAGATGGCATCTTTTAAGGTCTTTGCACTTTTTTTTTGTAATGATATCTTCTTTAATCTTTTGTCAAATTAGTGAATTTTTAAACAATCACAGTACATGTCGCTCTATATCAATCTCAGTTGCTAAATGTAATTTATACTGATCAACTATATATCCTTTTACTACATGCAGCGGTATGGAGTATGGGGTAACTGGGACGCTCCATACCTGACCCTTGACCCAGAGTATGAAGCTGCACAGGTAGCTATTAATTTCTTCTTGATTGTCCAATTGACTTTCCTGAGCCGAATGGCATATTTACATATGAAAACCTTCTGTGAAGGATCTTTTTGTAGGGTTAATTTGTATACTCCTTGAGCTATGCTATAGCGCATTTACAGTGAAGGTTTTTTTTCTCTCCTGTCTCTGATTGCTGATTTTCGGTGCATTTTTAATGTTCTAGATCAATGTGTTTGGCCAAATGGCCCTACAAGGCTATATTTACCGAGGTAGAAAACCTGTTCATTGGAGTCCTTCTTCTTCCACAGCTCTTGCTGAAGCTGAACTAGAGGTAAATTTGTCTCTTTTCTCGAGTTTTGGTGAACTGAAAATTTTGAAACCCTATATTTCCAGTCTATTAACTGTAAAATGATTCCACATCCAGCCTGCTTGAAACCAGAATGACTACTTCTGTCATTGAAACTTCTACTGTATATAGTTCAGTCTTCTGTATGCATCCTACTCTGACTAGAGCTTATTGTTGGATATGTAAAATGCACATGCGTTCCATCTGGTAGCTGGCTTAATCCTTGGAGCTGATAACATCTATATGTTCTGAAAACCAATTATATGCAGTCAGTTTATAAGTCATTCATGCTTCTAGTAAAAGTGTAGGTGATCGGATCATGAGAGGTCTGTTACTTCATGGAGGAGCTGTTTGTAGAGTTGGATATTCCTAGTTGTTGTGATTTGGCTGCTTAAGCTGTTTTTACAGTCTTGAATGAATTCGCTTTTGCTTGCGTGATTGTAATTCATAATTCTCTGCACCCAGTTGTTTGTCATGTGCCAATAGGTTTTCAGACCCAGCTCTAGGTTGTTCAAACCTGACCAGTGTGAGTGCAAATTCATGTGTTATTCTTTTTTTGAAACTAGTAAGATTTTTATTGAATGGTAAATCATTCTTTCTGTATTTTCCTTTAATCTATCTGACCGAGCTTGCCAAATTCTGTTTAAATTATATTTAATTTCTTGTTTAAAAACTTATTTTAACATCCCGGCGGGGGGGCTAGGTTCAACTAGTTTTGGACCCACTCAAGCTCCTGATCGAAAATTGTACTTTCTGGGCCATTTTGTCCTCGCTTAATCCAAAAAGGGAACTACAATTCTATACCATTAACCCACCACACACTCTTATAAATCACTCAACTCCTTCTCACATCTTGATCTGAGAGGGGTGATACCGATGTTAAGATTGACCAGTAAATTTGTAATTATCTTTTTCTTTTTTTCCTTTCAATAAAAATGTTGTATAATTTGATGGTAACTATAATATGTGATTATGATTTTTGCGACAATCACGTTTATTTTGCTTCATTTCCTAATAACAATTACAACAAGAATAGTGTATATCTAATTTAATGGTCAACTTTTTTTTTATCATATAATTTTTTGGTATCTATAAATTCTGTAACCATGAATTTTGCATATTAACCCTTTATTTTGGATTTATTTCCTGAAAAAGAAAACATATTTCAACAACAGTAGAGTAACTTGCATCCTTTTGACCCGGGAATATCTACCCTGTTTCCATTAAGTTCATTCTATCAACCCCGGATGAGATTAGAGGGTTTGCTTTATTATCCTTCCCTGTTGTCTTGCATCCCCAATTTAGAAAAAGATTCAAAAATCTAAAAAGGACAGAAACATGTTGTATTTTCTTGTTTGAGTTATTTCAAGCGTTATGCAGTACCCAGAGGGTCATATTTCAAGGAGCATATATGCCATTTTCAGAGTGGTGGGAGTTCCTCCGGAGTCTCAAGGTGTCTTAGAGGAGTTTCTTCCAGACTTGTGCTTGGCCGTATGGACCACTACTCCCTGGACTATGCCAGCCAACGCTGGTAAGCTATCTTTCATGGCTGAGTAATCTGCAGGTATGTTTTTGTTGTTTTTTCTGGTAAGGAGGTAACAACATTCCTTTTTCCTTTGTGCAGCTGTTGCTGTGAATGCTAAACTTCACTATGCTGTGGTTGAACTAAATGTGCTGGAACAAGATGCTTCTTCAACTAAAACTTCAAAGCGAAAGCTGGGCACTGTTTGTATGGCAGAAAAGAAGCCCTTCATCATTGTAGCAGTTGACCTGGTAGAAACACTAGAATCTAAATGGGGAATGAAGCTTACTATTAAAAAGAAGATACTGGGTTCGGATCTTGAAGGCTGCAGGTAATAGTTGCCTGCCAAACATAAAGTCATATAATTTCATTACAGTTGGTGATATGCAAAATGTACTTTTCCAATAAGCATATTATGCATGTCTTTCAAGTCTATGCCTCAGATAGAAGATCAATTGTAATGCTTTAAGAACAATATTTGATTTAGTTGTGAACATATGCACTCCCACATGATTTTACATTTTTTCCTGTGTTGCATTTTTTTGTTCCAGATACATTCATCCAATTGATGGCAGGAAATGCCCGGTTGTTGTTGGTGGTGACTATATCACTACTGAGTCTGGGACTGGACTGGTACATACAGCCCCAGGCCATGGCCAAGAGGATTATATAACTGGCCAGAAATACGGGCTGCCTCTTATTTCTCCTGTTGATGACAGTGGAAGATTCACTGAAGAAGCTGGAAAGTTCTCAGGGCTAGATGTGCTTGGTGATGGTAACGTAGCTGTGATCAAATCTCTAGATGAGGGTCTGTCTCTTATTATGGAGGAACCATATAGTAAGTGCCGTTGATTCACATGCAAAAAGATTGCCGACTTTCCATATTTCTACACTGTACCTTGATGTTGCATGTCTTTCTTTACCTTACAGAACACAAATATCCTTATGACTGGAGGACCAAAAAACCCACCATTTTTAGAGCAACTGAACAATGGTTTGCATCAGTTGAAGGGTTCCGGGAGGCTGCCATGGACGCAATTAGTAAAGTGGCATGGGTTCCTACTCAGGTACATACCTCATTTACATCAAATCTGGATTATGCGGTCTTACTCTAAGCTTGAAGCACACCTAACTGCTTGTACCATCGTATTGATTGAGATAGGTATCATGCTTATTCATGATTGATGGTCTTATTATGCTATTGATGTCAGGCAGAAAAGAGAATATCTTCTATGACCTCAGGCCGCTCTGATTGGTGTATATCTCGTCAAAGGTCTTGGGGTGTCCCAATACCTGTCTTTTATCACAAAGTTACAAAGGAGCCTCTCATGAATGAAGAGACAATTGAGTACATCAAAGGTTGAGATCTTTAACAAATCAGATACTTCATCTCTCTATTTTTTCTTTGTTTATTTTGAATATGTCTGCTGTTTTGAGTTCTCTATCTATTGCTAATACCTAGTGCTTGAATGGGCAGGTATCATATCCCAAAAGGGCAGTGATGCTTGGTGGTATATGAAGGTTGAGGAATTGCTCCCTGTAAGGTATCGTGACAGCGCCCCAGAATATGAGAAGGGCAGTGATACAATGGATGTTTGGTTTGACTCAGGTATTTCATGATTATCATCTGTATGCTCTACCACTATCTTCTGTGTTAGTCACTTGCTCTCTGTGCTTCAAATTTTTTCATGTTCATGTATATGCCGAGTGGATAGTTGCTCTCCTTTGTATGCTTTTGCTTCTATCAAGGGTTGCTTTGGCATTTGATCATGGTAGTTTAATGTGCTTGACAATATTTTTTTCTTTTTAGTTCATATGTTCTTTGTCTGGAAAAATTGATGCATTCTTATTTGTTTATTGTGCATGTTGTGTATATTTTAGGCTCTTCATGGGCTGCTGTTTTGGAGAAAACAGAAAGCCTTAGCTATCCAGCAGATTTATATCTTGAAGGCTCAGATCAGCATCGCGGATGGTTTCAAAGCTCTCTATTAACCAGTATTGCGACCAAAGGTTTGAGGACTCTACTACATGTATTTTCATCAGGCATTTTGCATCAAACGAGAGTGTGATTATGACTACTTGCTCTCGTGATCTGCTTCCCTGAATTCTGGTTCAGACTAAATCAATCTTCTGCTTCTTCGTGTTATTTGTGATGATATGGCTCAATAATCATATTGTGCCTGCAAAGTAACAACTTATATGAAGCTAGTGCTGAATTCTGAGCTTTCAATTAACTGCATTTTGTATCCGTTAACAATCCGAAGCATAGTGCATTCAAGTATCTCATCGTAGGGTTGTACTTCCTTTTTTTTTGAGGTGAGGGTAAGCAGTTTGTTGCTGTCTCTTTTATGCCGATCTCAGCTGATCAGGATGTTTACCAGGCCTTTTTGTGTTTTTTGGAATCCTGATGAACTATATTTAGCTTGTTTTGGCTTCAGTTGGTGAGGAGCTGATAGGTTGTTGATCTTCGCAGGGTCTTGTTAGGAGTTTCGTTCCTTTCTTTTGGGTTATGAAATGTGGATGTTTTAGTTACATGCATTTTCTGTGATGTACTACTAGGCTTTTCAGGCACATTTATTTACCAAAAAGCATCATCTTAGCTGATAAAGTACCTATTTTTTCAACAGGAAAGGCACCTTATTTGAGTGTTGTTACGCATGGATTTGTTCTGGATGAGAAGGGTTTAAAGATGAGTAAATCAGTGGGTAATGTTGTTGATCCTGCTCTCGTCATCGAGGGAAATAAAAGGCTAAGAACCAAACTGTAAGTACTAGAATCTGCTGGTTGTATGTAAAATATGCATCTGATAATGATCTGATATCAATAATCCTTTTGCAGGAGGCACCAGCTTATGGGGCTGATGTCTTGAGACTTTGGGTTTCTAGTGTAGACTATACAGGTGATGTTTTGATTGGACCCCAAATTCTTCGCCAGATGTCTGATATATACAGGAAGCTAAGAGGAACTTTACGCTATATTCTAGGGAATTTGCATGACTGGATTGTATGTTTTCTAAACCATCCATGCTTGCAGCTTTTAAATTTGAAAAAATCACTATAATTGGTTTGGTTGACTATGATATCCCTTTGTTAGTATAACTATCAAGTTTGGGGTGCTTGAAAAACTATTATCGTTAAATTTGGGCGGCTTCAAGTGCTATCGTTTTCAGCTTTTAGATCAGGAGCAAGTCTGTGCAGTCTCACTAATTCTTCTCATGGGTGTTGATTATCGGCCATCCTTTTCTTGTATTTTACTGTTTTGAAATCAATTGTTACTGATAAGTCTGCCCCCCAAGTTTATAAAAGAAGGGAGAAGTGAGTAGTTATGAGATATTTTGTCTCTACATAAGTTTGTTATTATGAGATATTTGTACTAGGTGGAGTTTGTTATTTCTAGCTAGTAGGTGATGAGCTGGCAGAATAAGTTGGTTATTTGTTAGAGGGGAATCCTGCAAGTGCACCAAGCAGTAGTAGTAGTATAAGAAGAAGGCTAGACGTTGTAAGAAGGTACCGATTGAGTTATCAATTCTATTGGCCTCTGTCAGGACTAGGGTATTAATGGGGTTACTAGTTAAGTGGGGGCTTAGGGGTAATTGTGCGTTACACTCGGGGCCGTCTCGGTGATTTTCGGGGCCCCGTGCTAAATTCTAAAATGGGGTCTTTTATAAAATTAAATTATATAAATAGAAAAATTATTAAATTAAATTATGCATTTATATTTATAAATGTTTAAATATCTCAAATATAAAATTAAAATATGTTTCATTCAAAATAAATTTAGAGTCTTGTATAATTTTTTTATGACTAAAATTTAAATATAACAAATAAAAAATGGCCCCCAAAATTAGGGGGCCCTGTCCCGTCGCCCTGGTTGCACAGGGTAATAGCCGGCCATGGTTACACTTAGCTAGTATAAATAGATGGTCAGGGTTAGGAGTGGGGGATATCTCGATGAATTGTATAGACTTGGCCTCTTAGAGGATTTTGTGGAGATTGATACTCTCAAATGTATCAGCCTCACCTGAGGATTTTGTAGGGTTTGTCTCGGCACTCCCTAAGTTATATCAGTTACAATATAGTATTCTTTTATGTAATCTTTTAAGCTCAAAACCACAAATTACTCTCTCTAAAACAGTTCACCCGTGTGATAATTCCTCTGTTTGGGGTCACCTCTTGTTATAGGTCTGCCTAGATGGACCTTTGTCAGTTTTGCTAGATTGTGCGAAGCACTCAAGCTTTGTTAATAGCTCTTAATGGTGGACTTAATGATTCTTCCATCCGCAGGTAGAAGATACTGTTCCATATGACGACCTACCAATGATTGACCAGCATGCTCTTTATCAGCTTGAAACTGTTGTAAATGGTATTGGTGACAGTTACGAGAAGTATCAGTTCTTCAAGATATTTCAGGTCAGCTCTTATTCTTTTCATATTTGGATTTTCCTCACCAACTGCCTCTTTGGTTTGTGGAATAACATTAAGTTGGGAATAAAACTATTCTATAGGAACATGATACAGTTCTATTGTACGGTAATTGCCTATTTTACTTGTTCAATTATATGAAATTAATGTTCTTTTCTATGGTTAAAGAAATGAGTTTATTAGAAATTACAATAGGTTACTTGAATGACTTTTTATATAATTTTATGTAAATAAGAAACTATTAGATCAGAAGCTTTTATATACGTGTACAAATATCTTACAAGCTTGAAGCACAAGGTAAGATTTGTAGAATAAAATTTATCAAGCTGTGAGATAGGAAGCATTATACATCAATTTTTCTGTTTATTTTCCTCCATTGTGTTCTTTTCTGATAAACCTAGGAAATATCTGTAATTTGATTATAGTATTTCAGAGGAATGCTATTCTTTGTAAGAAGAGGTATAGTACTTCAAATAGATAGATATAGTATGGGAAATGTAGCAGAAATCATAGACAATAAAATGGGCACATATTTGAATAAGGGATGGCTGTTTCAGATTTTGCGGTTGAGTAAGAACTTTTCATTGTATCCTTGAGTAGTAATGGCAACCAAGCACATAAAAAGCTACCAAATAGCTTTATATCTATATGTTAAACATGCTACAACACAGGTGTTAGGTTTAACTAAGAGGGGGTAGGTGTGAAACACTAACACATAGATGAATTTTTCTGCCTGGCTCCACTTTTGCTTCTTCACTAGAAAGTGAAGTAGTAGTAAACACTTGCACCAAGATGTAAAACGTCTAACTATTTGATTTTGATTGCCATCTTTGATGCTCATGTTGATTTTCTGAAACCTCTATTCATTGCGATTATTTGGATTCTTCTAAACAGATAATTCAGAGGTTCGTGGTGGTTGATCTGTCAAATTTCTATTTTGATGTTGCAAAAGACCGATTATATGTTGGGTGAGTCTTAACTTTTCCCTGCAGTATCATGTTAAAAGCAACTGGATATCCATTGTGCACTGAAGCTCTAAATTGAAGGCCTTTATCTTTCAAAGATTGATGATTTTCAAAGTAGTGATATATAAGCGGAAAGTTAAGGATGCTTGTGAGGACTGGCTCATTAGGTTAATTATTCTGTTTTTCTTTATTTTTATAGAAATCATCACTATCGTTGGAAATCATTTACCTTTTCTTCTTTTCTAGTTGTTTTACCCATGTGAATTTTATTGGTCATCTGTTTGCAAAATATAGAATGCTGGTTATGTGCTTTGATAATGAAGGGATGTCCTTTATTTTTTGCAAGGGAAGACTCATATGTTTTCTATTTGTTATTTTCAGGGGTGCAGAAAGTTATACAAGGAGAAGTTGCCAAACTGTTCTCGCAGCACACTTGCTCTCCATCAC
This sequence comes from Limonium bicolor, assembly GCA_023374045.1. NCBI lineage: Eukaryota > Viridiplantae > Streptophyta > Magnoliopsida > Caryophyllales > Plumbaginaceae > Limonium > Limonium bicolor. Next base: position 384,311,824 of record CM041778.1, read on the forward strand.
AAGGATTACTGCTCCAATATTGCCTCATTTAGCTGAGGATGCATGGCAGAATTTACCGTTTGAATTTGTAGCAAAAGATGGCTCCACCGCAAAATACGTTTTCGAATCAGGTTGGCCTGAACAAAATGAAAGGTGGCTTGCTTTTCCCGATGAAGAAGTGAACCTCTGGGAGAAAATACTTGAGGTAAATATTTTCATATAGTACTATGGTTTTCATGTTTGTACTCCGAAACTAAATCTCTCTTGTTATTTGATCTATTATGTAGTTGAGGACTGAGGTAAATAAGGTGCTGGAGGAAGCACGTACTGGAAAACTGATCGGTTCAAGCTTGGAAGCAAAGGTCTTTGTTCACTTCTCTGATCCGGACCTTTCGTCCCGGCTTCATCAGATGTCCACTTCAGAGAATGATGCAGATTCGCTACACCGGATATTTATTACTTCTCAGGTCTTTGTCACTTCCAAATCTTTCTTTGTGTTAGTACTACTTCACAGATATTTTTTTTGATAATTAGTGGACAAGGCCAAAAGTGCCCTCAGGCAGAAAAGAACAGAATACAAGACATAACAAACTTACCATCTATAAACCATTCTAGCCCTACGAACCATGCTAGCGAAAGGGAGAAATCCTACCCTTCGCTCTACTTAGATTTCTTTCTACCCCTCATGGCTACCTTACTAACACGGGAAAACTTACTAAACCCTACTTCACAGATATGATAAGTTGGTGGCTCTTTTGTTGCAGGCGGAGGTAATTTCAAGTGAATCACATCCAGAGGTAGCCTACAGTGGAGAATATACAATTGAAGGGGAAGATAGTAAGAGCAAAGTCTGGATTGGTGTCTCCAGAGCAGATGGGTCGAAATGCGAGAGATGTTGGAATTACTCGACCAAAGTTGGTTCTTTTGCTGAGCATCCAACACTTTGCAGGCGTTGCTATGAAGTCGTCTCTATACTACCCTCCCCTCAACTTGCTGCGGCTACCTAATACTCTTCCCCTTCTGTCATCTTGGCTATATACCCAGGGGGTGTTGTTGAGTACTAAGCTCATTTGCTTTCAAATCTCATCATTGCTCCACTATTTAATACTAGCATCATTTATACAGCAGCTCTGTACCCCCAACACTGTTTAATCTTTCTAGCCCCATTTACAACCAATTATACTAGCATTAGGAGGTCGACGAAAGATAAACCAATGTACAAAACAATTTTGCATTCGACCCCCAAACTCCATAAACATTACAATTCTCCACTCAGACATTAGAAACAACAATGCAAGTCTGTGGTACCCTTCAAGGGAAAAGGGACCATATAGGAGATGACAAGTAGACACTTACCCTCATTACTATTAGACATATCAGTAACAAAGATACTAGGGTCAGTACATTGGGTGGGTGAACAATTTAAAGAAACAAGTTATAGCGACCATTGTGTCCAACTACTGACAAGAAAACAAATGATAACGAAGAACCTATATGATGGATAATCTTTACCCTCTTGCTTTGAAATTTGTTATGTTTTTAAAAATTATATAAGATGTGTTCATTTTAACCATTCCCTTGTAATCTTATCCTTTTTTTTCAACATATATTTTTTTCAATTTCCTATACAAAGTAAGGGTAAAATAGTTAATATTTTGTCTCCCTAGTTTTCATGCTTTTAGCCAAAATATCATCTATTTAGTGAAGGATTGAGTATATCATAGTATTGTTGTACCTCATGAAAGTGGATAATTTGATTTATTTTGCGAATTTAGTGGACAACATATATTATGATGTAGTATCTCTTTTAGCTTAAATAAATATTTATTTAACTTAGCTTGTAAGTTTTTTTAAAAAATATCACTGATTTCATGTCTTTCCTAGCGAGTTTAAATCATTCAATTCTAGTTTCATTATTGTTTGTGCCACTCATTGTCAGGTAGTAAGATGCCTTACTTTTTTTTTTTTCAAAGTTTCAGTAATCTAGGGTAGGTTAATGATAATATATAATTATTGATTATGTAACCACCCCAAACATGGCCTAGTTCTAAGGTTGTTACACACTGCACACTTACAACCTAAGACATGCATGGCTCCTAACTAATATTCCAACAAGTAGACGAAATAACACTGATATGCATGTATATATGGAAAAAGAGAAGTGTCTTACTACCCTACCCCCCTTAAAGGGGTTACGCCCGCGTAATCGACCATATGTTATCACTGAACATTGGTTCACTAATTCGGTATCATGAAGTGTTTAACTTCAATATAGTAAATTGACTCATAACCAGGTTCGGTTCTAGCCTCTAAGGCTTCAAGGTGATTATGATTAGCCATTTACTCGCATTTGCTAGGTATTCTTAACTTTGAATTACGGCCACTAGCTTTTGCTGCGTGACCTGATAACTAGAGCTTAATTTGCCCTTTGGTATTCTCAATGTATTATCTACTCCCTTTCATCCCGTTTGTCTTGGGAATAAAGGTTCTCAATCGTCGCCAGGTATCTCTTACCGTATGCGATTTCGATGAGTTGTAGATTTACCCTCCAGTTCTCTGGAAACCTACTTCGTATTTGTTGTAACATCCCAACTTGGTCCAATCGTGGTCATCGCAATCTCATCATCATGTATATAAACTCTGCAGTGGATTTAAATACATTCCAGGACCTTGCCACGCTCTGACTACAGAATATACCGAACATTAGTACATAACAACCTTAACCAAATACGTATCCTTCTTACAATCCCCTCACATCCTATACATCTTCTAACTCAATTGCCATACGAGTGTACATGCACAACTCGTAGGCCACGCTTAACCCGTAACACTTGTACCCCTTCTTACTCTCGCGACGGCCGCCTCCTGACGTTCACCTGTGTAGTAAAAACAGCCCCCAAAGGGGGTCAGCACGAATGCTGGTACGATCCTCTCATGGCCCCCAAGCTAACGTGGCTACGACGACTAATTGTCGATAGCATGGAGGTTGATTAGATGCACAACATAATAGAAAGTGCAGTAAACAACAAACCAAATATGAACAATCAAAGTTCAAACATAACGAACTACTTGAATGCGTTCCCTTAATTAGAGAGTTTATTATTTAACTCCTTAAGTAATGTTCCCTTTTAATCTCAGTCCATACTTATCTTACCTCAATCTTAGTCTTATTAGCCTTAGAAAACAACCATCCTTTAAAAAGGAATGGATGTAGCTTATCTTAGTCTTATAATACAAACCATCCTTTAAAAAGGAATGGTTGTAACTTATCTCAACCTTATCTTAATCTTAGAATACAAACCACTCTTCAATTAGAAATGATTGTATCTTACCTCAATGTTTATTTTTGTCGGGTCAAAAGCAACCCTAGCCAATGAGCTATTAACTCCATTGGTTGAATAAACAACTTATCTTATAATTTAGGATTTAGGTGATCCTACCGCACCATCTTAATGCCACCTATCTTGGACTGTGTGTCCAACGTAGCTGAGCCGGCAACCGACCCTAGGCAACAAGTCCGAAGACAAGTCCTTAATCGGAAGTCGGATCTGCTATAGATATCGACCCCCTTTTTCCTTAGCATGCATGACCGGAGTCAGTCCCGGGTTCCTCACTCCCCCCTTAAGTTCCAGTCAGTAGAAGTCTCAAGACAATGTTTGTTGGTTAACCTCTCTCGGTTTATAACAAACTTATATTAGGGAGCGTTCCTTTGTCTCACTCAATTCCTTACTAAACGTTGGTTAGTAAGTTCTCAAGGTATGTTGTGTTAGTTTTCACACATCACACAACAATACAATAAACATAATATTCTGGTTGCATGCTTTATCTTGTTTAGTGAGCACACAAAAACAAATAGCACACAAGCCGAGGGACACCTCGTTAGCAAGCAGGTCACAAGAAGAACTGTACCGTTCACCGTTGGTCGTTCGGTTGTTTACTCTCTTCCGAGTCCAAATTCCAAGTCCTAAAACATTCATTCAGTTTTAGGTTGTTAATAACCTATCTCAATTCAACTTACTTAACTTACTAAACCCTTAATGATCCCCACCTAACACCTCTTAAGTTTCACAACTTAATCTTACAACTTAACCTTAAACTTTTAAGTTTATTCTTAACTTAATCCCTTAGGTCTTTATACCTCTAATCATCATTGCCCCCTTAATGGGGTACCATTAATACCATTAAACTCTCTTAGGGTTTTTTTTTAAGTCTTAAGGGTCGTCCGACCCACCGTCCGACCCACCAACTGGGTCGGACCCTTCCAGAGACTTTCGGGTTTGAAAAACTCCACTTGTCCGACCCATGTCCGACCCAACCAACTGGGTCGGACCATTCCAGAAATCCTCCCGTCTTTTAAAACTCCTCCGTCCGACCCACCGTCCGACCCAAGTCCTCTGGGTCAGACCGTTCCAGAACCCTTCACTGGCGTCTAACAGAGGCCGTCCGACCCAAACTTGGGTCGGACCCCTGGGTCGGACGCCACCAGAACAAGTCCAAAAATTGTTAAATCTTCACCAAACTTCTCCTAAAGCCTCCTAATGTGTTCTAACATCATTTAGACCCTTAAACCCGCCTTTAATCATCCTCCAAACTCATTAAAATAACCTCCAAAGATCTTCTTAGACATTTACTAAATTCTTGCAAAAACTCCTAACACTTATCATACAGTTCCTTATATTCCCAACTTGCAACCTCACCAAAACTTCAACCAACCCTAGTGCTCCCTCCTTAACAGTTTGACCACTTCATAAACATCATTTTCCGTCTTTAATTCATCCATCTTTCCTTTGCTAAACCTTCCAAGGTTATCTTGCATTTCCATGCACCAATTTCTCTTCTTTTCATTTGTTACTCATCACTCCTAAACTCTTGAGCTTACTTATACATTTCTTTCCATTACCTTAATACCTTGACATTGTTCTTCATTTACCTTGATGACTTACAACATTCTCCTACAATTTTCACTTCCATCACCCAAGTCCACCCATTACCATTTAAACTAAACCTTACTAGTCCACTACTCACATCACCACCTCTTACACAAACTTCCCGAAACTCTCGTTGTTCTACTCTTTAGTTCATACCTAAACCATCTCAAAGCATTATACATCATTTCCTCCAGATTTTTGCACAAGTCTTACATTCCTCATAACATGACTTTGGTGTGTTCAATACACCCACCAATCCTCTAATCTCCTCCTAGACAATTCTAGGTCATTCCAAACCTCAAGAACTCTTTACCTAACTCATTTCCACTCAAACTCCTCATAATGATCCCTAGTGAATCCTAGGGCATATTAACTCACCACTACCACTTAAACACTTTGTTTTCTACTCAAATTTCGCCATAGCTTCTCTAGTATATTATCATGCCCAAATGCATTGTTCTCCTCGTTCAACCATCTCACACACATCAAGTTCTTTCCCATCATATCTTCTCACCCAAACCAACCCAATCACATCAAACTCAATATATTGCAATAATCTTAAATTGCATAGCACTAAGGCTCTTAAATGACATGGCTCTTAGGCCCTTAAATGACTTAAACTTAAACACTGAATTTCCCACATATAAAAGCTTTCAACCTGCAAATACACCCATCAATCTCATAGTAGTTATAATGCTCTTAAAACTCATCTTAAACTTATATTACTAACTCATTCTCATTGGCTCATTAGTCACAAGTTCACAAGCTTGTTTAAACTCTTTTTCCTAGGTTATATAACCCATTACCTAATGTAAGCCCTAGGCTACATTGGTACTCCTCTAAAACTCATTCCTTAAACCTTAAACCACCATTAGGTAAGTAACTTACCTTGTTTTCTCAAGCTTATCTTATCTTCCTCCTTAGACCTTCTTCATGAATGAATATCGGCCACCACTTAAACTTCCTTTGCCAATGTTCTAACCAATATTCAATGACTCACATGAGTACTAAACAATACACTAACCTTAAGGAGTAAACCCTAGGTTAAAAATGTGTCCTAAGGTTTTGAAATGAATGTTTTACCTTGGATTCTCAAAACAAGCTTGGATATGAATCAAGTAAGACCTCCTATAGCCCTTGGAGAATAGAATCAAGCTAGAACAATGGATAAAACAAGGCTCCATGAGAAGGTAATTTTCGGCCATGTAGAAGAAATGATGGAAACTTGGTTTTTCTTACATTTTCCTTACCTAGAATGAATGGAGAAGATAATGAACACCTCAAGCTAGCTTTTCCTCCTCCAATGGTGATTTCCCATGGATCCAAAATGAGGCTTTTCAGATTTTGAAAAGATAGAAAGCAAGGTCTTGGTCTAACTAAGAGATATATGTGTTTAGTTTTTGATTTGGAGCTAAAATGAGTAAGTTGTTGACAAAGCAAGGTGGTGGTGCCATGGGTGCTGCTCCTACGTGAATGAAGGGAGGAAGAAGATGGTGAAACCGGTGGGAAGAAGAGAAATGAAGAGAGAGAAGAAGAAGGTAGCTTATAAGAGATATTTTGCTTTTAAAAGCAAATAGTAACTTCTTACTTTTCCTCTTCTTTATAACATTATTTGACTACTCATGGTGACTCATCCTCCCTTAGAAAACCGGCCCCCTATTAATTAAGGCAAGTCATGGTCTTGTTTGACCAACTAATTAGACTTAAGTGATTAAAGGCTAAACTAGTCACTATTTGGCACTATTCACAAATTAGTGCACATATTTCTGAAATTTTGATTTCCCATTGATTTAGGCTTCCTAATGTGATACTAATTAGTACACATGTTGATTAAAGAGTAATGATGGGCATTTAGCCACTCAAAACTCAATTCCAAGACAATTTCTCAAAAATGTGCTTTAAGACTTCTTAAAGCACATTTTGTGTTTTAACTTGTTTTCAAGCTTGATTTTCTTTGGTAATTGGTTTAAAATGACCATTAGAATATTACTAAGGTCTTATCATGATATTTGGGTACTCACCCAAGTCTCTCCAAGCTTAGAGCACATTTTTGCCCTAATTGCCCTTAAGGCATTTTCTTGTGTTTTCCTTGGTTTAAATTGTCTACCAATCTTTTAAGGCATGTTTTAGCCTTACTAAATCATAAATTGATGTTTACTTAGCATACTTAGGTTTAGGGTATTTCAATCTACCCCCCTTAAAAGAACTTTGTCCCCAAAGTTCCCATGCATCTTATCTTATTAGAATACATGTCTTACCTCATTCCATAGATCATATAGATCATACTTATGTATACTTAAACTCATTGGATCATTAGATCCGCCATATTCTTATACTTAAATATCACACAACATGCTTAAGCATGTATAGCACTCAAAATTCTCTTTGTTTCTTTTGATGATTAAAACATTCACATAATTTCCAACGTATTCTCCCATGTCACCGGTCCGTAGACAATGGCTCATTCGTCCTCGTCACCATGGGCTAGAATACAAAACACTCTGCTCTCCCCATGTCACCGGTCCGAAGATAAAGGCTCGTGCGTCCTCGACTTCATGGGCGAGACTCAGTAAAAAGGTAATCCTTTTTACGAGGTCATGTGAGGAATAATTCCTCTAATTAAAAATACAATCAACTCCAATCTCATTTTATCCTAATGCCTCTATCCTTAGGGTGATTTAATTGTGACCACTAGTAGGGAGTTTCAGGAGTCATCCAACCCTGATGTGATCAGCATCAGTGTAGAACTATCCTTCCACCCCAATTTGTGTTCGGTTTCCCTTGATCCCTAGAAAATCAAGTTCCACCTCCCACGTCATTTTCAAACATCAAATAATTCACTCATGTCCAATTTTCTATCTTTTAGTCTTTCTAATCGTAATCAATACATCTCCAAGGTGTGGACTCAGTCCATCAATCATTCCCAGTTCATCTCTTAGTAATTACCTCAAGGCACTAATTCTTACTAAGTTCTATATCAGTCTCATACCATTTCTCACCATCTTATATCTCATAGCATTACTATTACCTAACTCATAATCATATCGAACAGTATCCCATTGTGTTATCTTATTCTTATCTCACACATAGTCTCATATCGACCCATACCTCATATATTCCTTATTTCTTAAGTCTCCTTAATCCTCTTCCTTAATTCTCTTAACTTGTACTCACACCGGAGTTAACAAGATAGATACTTAATATGTATGGTATTCACATCTTCTGTGTGCAATAATCATGATTTTATCTCAAAATGTTTATGTAAAACATATTCTCAAATTATTTTGTGCTATGCACACCGTAGTTTATGTACTCAGTACACAAACATACGCTGAGCGGTTTTCGCTCTACCCCCCTTAAAATGGATTACGCCCACGTAATCAACACCACATCATTCTTGAACATAAGTTCAAGATATCTAATTCTCACCAAGCATTCTAGCTTCCACGTCATCTATCTTACTTATAATTCGATCAGAAATGACTTAGTCTCTGTATCGAGGATTCTTAACGGTACTTATACCATATTCTGATCTTAGTTTGGTCTAACCTCAAGGGTACTGATCTGCTAGCTTCCGCTGCACAACTCTGATGGTCTTAGGCTTAACTGCCTCATCTTCTTTTTTTTTTAGTATTGTATATCTTTCTCTTGCGTGCTTATGGTTAAGCACTAAAGGTCCCTGAATGGTCACGTGTTATCTTTATAAATACACGGCCTTGATGAGTTGTAGCTCATCTATCCAGTCTTCCTGGAGATCTAATGTTTGTATTCTTAGTGTTTCCTCAAGCGTCTAAATCATTCTTTCCATCTAAGGAGGACCCTTAATCTAAAACTACTGTTTAGTGCTTATTGCGCTTCACAGTCTTATCCTTAACTTCTTAAGACATATCCAATGTCTGTACTTAACAATCCGTGCTTCTCGCACTTCATAGTTTTAATTATTTGTTCTCTGGTTCCTTTGTGTTGTTGGTTGAACTGAATTCTTCTCTTCGACTGTTTGTGGTAGTAGCTGCTCTTGTCTGATCTTGCGTCGTTGTCCGTGGTATGGAGTCAACTACTTCCCGTGTTCCTTACACCACTCGTCTACATGCATGGGGTACCTTACTGGTACATTACTACTTACCCAACTAACTCATAAATGAGCGTGTCAGGCCTGCAAGCCCCTGTGGGGTGCAGTCGTCCCACGTCTCGTTTTAGTAAACTCATAGTGTCCGTCACACGTTTAGCTATTGCTAATTATGAAGTATTCTGTTGTCGATCTCCTCTTTCATCGTTCCATAATAACATTTATTGTTCTTCTTGAAGTTAATCAAGGGAAATCCATTTACTGCATTCTTGGGTATGGTATGCTCTAGCTCCTTTCTGTATTCCGTATTGACTCCATTTCTTAGTAGCTTAGGTCTCTTTCCATAGAGCTTCTTATCTTGTTTCTCATATTTTGATCTACTAGGAATGCACTTCCGGTTTCTTAAGGAATGGGTAGTGTGCTTCCTGTGAAATCTTACCTAACCAGGTCCAGACTACTGGCATCAATGCACAGTTCGTCTTCCATCTTAATCCCTTACTTACATCGGTATTAGCTCATAAATCTAATTGCCTCAGTGTCAATATTTGACGGCTCATACATAATGGTCGCCTTACCGTGCACCATGACTTAATCCACTTATCTAACTATTGTACTCACGACCACTACTACCGTGGTAGTTGGCCCTTACCATGTTGCCCATTGATGGTGCAACCTCTTACTCACTTATTCTAATGTCTTACCTTATACTCAATCCCTTCTTGGTGTAAACACACTGGGAGTCCTCTCATTCCGGTGTATAGCGGTTGTCATACCGTGCTGTAAAATAGTTGACTCTTAATACGAAGGTGTTCTGCTCCAATCTCAGATTTGTAAGTAGACTAATTTCTCTTGCTTTCTTTCATCCTTATGATGTTTTTACCATGTAATTTAATCGGTTACTAAAGAAGTCGTCCGCTGATTCACAAGCTCTTCTGAGCATTGGTCATTTGACGTGCCATGTTGTGCACTCACAACGTTTATCTCTGACGATTACTAATTCTTACATCCTGGGTGTTGGATATGGGGTCTATCTCTGCAACCTTCCTTATTACTCAAGTGTGTCTGATATGTTCTAAGGTAATCTCACGTTTACAGTTTCCATTCTCTAACAAAAGCATATTATATTTCTAACAAGTGAAAGCCCTTTTTGAGGGGTTTATTCCCACGCTTGGCCTCACAACAAGGAGAGGTATCCCCATCCTAAAAGGCATGGTTCGTTCTCCGCCCCTGCCAATGTACTATCTCATTATTCTCATTGGTGCCTTTTCTTGGCAATGTTTTCCACAATCTAAGTTATAGGTTTGGTAACCGTTCATATCTACGAATTGTAGTTCCTTCGTGGCTTAAATAAGCTCTCTTACAACTTACTGCGCCTCGGGCTCTGATGTGGTTAACATCCTTGGCTCGTAGGCTCTTAGTGCTTAATGTCTCGGTTCATTACTTGTACTCTTACTCATCTGTAGGTTATCCTCATAAACTTCTGGTCCTTTGAACACTATCCACCGTTAGGTTACATACTAAATGTAGTATTGGGTTTCATGGTAAGTTGCTGCGTCCTGCTTCCCGCTATGGAAGTTTATTCAGTTCTGAGGTTACTTAGTGTCTTTGGCAATACTGTCGTTTTATTAGACTTATGTCTTTTAGTGAATAAGGCTAAGTTGGTATTAGGCTTTTGCCTTACGGTGTCCAAGTTGGATATCATCCTGTCACCTTATACTTCCATCTCAACTCTCCGTTCAACTTCCGTTGACTACGCCACCCGTTGATGATCACTCATACTTGGGTGTTAATGAGTTAAACAAACAGTATTAACTGTCATTCATCAGTTTGTTCGGCTCGACTATGCCCGCTCTGTGGGGGTAGTCCTCCGGGCTTTCCTTTTCCAGGGTGGTACATCTTTAGTCCTTAGTAGGTTATAGCTTATGTTCATTTCTTTTACCCTTATTTTCTGGGTTTTCCCACATCCTTATTGAAGAATACTTATTACAAGTATGCTTAGTGATCAATCTGGGAGTCTTATCCCATTCTTGTAGGTAGACGTCATGTCAACGGTCTCAATGGTATCTTATAATACATTCCTTGTATGTCATTGCTTACATATTGTTTTGCTCGCATCACTGAGCGATCCCTTAGGTTTTCCTCTCGGGTTTAGGTTTGATGCTCTTGCCGCACTGTCGGTTGTTGTTGTAGTAGGTTATACCGTTGCTAATATTTATATGGTTTAATATTTTGTCCAAGTTCCACTCCCGGCTGACTGGTGTGTCACCTCATCTCATCATGGTCAGGCCGTTGGGCCTTTCCAAGGTCTTATTTTTCTGTTCTTATGGATTTACAATCCGGTATTAATATGTGTTACAATTGTAGCGTTCTCCTATTTTGCCATAATGGCTTCCCATGTAGCTTAACCGTGGTAGCACTTGCTATGGCAAGTGCGCCATGCAGGATGGGCTATTGGTACAAGGTACATTGGTAGTGATACTTCCTTCTAATTTCCATGTAATTGGTAGTCCTCGGGACTCCTTCGACAATCTCTTATTTTGGATAACTGACCATCCGGCAGTTCCCTTGTTGTTTGACAGTACTGTCATTTATCAGGGCGTTCCTCTTTCTGAGGGAACCCCTTAATATCTTCTTATGTCTTAATCCTCGCTCCTGTCTCCACACATTTTGTTGTGGTTACTAAGTAATGATTCTCCTTTAGGCACTACATCGTAGTCCTATTTCGGTATACCATTTGTATGAGTTTCTACCCGTCGTCCGCGTTATGTTGGCCAGGTTTTGTAACCTTCCTCATTGTATGGGGTTTGGAGCTCCCGTTTCTAACTGGACTTTCCAGTAATCTTATCCCCTAAGCTTGTATTATCCTACTGTTATGCTCCTTCGGACCACTGTCCGGTACTCATGTCGCTTCCCCTTTTCCTTTCTATTGCACTCGTAGTGCTTTCCTTATCATTGGTTTGCGGGTTATTTCGACTGCGTAGCATGTCGACCCATGTTGCCGGTAATTACCGTTCCCTTATTGATAGAATTCCATAGGTAGCGCCTGTTTATCTGTTGCGCCCCATTAAAAACCTCCAAGTTCTCCGTAACTGTTATGCAACAAGATGTTTCTCGTATTGCTTACTGTTAGCTAACTGCCAGATCGGGTTTCCCCGAGTAAGAGAAGGCTTTCTTCTCTCTGGCGTTTGTCCCACATATTTAGGGTTAGGGATGTGGAGGGCGGGTCTAGGTACAATGGATATCCGGTAAACACCGGGAAGTCCTGACTAACGCACCTCTCACTCTATCTCTCAACCCTTAACCCATAACTCAATCTCAACCTCAATATTCTCCTAAGTTCGGTAATTCTTGTCTTCAGAGCGTAACTACGCTCTGATACCACTTTTTGTAACATCCCAACTTGGTCCAATCGTGGTCATCGCAATCTCATCATCATGTATATAAACTCTGCAGTGGATTTAAATACATTCCAGGACCTTGCCACGGTCTGACTACAGAATATACCGAACATTAGTACATAACAACCTTAACCAAATACATATCCTTCTTACAATCCCCTCACATCCTATACATCTTCTAACTCAATTGCCATACGAGTGTACATGCACAACTCGTAGGCCACGCTTAACCCGTAACACTTGTACCCCTTCTTACTCTCGCGACGGCCGCCTCCTGACGTTCACCTGTGTAGTAAAAACAGCCCCCAAAGGGGGTCAGCACGAATGCTGGTACGATCCTCTCATGGCCCCCAAGCTAATGTGGCTACGACGACTAATTCTCGATAGCATGGAGGTTGATTAGATGCACAACATAATAGAAAGTGCAGTAAACAACAAACCAAATATGAACAATCAAAGTTCAAACATAACGAACGACTTGAATGCGTTCCCTTAATTAGAGAGTTTATTATTTAACTCCTTAAGTAATGTTTCCTTTTAATCTCAGTCCATACTTATCTTACCTCAATCTTAGTCTTATCTTAGCCTTAGAAAACAACCATCCTTTAAAAAGGAATGGTTGTAGCTTATCTCAGTCTTATAATACAAACCATCCTTTAAAAAGGAATGGTTGTAACTTATCTCAACCTTATCTTAATCTTAGAATACAAACCACTCTTCAATTAGAAATGATTGTATCTTACCTCAATGTTTATTTTTGTTGGGTTAAAAGCAACCCTAGCCAATGAGCTATTAACTCCATTGGTTGAATAAACAACTTATCTTATAATTTAGGATTTAGGTGATCCTACCTTACCATCTTAATGCCACCTACCTTGGACTGTGTGTCCAACGTAGCTGAGCCGGCAACCGACCCTAGGCAACAAGTCCGAAGACAAGTCCTTAATCGGAAGTCGGATCTGCTATAGATACCAACCCCCTTTTTCCTTAGCATGCATGACCGGAGTCAGTCCCGGGTTCCTCACTCCCCCCTTAAGTTCCAGTCAGTAGAAGTCTCAAGACAATGTTTGTTGGTTAACCTCTCTCGGTTTATAACAAACTCATATTAGGGAGCGTTCCTTAGTCTCACTCAATTCCTTACTAAACGTTGGTTAGTAAGTTCTCAAGGTATGTTGTGTTAGTTTTCACACATCACACAACAATACAATAAACATAATATTCCGGTTGCATGCTTTATCTTGTTTAGTGAGCACACAAAAACAGATAGCACACAAGCCGAGGGACACCTCGTTAGCAAGCAGGTCACAAGAAGAACTGTACCGTTCACCGTTGGTCGTTCGGTTGCTTACTCTCTTCCGGAGTCCAAATTCCAAGTCCTAAAACATTCATTCAGTTTTAGGTTGTTAATAACTTATCTCAATTCAACTTACTTAACTTACTAAACCCTTAATGATCCCCACCTAACACCTCTTAAGTTTCACAACTTAATCTTACAACTTAACCTTAAACTTTTAAGTTTATTCTTAACTTAATCCCTTGGGTCTTTATACCTCTAATCATCATTGCCCCCTTAATGGGGTACCATTAATACCACTAAACTCTCTTAGGGTTTTTTTTAAGTCTTAAGGGTCGTCCGACCCACCGTCCGACCCACCAACTGGGTCGGACCCTTCAGAGACTTTCGGGTTTGAAAAACTCCACTTGTCCGACCCATGTCCGACCCAACCAACTGGGTCGGACCATTCCAGAAATCCTCCCGTCTTTTAAAACTCCTCCGTCCGACCCACCGTCCGACCCAAGTCCTCTGGGTCGGACCATTCCAGAACCCTTCACTGACGTCTAACAGAGGCCGTCCGACCCAAACTTGGGTCGGACCCCTGGGTCGGACGCCACCAGAACAGTCCAAAAATTGTTAAACCACCAAACTTCTAACCAAACCTCTCCTAAAGCCTCCTAATGTGTTCTAACATCATTTAGAACCCTTAAACCCGCCTTTAATCATCCTCCAACACTCATTAAAATAACCTCCAAAGATCTTCTTAAACATTTACTAATTCTTGCAAAACTCTCTAACCTTATTATATAGTTCCTTATATTCCCCAACTTGCAACCTCACCAAAACTTCACCAACCCTAGTGCTCCCTCCTTAACAGTTGAACACCACTTCAATAAACATCATTTTCCATCTTTAAATTCATCCATCTTTACCTTTGGCTAAACCTTCCAAGGTTATCTTGCATTTCCATTGCACCAATTCTCTTCTTTTCATTTGTTACTCATCACTCCTAAACTCTTGAGCTTACTTCACATTTCTTTCCATTACCTTAATACCTTGACATTGTTCTTCATTTACCTTGAACGACTTACAACATTCTCCTACAATTTTCACTACTCCTCACCCAAGTCCACCCATTACACCATTTAAACTAAACCTTACTAGTCCACTACTCACATCACCACCTCTTACACAAACTTCCCGAAACCTCGTTGTTCTACTCTTTAGTTCATACCTAAACCATTCAAAGCATTATACATCATTTCCCCAGATTTTTGCACAAGTCTTACATTCCTCATAACATGGACTTTGGTGTGTTCAATACACCCACCAACCTCTAATCTCCTCCTAGACAATTCTAGGTCATTCCAACCTCAAGAACTCTTTACCTAACTCATTTCCACTCAACCCTCCTCATAATGATCCCTAGTGAATCCTAGGGCATATTAACTCACCACTACCACTTAAACACTTTGTTTTCTACTCAAATTTCGCCATAGCTTCCTGTATATTATCATGCCCAAGCATTGTTCTCCTCGTTCACCATCTCACACATCAAGTTCTTTCCCATCATATCTTCTCACCCAAACCAACCCAATCACATCAAACTCAATATATTGGCAATAATCTTAAATTGCATAGCACTAAGGCTCTTAAATGACATGGCTCTTAGGCCCTAAATGACTTAAACTTAAACACTAATTTCCCACATAAAACTTCACCATGCAATACACCCATCATCTCATAGTAGTTTAATGCTCTTAAAACTCATCTTAACTTATATTACTAACTCATTCTCATTGGCTCCTTAGTCACAAGTTCACAAGCTTGTTTAAACTCTTTTTCCTAGGTTATATAACCCATTACCTAATGTAAGCCCTAGGCTACATTGGTACTCCTCTAAAACTCATTCCTTAAACCTTAAACCACCATTAGGTAAGTAACTTACCTTGTTTTCTCAAGCTTATCTATATTCCTCCTTAGACCTTCTTCATGAATGAATATCGGCCACCACTTAAACTTCCTTTGCCAATGTTCTAACCAATATTCAATGACTCACATGAGTACTAAACAATACACTAACCTTAAGGAGTAAACCCTAGGTTAAAAATGTGTCCTAAGGTTTTGAAATGAATGTTTTACCTTGGATTCTCAAAACAAGCTTGGATATGAATCAAGTAGACCTCCTATAGCCCTTGGAGAATAGAATCAAGCTAGAACAATGGATAAAACAAGGCTCCATGAGAAGGTAATTTTCGGCCATGTAGAAGAAATGATGGAAACTTGGTTTTTCTTACATTTTCCTTACCTAGAATGAATGGAGAAGATAATGAACACCTCAAGCTAGTTTCCTCCTCCAATGGTGATTTCCCATGGCTCCAAAATGAGGCTTTTCAGATTTTGAAAAGATAGAAAGCAAGGTCTTGGTCTAACTAAGAGATATATGTGTTTAGTTTTTGATTTGGAGCTAAAATGAGTAAGTTGTTGACAAAGCAAGGTGGTGGTGCCATGGGTGCTGCTCCTACGTGAATGAAGGGAGGAAGAAGATGGTGAGATGGTGGGAAGGGAAGAAGAGAAATGGAAGAGAGAGAAGAAGAAAGGTAGCTTATAAGAGATATTTTGCTTTTAAAAGCAAATAGTAACTTCTTACTTTTCCTCTTCTATAACATTATTTGACTACTCATGGTGACTCATCTCCCTTAGAAAACCGCCCCCTATTAATTAAGGCAAGTCATGGTCTTGTTTGACCAACTAATTAGACTTAAGTGATTAAAGGCTAAACTAGTCACTATTTGGCACTATTCACAAATTAGTGCACATATTTCTGAAATTTTTGATTTCCCATTGATTTAGGCTTCCTAATGTGATACTAATTAGTACACATGTTGATTAAAGAGTAATGATGGGCATTTAGCCACTCAAAACTCAATTCCAAGACAATTTCTTAAAAATGTGCTTTAAGACTTCTTAAAGCACATTTTGTGTTTTAACTTGTTTTCAAGCTTGATTTTCTTGGTAATTGGTTTAAAATGACCATTTAATATTACTAAGGTCTTATCATGATATTTGGGTACTCACCCAAGTCTCTCCAAGCTTAGAGCACATTTTTGCCCTTAAGGCATTTTCTTGTGTTTTCCTTGGTTTAAATTGTCTACCAATCTTTCTAAGGCATGTTTTAGCCTCACTACATCATAAATTGATGTTTAATTAGCATACATAGGTTTAGGGTATTTCATTTGTATAGCGCTGTATACCTTCGTGGTATCTCTTACTTTTTCAACTTATTGTCGGTTGAGGTCAAGCTACTATTAGTATGTAGTGCTCCCTCGATAAATTTTATGTTAGTTTATTTGTTTTTGTACAAGAACTCTTCATTCATACTACTCGGCATTTACCATCCATCGGTCCTAGGACTTGTGGGTTACAGCCCACATTCTTGGTGCATCCTTGGCCAATGGCCACACCCTTATTTCTAGATTCTCGCTCAACAGGCTTCATTGGCATTTCTCAATTCCTAGCTCTCCCACTCGTTCATTACCGCTCAAGTGCAATACCAAAACACTCAGTCATACAGAGTGCAGAAGCGTAAACCCTTGGCAGTAAATCTCTCATGAGATAGGAATGAACATGTCTCCGTTACTATTTTCTCATCAGCTTCATATCACTTTCTAATTGCACTCTTACAATGGTCGCTTACTGCGTACCATGCTCTTACTCATTAAACAACGATTGCTCACGTGGCGTCCGCTACCACTTTAGCTTTTGCTCATGTATTCCCGCCATTATACTATGGCTTGCCATTCATTTGGCTCAATAGAATACACTGCTATCTTAACTTCCTCTGCGCTTCTTGCGCATTGTTTACTCTGTAATTGATATTGCACACTTACAATGTTTGCTACTCATCCAATTAGTAACTCGGTTTCCTTCCACTGCTATCAAAGCCTTTCTATACACTGTCTCTGTTTGAATTACTTGGCAATAAACACATGCTCAAGTTTCACTACACCGCTCTAGCGGTTTCATATTACATTCATAGGTGGTAGCCTATCTCTGGAGGATTCACGCAATTGCCGCTCCATAGGCCCCACAATAACAAGTGGTATCCCCACTATGAGGTAGTGGTTCATTCTCCACTGTTTCTCTTTGCCTTTGTGCATAGGTTTGCAATGTTTGGATCTACACATTGTAGTCGATTTTCTGGTTACACGCCCCATTGCCATGAGCCATGCTCTGTGCGGCTGTTTATAGAATGTCTGCTCCTCCGTACACCATTAAATGATTTGGAGGTATTGCTGGCTCTTTGACATAGCTGACTCATCACACTTCCGTACCTGGAAGGCCCTTTAAGTATTTTGGTTATTTCATGCCCTCTGGCAATTTAGGGTATCCCGTGTTACGTGGGATCCCTTCGGGTTCTACCCAAGTGTTCGCTTAAACACTTGTGTTCTCGCACGATGTTTCGTTCAACTACTATTGACTCCGGCACCCTTCACGGATTGCTCCTAGGTGTTACTGAATCGCTCCATTACATCTGGCTTCTACTTATGGGTATGTTCAGTTTCTTTAATCCGCCTTGCGGTTACATATATCTCGAACTATCCCGTTTAGGGTTGTAATGTCTCCCGTTATTGGGTAGATCATTGGTTCTTTCCTTACCTTCTTGGTCAGGTTGTCATTCTCTTCAGTGAAGCATACTATGGGAATTTTATCCGTTTATCTAACATTAATATGTTCATTTTAGGCATTCGCCGTATTGCTTACGCTGGTATTCATTCCAGATTATGTATTCCCTGAGACATATCCAATGTCTGTACTTAATACTCTGTGCTTCTCGCACTTTTAATCTTCCCATCCTCTTGTAGTGGGTTCTTGACTCCTTTCGCTTTATAAGCTTATTTGATTGTTCGATCATTCGAGGTGTCCAACTATTTGGTTTTTAACTTGTCTTATGGTCCGTAGTATGGAGTCGACTACTTCCCGTGTTCCGTACTCTACTTGCATACATACATGGAGTATCTTATTGATACGTTACCACCTACCCGACTAACTCATAATTGGTCTATCAGGCCTGCAAGCTCCTTCGGAGTGCGGTCGTTCCATGTCTCGTTGTGTACACTTGTTGTTATAACCCGTATAATTCCTACCTTATATATCTGCTGCAATGCTGTTCTAAGTTGGATTGTTTAATTCTTTGCTATCAGTTGGACTCCGGCGGTATTGTTTTATTTGAAGAGGGCAAGGAAGTCTTTCCATAAAACAATTAAGGTAATTGTTTATTAAGGAATAAGTAAAGGAATTATCTATTTATTCCTTTCCATTTAGCGATCATTATTTCCTCATCAATCTGAATCGTGGGAGCGTCTCTTCGTCGTGCTTTCAGAGCGACAGTTTTGTTTCTTCTTCCCTTCTCCAAGTCCCCTTGTTGAGAGTTGTGAATCCTTCTGTTGCTGCTTCGGGTGAATCGCTCATTGCTACGTGACTGTCATTCCTCGTCGCGAATTCAGGTTTGGTTTACAGATTGCGTATTCTGGTGTGTAGTATCTTCCTCTCTCCGGTTTCTGATTTTGAGACTTCGGTTTGCTGAATTCAGAGATTGCTGGGTTGTCTTTGTCTGAGAGTGGAGTGGTACGGGCTGTAAACTGTTTGGACTGTGGGATTTCTGGACTCCCGAATTCAGGTTTGTGTTGCAGTTTTCGAGGTTTTGAGTTTGGGGGTTTCCTTCTTCGTTTTCTGATTATAGTTTTGACATTGTGGGAATCAGTTGCGGAGTGATCGGTGTCTGGTTGGTGGATTCGTTCGTGTTGCTGTGAACTGCTCAGATCGTCGGATTGTTACTGATTGTTGAGGTAGGTGGTTACTCGATTCAGTTTGGAAGTTCAGCCATGGGGATTGCAACGGTTCTGTTTCGTGTGTGATTTCTGTTTGTGATGTCTGTTTGGTTGCGTTTTGGAATGGTTAAACCCCCATGGTTTCCTGTTTTAATGTTGATTTGTGTGTGTGTGCTAATTGGCAATCGTGGTATCGAATTGTGTTGTTTTCTGCTCTGTTCGTCTTCTGAAATTTGCAGTTTTCGCACTGTCCGAACTTCTGTCCGGAGCTTTGAAGTTCGGACAGTGCGTTTTGCCTTTCTGATTTTCAAGTTCGGGGGTATGTCCGAACATCTGTCCGAACATAGATGTTCGGACCACACCTCAGGTTTTCTTCTGATTTAAGTTCGACCTATGTCCGAACTTCGACGTGGACACAAGGTCGGGACTTCGGCGTGTTTTTCCGTAAAACTTGTCCGAAATCAGTCGACATGGATGTTCGGACATGAATTCCTCTATCTGATTTCAACTCGACTTGTGTCCGAACATTGATGTCCGGACACAAGTTCGGACATTTGGCAATCTCTGGTTTCTGAGTCTCGACTTGTGTCCGAACTTCGACGTTAGGACACAAGTTCGGACACCTCTCTGTTTTCCACATAACTTCTTCGTTTGAACTCCGATTTGAGTGCCGTCTGCGGCATTGGATTCCTTATGATCTGTACTACTGATTTATGAGTGTTTGGCATATTTAATGCAACTTTGCTTCTGTTTAAGCAATCCTTCTGTTTTGGGACATTACACTTTGTTTCTGAGCCGTGAATGGCTGGGTCGAGCTATTCCGTGGTATACCATGTAGACGTCGTTCTGAGTGTGGTCATTCCCTTTCTGTTCTGTGGGGTTGACGAACCCTTTGGCTCTTCGAGTCATTTCTGCATTGCCGAGAGACCTGGTATGGTCTATGGGTCTTCGACCCTTCTGAGTGTGTGCATTGTGTCTTGTCCCCTTTCTGTTTAAGTGTTCTGACTGTTTCTGAATTGGGGAACCCTTGAGTTCCACTCTGTGTTTCCGTTTCTGAAAGCTTCTGGATATTGAGTATTGTGGATATAATGCTTAGCTTCTCCTTCTTCTGTTTTTCAATTGTTTGAGCGACCTTACTGATGACGGTCGCTGCTTACTGGGCATAGTTGTGTGCTCATTCCCCTACTTCTAACATTTTTGCAGATTGATCAGCGAGGATCACCTTGAGTTCTGGAGCTATAGTGTTTAGCTTTTGTTATTCGTTCAGTTGATGTTTTGAGACATTGTAGCCTCCGGCCTTACACTTTTTGACTTCTGTTTCTGACTCAGTTACGTATGGGATTTTGGTATTTGCTTTCACTGTATTTGAATACATTGGTTTACAATGTTTATGTAAACTTTGTTTTGGGCCTTTATTGCGTTTGAGTGTTTTAGAGCCTTGCGTTATTAGGTAATAATACGCGGCGTGTATTAACTCTTAGGCCGGTTTTAGGGGTGTTACTTTAGTGGTATCAGAGCCAGGTTTGGCTTTCTTTGGTGTCTGTGGGTGTGTTTGCTTGTGTGAGAGTCAGTTGTGACAGTGGTTGACAGTATGAGTTAGTTCTGACAAGTTTTGGATCTGTGTTATCTCAGAATGCCTCATCGTAGGACACCCAGTGACCCCTCAGGGAGATGCTGCGGATGCAGTGCAGTAGTTTGTGACGCAGTTGATGCAGACGATGGCTGCAGCTGCTGGGGAGCTGGTGGTGCAGGCCAGCAGGGGTGAATGCAGTGGGAGGCCGAGTCCGAGCACTTCAAGAGTTCAAGAAGCTAAAGCCGCTTCCTTCGACGGCTGTTGTGGCGACCCTCAGGAGGCGAGCCATTGGATTACTGAGGTCGAGGACCTGCTGAGAGATGGGGTCGGAGGGACGACCAAAGGTGGACTTCGCCACGTTCCTCTTCAAGGGGGAGGTCGAAGGAGTGGTGGCGCATGGTGATGGGTAGACATCCCAGCCTTGAGACCTGGGATCAGTTCTGCTTGGAGTTCAACAGCAGTTCTATCCGGATGTCTACAAGGACCAAAAATCAATGAGTACAACCGGCTGCGTCAGGGGAGAGATATGACTGTGAGGAGTACGTGAGGAAGTTCGTGACTCTGTCGAAGTATGCTCCGGAGCCAGATGAGCTAGGAAGGCTCGTAAGTTTGAGAGCGGGATTGAGACCGACATTAGGTCCCGTGTGACACCTCTTCGTCACCGGACCTTCAGATGTGGGATGTCGCCCTACTGGTAGAGGCTGACATCAGGGCGACAGGCGGGCAAGGACCATAAGGGGAAGAGGCGTGCTGAGGAGCCTCAGAAGAAGGAGGCTGCCCCTCTTAGAAGAAGCAGTCCTATGGAGACCGTCGGGGAGCTTCTTCATCTTCGTCAGCTGGGGCGAAGTGTGGGTCTTGTGGCCACTCCCATCCTGGTAGGGATTGCTACAAGAAGACTGGTGCCTGTTTTAAGTGCGGGTCGATGGAGCACCGGATTGCACAGTGCCTCAGGCATCCAGTAGAGGCTCAGGAGATAGAGGCACCGGCTCAGATTCAGGGGCGAGGTCCGCAGAGAAGCCTCAGACTCAGGCCCGGGTTTTTATGCTATGGCGGGAGAGCGTGATCGTGCTGGTGATCGCGTCATCTCAGGTATTCTCAGATCCATTCTCGAGATGTATTTTGTCTGTTTGACTCTGGAGCTACGCATTCCTTTGTCTGTTATGATTTGTTGGGTGATCTTGGATTGACTACTGGTCTAGTGAGGTAGACCTATGTGTGAGTAGTCCGTTAGGCGGGGTTGCCCCTTGTGTGCTGGATTCGTGTGTAAGGCTTGTCCCATAGCAGTTAGGGACAAGACCTTCTTTGCTGACCTCATCCCGATGCGGATGACCTGTTTTGATGTGATTTTGGGCATGGATTGGCTAGCAGAGCACCATGCCCATATAGATTGTGCAGCGAGGAGAGTAGTATTTGATCTGCCAGGCGGGACTCGCTTTGCTTTCTCTGGGAATGCAGTGCATGTTGCGCCTGTGATTGTGTCGGCGATGCAGGCAGCCAGTTTCTTGAGGAAGGGCTGCCAGGGCTTCTTGTGCTATCTGCCAGAGGTGCGTGAGGGATCTAGCTTGGAGAGCATCCCGATTGTCAGAGAGTTTCCTGAGGTCTTCCAGGACGACGTGCCCGGATCCACCAGTGCGTGAGGTAGAGTTCACGATCGATTTAGCGCCAGAGACTCAGCCCATCTCTAGGGCCCCTTACCGCATGAGTCCGGCGGAGTTGAAGGAGCTAAAGGTCCAGCTTCAGGAGCTGTTAGATAAGGGCTTCATACGCCTTAGTGTTTTCGCCTTGGGGAGCGCCAGTGCTGTTTGTGAAGAAGAAGGATGGGACCTTC
>CM041778.1:384335202-384729176 GCA_023374045.1 Limonium bicolor
AACCACGTGGATAAAAAAAGAACTATACAAAGAGAACACTCCTCTCTAACTATAGAGGACCGTTAATGACACCCACTATGGTGTCAAGATTATAATGGTAATGAAACGAAAAGTACCAACTGATGGAACATGAGAACAACCCGGGAAGACGACATCTCGGGCCGCGCGGTATGGAATACTCGGGAGTTGGTATCTGCATCAGATCCTTCGACCGTCTATGGTGGAATATGTTTTGGGAGTCCCTGGGTGACCCCACTTTCTCAGCACATCCCGGAGTCCAGAGGTGACTTCCGCTTTCTCGACCCTGGGTGTCCGGAATGGGGGAGTGACAAATTGGTGGAGCTTATCCTGGAGTCTAGAGGTGACTCCGCTTTCTCGACCCTGGGTGTCGGGAATGGGGGACTAGCTATGGAGGAGACGTCCTCCAACGTGCGGTGATAAAAAGAATTCACAAGTAACCCTTGAAGAAACAAGGAATGATTAGCACCTACATAATAAAGTCTCGGGATCTAATCTATATCCCCTGACTCGGTGCCAGAGAATAGAGGAAAACATGTGTAATGAGACCAAGCAAATAAGAAAATTCACAAATGTGATCATTTAAGAGATATGGAATGAATAGCACCTACATAATAAGGTCTCGGGATCTAACCTACATCCCCGGACTCAGTGCAAGAGAAGGAAGGAAAAACATGTGTAATGAGAACAAGAAAACAATACGTAATCTCTGGAATGATCCCATAGTGAGGATCGACGGTATAATATACCTGCGCACACGTCCTATAAATTACTTGATTGTTGTTGCTACATTAGTAGCTTATTGTGCTTGGTTGCTTATTGATATTGCTATGTGTTATTCTTGGATGTTGGTTGATATTGCTATGCTACCTAAAGTGTGTATGATATCATGATATATATTGTGGTGTGCTTTACTGCTTTATTATAGCATGTAAATGACTTAATAATGTTCGACCAAGTAGTCGTGTGGCCCGGCAACATACGGGCTTCACAGGTTCATACTCAGCGTAGTTTGCTGAGTCCTTTACACCAATTTTTTTCAGGTATTATGCCAGACGATAACGGAGCGTAGGCGGGATGGCTACCATGGGGGGTAGTCCATCAGGGCATGACTTTTAAGTTGTAGTGGCATGTGTAATATATGGGTTGTTATAAAACCCGAGATGTAATTCTTAGTCTATGATTTGGTAATTCTGTTGTAGACACTCGGAACTTGGGAATTGTACTATATGTTGTATATGGGTTTTGATAGAGGGCTGTTTCCAGTCATTCAGACAGTAACTTGGTGTTGGAAGAGTGGTCGTGTCAACCACGTGGGTGGGGCGTCTGTGACACCGGATGGAGGTTATACCGCTGCAAGCTAGTTTACATTATCGTCGGGCGTTTCATTTATTCTAGGGATGTTTATTCGGGGGTGTTACAAAAGAACCCTAGGATTTTTTAGTTTGACTCACTTGGTAGGAATGCCAAGAGACCAGTGATAGCGGTTGTGCTTGTAAAGTGAGTTGTTTATCTTGTAGAATAATGTTTATTACTTAATCTTTTTTATTGGAAACTTGTAACTTAATGTGTCTATTAACCTATATGTTTGGTTTAATTTAGCGCATTTAAAGCTTCATTGATGACATTGGGAAGACCAGCGAAGAATAACAACATCCCATGGAACATTGTCAAGGTATATAATTGTGTTAATTGGTGTAGTGTATGAATACTTGTAAATACTTGAAAGAATGATGTTGAACATGTATGTATATATGTACAGTGTCCAGTGCAGCCTAGAAGTTCTGAATGTGGATACTATGTCATGAGTTTTATGCATGACATAGTAGGCGCAACAACATTTTTACCAGAGAAATCATTAGACAAGGTAAGATTTGTTTAAAGTTTTGGATATATACCTTCGTATGTTTGTTATACTAGTAGTTTATAAATAATGTTGTTTTTTTACTCCAGGCTTTTGAAATGGCAGTATCGAATTATGAAGATTCACAAATTGTCGAGGTTCTTGAGGATTGGGCAGAATACATCATCACAAACTTCGTTACTTGAATTTGCATTTCTAGCTGAATAGTTGTAACTCATCACATTAGTAGTTACTTTGTGAAGTTATCAGTATTGTAATATTACGGTATAACAAAGTAAACTTTCTTTTTACATATATGATTTAGTTAATTTCTAAGTAAGTTGTTGGGTTGTGACCCGGCCCCGTTTGATGGTCGCAGATTGTGGAATTGATTGCCCATTTGTGCTGGCAGTGTTATATATATGATACACATGCAGGTCTGCTTGAAACATTGAGGTGTTTATATGGTATATAAAGAGCTACCCTGGTGAAAAAAAAATTAGACCTATCTTGGCGGTTGTAAAAAGAACCACCGAAATAGATACGAAAAAAGAGCCTATCTCGGTGGTTCTTAGCTTACAACCGCCGAGATAGACTCAAGGTCGGTCCCAGGTTTGGTCCCTAGGGCGGTCAATACCAGAATGTATTCTGAAAGGACCGACCCAGGGACCGACCCATGGTCTAAGGTCTGTAACACCCCTAATCCTAAACCTGTAATGACGTCATAATTCGTAGCATAATAAATAGCAAATCGCAGCGGAAAATAAAACTATCTACCTTGGTGTTACACGCCGTTACTCACCCTTGTGAGTAACAAGGCATCCTTACTCTTTCCAACAATACAACCCCTCACGCTGTGATGAACAGATACTGAGCACTTCTAATTATTACAAACCAAATTCCACTAAATGAGCAACTAACTGAATACAACAACCTCTTTATTACAACACAAAACAAAACCAAAGGTGTTTACTGGAAACACATCAGCTACCCCCGTGTCACGCACTCCGGCTTGAGTCTTCTCCAATAACCTGGAATGTTTGGCCCATTGAAGGGCTCAACAATCGAAATGCTGGTATGCTAAATGTAGTCTTAAATCATTGGGACTCCTTAAGTCATTTTAGTCATCTTGATATTAGGTTCTTTACATGAAATACCGGTTTACAATAATAACAGTAATAACTGTAAACATTTAACAGTCACTTAACAATTCACCTGTAAACATCAGTGTACAATTGTACACAACACCAATAACCACACAACAATAGTCCATAGTAATAATCAATAAGCACACATTAATAATCCATAACAATCACCAAACCAGATACGCGTATTAAACTGTACTTGTTAGTTAGCCACCTGACCCTTATCTTTTAAACCAATCATTTAACCTTTTCCAATTAATTTCCACCTCACGCGTCATGTCAAGACAACCCTTAATAACTTATTAATGGACAGTAGTCCCCTGTGTTCCATTGGAACTGTTACCAGTTGACCCTAAGCCCTGGTTAATTGACCGATCCGGTCGAACCTGTGCACCAATGGCAGTGCCCTCCGCCATCCCCGAATGTGGCTGATGGATTTCCTTGAGTGACTCTCCATTAAAGTCTCTCGTAGTGATCACAATGCGCAACCAGAATGTCGGAACAGTCTGGATTCCTCTCTTTATAAGTTAGCCCTTTTTTGTCAGTGACATAATAACCAATCCTTGAGTTAAGACTATAATATTGACCATCAATTAGGCCAATAATACCTAAAGGTCAGTTAGTCTTGTTCCAGTTTAGATGTATAAACTTCCAGTCATAAGACGTTCGCGTAAACATACAACGCAACAATGTTGAGCAATACAGTATACAATATTATACACACAAAATCACAGATATCACTCTTAAACAATTAACACATAATGTCTGGACCTTAGGACAATCCTTAGGACATTCAGACCACACAATTAACATACCGTTCACCAAGTAACTGCTAGCTTGGCAAGCTCCTGTTCAGTAGTTCCTTCCCGTACGCTGTTATTTAAACATCCAATACCGGGTAATATTAATATAACTATTCATTAAATATTACAGTACTGTCACTGTAGAGTTTATTTACGTAGTATACTAACTCCGTGTGTTCTTTAGTTTCCCCCTGTTATTTATCAGTGGTTCTCTAGGTAGTTCAACAGTTCGTTATTTTATGTGATATTCACATGTGATAATGAATTTCCACCTTGTGGTAAATTTCTATTTCCTTATTTATAAACTCATAATTGTTTCCACTTATTCTTTATATTATATCCCTTGGTCATTTTTTTATATCATCACCACAATTATTTTATAAACTTTATATTATACTCCATAATATACCATAATACATTATATTACCTAGTTTTACTTCATTTCCTTATTAAATTACAAAACCAACCTTATTAATTCGGTATTTATATTTTATACCCAACAACTTTATGAATTACTAAATAACCACATATAGTTTCCGGTAATCATAATTTGAACCCATTAACTTTTACAACTTACCAAATAACCAAATACTTTTATAATCTACTAAATACCCATATTAATTTTCGGAACTTGTAAAATAATATATTAACTTCTATAAATTGCCAAATAACCTTATAACTTTTATAATTCTCTAATTATCCACATTAACCTTTGTAATTATTAATTAACCACATTACCTTTTTAATTTACCAAATGTCCACCTTAATTTTCGTAAATTACAATCTCATTATACCAACTTTTATAAATTACAAATAAACCCTATAACTTTCGGTTTTCACTTATATTTTCCTTTATTCTCATTTAAACCCAAGACTTTATATAAGTTACATATTAACTTATAAACTATAGTTTTAATATTTAATTTTCTTTAATCTCCGAAAAGACCCATATAAATTCACAAATTATATTTGTGCCCCTTAAACAATTTGGTATTATACATATACTTTCATAAATCACATATTCACCCCAAAACTTTTATAAACTTAATATTTTATGTCATAAATCATTTTAACCCAACGTTTTTGGTCAACACTTTGACCAAGACTTAATTTCATAATTAATACTTTAATAGACCCATAAAATCATAAGTAATTCTCGGCCATACACTATATTTTCCAATAATTACAAAATAGTCCCAAAACTTAATAAAATGTTATTTTAACACTTAACCACTTATTTAAATTCACCAAAATTCTTAATATTAATTCCTACCTTATATTATAACATAAATATAGCAAACAACTCCTTATGTTCTCGGTTTTCATATTTTGTACACCAAACTTCTCAAAATTTATATTTTTGCCACATAACTTATTTAACTAGTCATTTAAATACTTGTAGCTATTTTCAATGTTCCCAAAATATATAATATAAGTTAATACACTTATATATTTCGAAAATCACCAAATTAAACATTTCATTCTCGGCCTTAAATAAATATTTACCATATGATTTTAAAACTTGATTTATACCTTATAATAAATACATATAAATGTATATAAGCCATATAACACTTCTAAAAATTATGCTAATGACTTAGAATGATTATAAACTCAAAATAGAACATTTAATCCCTAGATAATCGGACATTTATTGAATGTTTGACCATTTAGTATCATATTAATTTATGTGACACATATTTATACCTTAAGGTAATAATCTTACCTTATATGTTATTAATTATTTTCTTGACATTATAACCCATATATTTTCGGCCTTAATTATTTAGAGGTTATATATATTTTTATACCAAAGTTTGAAGCTTAAATCCTACTTAAACTTAATAAACCTTAATTATATATACTTACTCCTTAAATCAAGACAATTCTTGTACTTGATTTTTCCTCGAATCCCAAGCTCTCCAAATGCTTATTTTGATGAAGGTATTTCGGCCTCCTTGTACATATGTAGGAGATCTATTTGTTAGACTTCTAACAAGAGTTTATAAATAATATTTGTAGTAATTTTACAAGAGTTTACCTTAGGAATTTAACAAGGTATTTTTGGTACACCTTGAGATGATTGTAGATCCAAGTTTCCTTCATGAAATAATGAAGAGGATATGGATTTAGAAGCTCTTAAATTTCAAAAATAGCTTAAGGTAATTTACTAGGATTTTCAACACAAAAATATACCTTAACTTGATCTTGTTGTTCCTTGTGTTGTTGTTGAATTTAGGAACCTCCTTGGAACATCTATGGTTGGCGAAAATTGTAGAAGTTGTTATGATGATTTCTTGCTTCAAGACTTGATAGAATTAACTAGGAAATTACATTAAAATGGTGTTAAAATTTAGAACACCATTAATGGAGCTTATTAGCTCTTAGGAATTAACTTAGGAAGGAAGAAGAAAAGAGAGAGTAAGGAAGAAGAAGCTTACCATTCGGTGAAGTGGCAAGGGACATGAAGACTCACGTAAGGCTTTAGTAGAAGAGAATGAAAGCAATCAAAATCTGATTGGTATTGTTTATTTGTCATTATTTCATGTCTTTCTTTTGTTTAGTTTGTCTTCAAAAAAAAAAAACTGATCACTATTGTCTCCAAGACCACTTGTTTTACGGTAGTGGTGAGGGCATTAGTGATTTGCTCACTAAGCCTAGGTTGTAGGTAATTAATCAAGACCATTATCTAACATTAAATGAGCTTAATTATTGAATCTAATTTTGTCTTTCCATGCAGGTGTGATCGGCCAAGGTGGAAGTAGATAGGCAGCTCCTACTCATGTAGTCTTACGGCTGAATGGAAGTTCTTGGAGACTAATGAGATTTGTTAATTGTAACAAGATAATCATGGAAGTTAGTGGTAGTTTTCTTTTGATTAATATAGGACAATCATACTTCCCTTTTCAGTATAGAAATCGGTAGCACTATAGGATAGCACATGGTTGTTTGCTTATCTAGTCACCACCTTGTATTATTCAAGCCTAGCTTTACTTTTTTTTATGTATTAATTTCTTATAACTTGTTTAACTAATCTTTTATTGTCTTCTTTGCAGGTTGCACGTAATGCAGCTCCATTTAATTGCAATCAGTTGTTAAATATCATATAGTATAGATAGGGATGAGTCACATTATCATAAGGTATTATTTTGCTAAAAATCAAGCCTAGTATACCCAAACTGGCGCATAAATAGGGCTCAATTGGAGCTGATTTTTAATTTTATTTTTGTTACAATATATTGTACTAAGATCATACTAATATGTGTAATAGGTTCCAGTATTTAATTGGTACATTTATATCATGGTAAAAGATGAAAGTTTTAGGGTAAAAATGCTGATTTTAGGTACCTTTTTGACCCAAAAATCGCCCCTATTTGTACTATGAATTTAGTATTGCCATTAATTGATTTAGATGGTCAATTTATCCCCTTTTAATATTATCAACTCGTGGCTCCTCAAAAACTTCAAGGCAATTGCGTAAAACGCATTTTGTGACACCCGAAGGTGCGTTTTGTGCTTTAAGGATTGTCTGAAAAATAATTAGTCGCTATGAGTTCCAAGTGTTTATTGACATTTTTTATAGCCAATAATAATATGTTAATGTGTTACATTGAGTTATATGGGGTTATATCAACTCTAAACACAACTCCCGGGCTAACCGGGCAAAAAGGAGCGTTAAGAAATTCGTCCGAGTACTTTGTTTATTTTTGAGGAAGTAGCTCGTGAATTCTCTTTAGAATATTGAATAATGATGTTAGGAACTCTAAGAATGAATTTTATAGGAGTTTTGCCACCTTGGCACTCCTCCTGGGCATTCCCGAGGGTTTATGGGGCCCCCATAAGGCATTTCCTAGCACTTTGCGTTGAACTGAGAATTTAGCTTGAGGACTTCATCTTATATGTTTATTAGAGTGTTATGGTGTACTTGGAATGAAGTTTAATGCTTTACTTTATTTTATAAAGTATTTCCGGGACTTTCGGGCCTTAAGGGCCTTTAAGGGAGCTCCCGAGCATTTTGTATTTTTACTCAGTTTCAGATGAGGTCCTGTATTCTAAGGGTCATATAATGATCCTAGTTTACCTTCATATGAGGTTTATAGTTTATATAACTTGTTATCTTAAGGCCGGGCTTTAACGCATGTTTTTTGACCTTAAGGAGTTTAGGTGCGTTTTTAACGCCTAAGTGTTTATATCCCTTCTTAGGGTTAATAATCCCCTGAATAATATATATATTCACCATTATTTTATTTAAAGGTTAGAGGTATTTCAGTCTACCCCCCTTAAAAGGACTTCATCCCGAAGTCGTAACTTATACTTATTCATCCTATGGAATCAAGTTCCTCATATTTATTCCCGTAAACTTATCATTCTTGGGTGTCAATACTAGTTTGACACTTCTACGTTCCATCTATAATCCAAGTCTATGCAATTTTACATATCCATAACCTTACTCATGATAATTAATGTAAAACAAATTAGTGTCCCAACTTCCTAGCTATCCCACTTCAATAGGAATGAACATATTGTAAGGTAAATAAGTACTTCCATAAACATCCAAGTGTTGCATAGAACACAACCATATCCATTCGAGTGTCACATAGGACACAAAAATAATCATCCAATGTCACATAGGACATATCATTAATAATCATAACCATCCAACCAATTGCACACATGCGCAACAATCAAACACAAACAATCAATTACAAAACCAGTATAGACTGCAGATATGCAAGTCGCATGTGGTGCTCTACCCCCCTTAAAAAGGGTTACGCCCACGTACCCCCACAAGTATTCACAAAACGAAAAGAAAAGTGTTGGATACTTGTCTCGCATGGCGTCTTCTAATTCCCATGTCGCCTCCTCAATGTCGTTGTTTGACCACAGAACCTTGACCATTCTAATGGTCTTGTTCCTGGTTTCCCTAGTCTTGGAGTCTAATATGCGAACTGGAGTTTCCTCATATTTAAGTGTAGGATCTAGTTCGAGTGTCTCGGGCTCTAAAATATGTGATGGATGAGGCACAAACTGCTTTAGCGGTGTGAATGTGGAACACATTTTGCACTCTCCCAAGCTTGACAGGTAAATCTAACCTGTAATCTAATGGGCCCACTCGCTCCGTAATAAGGTATGGTCCTACTTACTTCGGGCTTAGCTTGCCCTTCTGCCCAAATCTAAAAATAGATTTCCTTCATAGGTACAACTCTAAGGAAGACTCGATCGCCTATTGCGAACTCGAGGTCTCTCCTACGGACATCAGTATATGATTTCTGTCTGTTTCATGGGTATAGTCCCCAAGAATGTATGCATTCTATGATATGTTCCATATTACATTAGTATGCTTTTATATTTGAATCCCGTACGTAAGGGTGAAGGTGATCTACCATCCTGTACGTTGTCAATGTTACCTGATGGCTTGTTTAAACTATTTCTTGTAAGACACTTCCATTTATCGCCTTTTGTAGTTGTAATTATCAGTGCTTAGGTTTGTATTAATATTGGGCATACTTAAAATCTCCCTCTTTGATCTTCAGATCTTTAGCTTGTGATTCTGGTATTTGAGTTTACTGTTGCCATATACGGCTTTCGTTTTAAATGTAAGGTATGAGCTACGGTTGAGCCGTGCATCTTATATATATTATAGAAAGATTCCTTGATATTATTGATTAGCAGTTGTCGGTAGTACATACCCGATCATTATCGTCTGTTCATCAGTTATTCCACAGTAGGGTTCCCACTAGGGTTTTTAACACGGTACAGTTTTGTCTCAATTGAACATGCTCTTGTAGTTGTGAACCAACTCACGTGAGTATTAGTATAATGTTTCTACTCTTTATATTCTATCATATTTATAGGTAGGTTCCCATTTAATATATTGGGTTTGAATTCATAAAGAAAGACATGGAAGTCGATCTTTCTTTTCAGATGGCAATTTGGCCATATCTTAGAAGGTAGTTTGAGGATACTTTTATTATAGGTAATTGTCTCTTGATCTCATAATTAATTTATTAACATGGTTCATGGGATAATAATAGTTAGTATTTCCCTCACAATTGACTATTTTCCGACATAAGCGGAGTTTGTCTTAGCTATTTAATTTCCTCAGGGTAACCTGGACAACTTAACTTTTAATTTACACCATCTATATCTCATATATTTATTAGTCAAATCTTATATTAGATTTAAGGACAAATACTTACGTTTCACAGAAATATTTGTGACCACTTGTAAGGAGTCTCAGGAATCATCCAACCCTGTCGGGGTCAGCTTCAGTGTTGAACTATCCTTCCACACCATTTTGTGTTTGGTTTCCCTTGATCTGACCAGGATCAAGTTCGACCTCCACGTCAAATATCAACAACCACATAATTATCATTTTCCAGACTTTATCTTATCGAACTTTTTGACGTGTGGTGACTACTACATGTACATTTTCCTTGCCTGTTCTGCAACTATTCCAATAACTGTTATGACCTATAGTTGAATCTAGTACTTCCTTAATCCCCGAAACTATATTCCTTTGATCAAATCATCAAGCGGGGAAGCCAGTTTTCCTCTTGGCATAAAAGATAAATTCCAAAAACGTCTAGGCACATACTGTCTAATAACTATATCCATCAATCATTTCAACTCTTAAATCCATCATACAAGTAATAAGTTCCGTCATGGACTTGCATACCTTAGAATACTCTCTTCTCTTTAAAAGGCTTATCTAATATTCCACTTATCAGGTCTTGATTATTGCCTATACTTTAATTATCATCGCTTGGAGCAAAGACAGTCACAGTTAGACTTCAAGGAAAAGTTTTCATAACTCCATCAACAATTATAGTTCCATAAAGTACTATTTCCTCCGCCTTAAATTGGCTTTCCTTATTTCATCTAAACTCCATAAATCTGGTGAACCATATGTTCAGCCTAGGTTAATTATCTCTTAATATTAGTACCATCTTAAACTATGGGTTTCCAGTTTGAATCTTTCGGTTCGGTAATGGACAATCAAAGCTTATTGTTTGTTTCTATCTCTTAGAAACGTGGTTAATCCACAACTCAATTGAAATACCCCAAACCTAAGTATGCTAAGTAAACATCAATTTATGATGGGGTAAGGCTATAATATGCCTTAGAAAGATTGGTAGACAATTTAAACCAAGGAAAACACAAGAAAACGCCTTAAGGGCAATTTGGGCAAAAACATGCTCTAAGCTTGGAGTGACTTTGATTAACACCCAAATACCATTATAAGACTTTAGTAATATGCTAATGGACATTTTAAATCAATTATCAAAGAAAACCAAGCTCAAAAACAAGCTTAAACACAAAATGTGCTTTAAGACTCCTTAAAGCACCTTTTTGAGAAATTGTCTTAGAATTGAGTTTTGAGTGGCTAAATGTCCATCATTACTCTTTAATCAACATGTGTACTAATTAGTATCACATTAGGAAGCCTAAATCAATGGGAAATCAAAAATTTTAGAAATATGGGCACTGATTTGTGAATAGTGCCAAATAGTGACTAGTTTAAGTTTTAATCAATATAAGTCAATTAGTTGGTCAACCAAGACCATAAATATCTTGGTTATAAAGAGGGGGCTGGTTTTAAAGGATGAGTCACCATAGACTTCATCAAATAAGGAAGAAAAGAAGAGATAAGTAAAAGGAGTTACTATTTGCTTTTATAAGCAAATATCTTATATTAGCCTACTTTCTTCTTCTCTCTCTTCATTTCTCTTCTTCCCACGGTTTCTTCTTCTCTTCTCTTGCTCCAAAACCGAGAGAGCTCCATCCATGGGTGCTCCACCTTCAATTGCTCACCAAGTGTTCATCTCTGCTCCAAATCAAAAACCAAGTATACATTTCTCTTAGTTAGGCCAAGACCTATCTTCCTATCTTCTCAAATCCTTCAAAGCTCAAGTTTGGTGCCATGAGAAAACTCCATTGATGGAAGAAAATCAAGTTTGAAGAGCTCATTTGGTTCTCCATTCATTCAAGGTAAGGAAAATGTAAGAAAAACCATGTTTACCATCATTTATTCTACATGGCCGAAAATTACCTTCTCATGGAGCCTTGTTCTATCCATTGTTCTAGCTTAATTCTATACTCTAAGGGCTAGAGGAGGTCCTTATTTATTCATATCCAAGCCTATCTTAAGACTCCAAGGTAAAACATTCATTTCAAAACCTTAGAACACATTTTTAACCTAGGGTTTACTCCTTAAGGTTAGTGTATTGTTTAGTACTCATGTGAGTCATTGAATATTGGTTAGAACATTGGCAAAGGAAGTTTAAGTGGTGGCCGATATTCATTCAAGAAGAAGGTCTAAGGAGGAAGATAAGATAAGCTTGAGAAAACAAGGTAAGTTACTTACCTAATGGTGGTTTAAGGTTTAAGGAATGAGTTTTAGAGGAGTACCAATGTAGCCTAGGACTTACATTAGGTAATGGGTTATATAACCTAGGAAAAAGAGTTTAAACAAGCTTGTGAACTTGTGACTAAGGAGCCAATGGGAATGAGTTAGTAATATAAGTTTAAGATGGATTTTAAGAGTATTGTAACTACTATGAGATTGATGGGTGTATTTGCAGGTTGAAGGCTTTTATATGTGGGAAATTTAGTGTTTAAGTTTAAGTCATTTAAGGGCCTAAGAGCCATGTCATTTAAGAGCCTTGGTGCTATGCAATTTAAGATTATTGCAATATATTGAGTTTGTTGTGAATGAGTTGATTTGGGTGTGAAAATATGATGAGAAAGAACTTGATGTGTATGAGATGGTTGAATGAGGAAAACAATGCTTATGGGCATGATAATATACTGAGGAGTTATGGCGAAATTTGAGTAGAAAAAGAAGTGTTTAAGTGATAGTTGTGAATTGATATTACCTAGGGTTCACTAGGGATCATTAAGAGGAATTTGAGTGGAAATGAGTTAACTAAGAAGTTCTTGAGGATGAGAATGACCTAGAGATGTCTAGGAGGAATTAGAGGATTGGTGGTGAGTGTATATACACACAAAATCATGGTATGAGGAGGAATGTAAGACTTGTGCAAAAACCTGGAGGAAATGATGTAAAATGCTTTGAGATGATTTAGGTATGAACGAGAGAGTAAAACAGTGAGAGTTTCGGGAAGTTTGTGTAAGAGGTGGTGATGTTAGTAGTGGGCTAGTAAGGTTTAGTTTAAATGGTAATGTGTGGACTTGGGTGATGGAAGTGAAAATTGTAGGAGAATGTTGTAAGTCGTCAAGGAAAATGACTAGAAACGTATAAGAGTGTATGATCATGAGAATGGTGAGTAAGTTGCATAAAGGGTGTGTTGCATGGTCAAGGTAAATAAAAGAAGAACAATGTCAAGGTGTTAAGGTAATGGAAAGAAATGTATAAGTAAGCTCAAGAGTTTAGGAGTGATGAGTAACAAATGAAAAGAAGAGAAATTGTGCATGGACATGCAAGATGACCTTGGAAGGTTTAACAAGCAAAGATGGAATATAATGATGTTAAGGAGGAGTTATATGGGTTGAAAAGAAACACTTTGGTTAGTTGAAGTTTTGGTGAGGTTGCAAGTTGGGAATATAAGGAACTATATGATAAGCGTTAGGAGTTTTTGCAAGAATTTAGTAAATGTTTAAGAAGATCTTTGGAGGTTATTTTTAATGAGTTTGGAGGATGATTAAAGGTGGGTTTAAGGGTCTAAATGATGTTAGAACACATTAGGAGGTTTGGGAAAAAATTTGGAATTAAAAGAACAACTAAGAGTAAAAGCTGTAGTGGTCCGACCCAGGGGTCCGACCCAGTTCTGGGTCGGACGGACCTCTGTTAAGCCACCGTAAATGTTCTGGAATGGTCCGACCCAGTTGGTTGGGTCGGACGGTGGGTCGGACGGAAGAGTTAAAAGAGGGAGAATTTCTGGAATGGTCCGACCCAGTTGGTTGGGTCGGACATGGGTCGGACAAGTGGAGTTTTTCAAACCCGAAAGTTACTGGAAGGGTCCGACCCAGTTGGTGGGTCGGACGGTGGGTCGGACGACCCTTAACACTTAAAAAAAAAACCTAAGAGAGTTTAGAGGTATTAATGGTACCCCATTAAGAGGGCAATGATGATTAGAGGTATAAAGACCTAAGGGATTAAGTTAAGTATAAACTTAAAAGTTTAAGGTTAAGTTTGTAAGATTAAGTTGTAAAACTTAAGGGGTGTTAGGTGGGAATCATTATGGGTTAGTAAGTTAATAAGTTGAATTAAGTTAAGTGATTAACAACCAAAAACTGAATGAATGTTTTAGGCTTGAGTATTTGGACTCCGGAAGAGAGTAAGCAACCGAACGACCAACGGTGAACGGTACAGTTCTTCTTGTGACCTGCTTGCTAACGAGGTGTCCCTCGGCTTGTGTGCTATTTGTTTTTGTGTGCTCACTAAATAAGATAAAGCATGCAACCGGAACATTATGTTTATTGTATTGTTGTGTGATGTTTGAAAACTAACACAACATACCGTGAGAACTTACTAACCAACGTTAGTAAGGAATTGAGTGAAACTAAGGAACGCTCCCTAATATTAGTTTGTTATAAACCGAAAGAGGTTAACCAACAAACATCGTCTTGAGACTTCTACTAACTGGAACTTAAGGGGGGAGTGAGGAACCCGGGACTGACTCCGGTCATGCATGCTAAGGAAAAGGGGGTCGGTATCTATAGCAGAACCGACTTCCGCTTAAGGACTTGTCTTCGGACTTGTTGCCTAGGGTCGGTTGCCGGCTCAGCTACATTGGGCATACAGTCCAAGGTAGGTGGCATTAAGATGGTGCGGTAGGATCACCTAAATCCTAAATTATAAGATAAGTTGTTTATTCAACCAATGGAGTTAATAGCTCATTGGCTAGGGTTGCTTTTGACCCGACAAAAATAAACATTGAGGTAAGATACAATCATTTCTAATTGAAGAGTGGTTTGTATTCTAAGATTAAGATAAGGTTGAGATAAGTTACAACCATTCCTTTTTAAAGGATGGTTTGTATTATAAGACTGAGATAAGCTACATCCATTCCTTTTTAAAGGATGGTTGTTTTCTAAGGCTAAGATAAGACTAAGATTGAGGTAAGATAAGGATGGACTAAGATTAAGAGGGAACATTACTTAAGGAGTTAAATAATAAACTCTCTAATTAAGGGAACGCATTTAAGTCGTTTGTTATGTTTGAACTTTGATTGTTCATATTTGGTTGTTGTTTACTGCACTTTCTATTATGTTGTGCATCTAATCAACCTACATGCTATCGACAATTAGTCGTCGTAGCCACGTTAGCTTGGGGGCCATGAGAGAATCGTACCAGCATTCGTGCTGACCCCCTTTGCGGGCTGTTTTTACTACACAGGTGAACGTCAGGAGGCGGCCGTCGCGAGAGTAAGAAGGGGTACAAGCGCTACGGGTTAAGTGTGGCCTACGAGGTGTGCATGTACACTTGTATGGCATTTGAGTTAGTAAGATGTATAGGATGTGAGGGGTTTGTAAGAAGGTTATGTGTATTGGTTAAGATTTGTTGTACTAATGTTCGGTATATTCTGTAGTCAGACCGTGGCAAGATCCTGGAATGTATTTAAATCCGCTGCAGAGTTTATATATATGATGATAAGTTTCCGATAACCACGATTTGGACCGAGTTGGGGTGTTACAAAAAGTGGTATCAGAGCGTAGTTACGCTTTGAAGACAAGAAATACCGAACTTAGGTGAATACTGAGGTTGAGTTGAGTGATGGGTTAAGGGATGAGTGTGTGCGTTAGCTAGGACTTCCGGTGTTTACCGGATATCCATAGTACCTAGACCCGCCCTCCACATCCCTAACCCTGAATATGGGGAACAAACGCCAGAGAGAAGAAAACCTTCTCTTACTCGGGAAAACCCGATCTGGCAGTTAGTTAACAGCAGGCAATACGAGAAACATCTTGAAGCTCAACAGTTACAGAGAACTTGGAGGTTTTTAATGGAGCGCATTGGTGAAACAGGCGCAACCAATGGAATTCTATCAGTAAGGGAACGGTAATACCGGCAACATGGGTCGACATGCTACGCAGTCGAAATAACCCGCAATACCAATGATAAGGAAAGCACTACGTGCAATGGATAAGGAAATGATAAGAGACATGAGTACCGGACAGTGGTCTATGAGCATAGCAATGGGATAATACAAAGCTTAAGGGATAAGATTACTGGAAAGTCCAGTGAGGAACGGGAACTCCAAACCCCATACAATGAAAAAGGTTACAAACCTGGCCGACATAACGCGGACGACAGTGGAAACACATACAATTGTATACCGGAATAGGACTACGATGTAGTGCCTAAGGGAGAATCTTTGCTTAGTGACCACGACAAAATGTGTGGGAACGGGAGCGAGGATTAAGACATAAGAAAATAATGAGGGGTTCCCTCAAGAAGAGGAACGCCCCTGATAAATGATGGCACTATCAAAACGACAAGGAAACTGCCGGATGGTCAGTTATCCAAAATAAGAGATTATCGAAGGAGTCCCGAGGACTACCAATTACATGGAAATTAGAAGGAAGTATCACTACCAATGTACCTTGTACCAATAATCCATCCTGCATGGCGCACTTGCCATAGCAAGTGCTACCACGGTTAAGCTACACGGAAAGCCATCATGGCAAGATAGGAGAACGTTACATTTGTAACACATATTAATACCGGATTGTAAATCCATAAGAACGGAAGGATGAGACCTTGGAAAGGCCCGACGGCCTGACCATGATGAGATGAGGTGACACACCAGTCAGCCGGGAGCAGAACTTGGACGAAACATTAAACCATATGAACATTAGCAACAGTACAACATGCTACGACAAAACAACCGACAGTGCGGTAAGTAAGAACACCAAACCGGATCTCAAAGAGGAACCTAAGAGATCGCTCAATAATCCGAGCAAAAACACTACGTAAGTAACAACATACATGGAATGTATCAAGAGATACAGTAAGGGCAGTCGACAGAACGACTTCCAACAAGGATGGGATAAGACTCCCAGATTGATCACTAGGGATACCAGTAATAAGCATTCTTCAATGAAGATGTTGGAAAAACCCAGAAAACAAGGGTAAAAGAAATAAACTTAAGCAGTAATCTACTAAGGATTAAAGACGTACAACTCTGGAAGGAAAAGCTCAGAGGACTACCCCCACAGAGTGGGCATGGTCGAGCCGAACAAACTGATGAACGACAGTTACTACTGTTTGCTTAACTCATTAACACCCAAGTGTGAACAATCATCAACGGGTGGCGTAGTCAACGGAAGTTGAACGAAGCGTTGAGATGGAAGCATAGGATGACAGGATGATATCTGACTTGGACACCGTAAGGAAACGCCTAATACGAACTTAGCCTTATTTGCTAAAAGACATAAGTCTAGTTAAACGGAATATTGTCAAAGACACTAAATAACCTCAGATCACCTGAATAAACTTCCATAACAGGAAGCAGGATGCAGCGACTTACCATGAAACCCGATACTACATTTAATATGTAACCTAACGGTGGATAGTGTTCAAGGAAACAAAAAACTTTAAGGATGACCTACAGATGAGTGAGAGTACAAGTAATGAACTGAAGCACTAAGAGCCTACGAGCCAAGGATGTTAACCACATCAGAGCCGAGGCACAGTAAGTTATGAGAGAGCTTATTTAAGCCACAAGGAACTACAATTCATAGATACGAACGATTACCAAACCTATAACTTAGATTGTGGAAAATATTGCCAGAAAAGGGCACCAATGAGAATAATGAGATAGTACATTGGCGGGGGCGGAGGAACGAACCATGTCTTTTAGGGTGGGGATACCTCTCCCTGTTGTGAGGCCAAGAGTGGGAATAAACCCCTCAAAAAGGGCTTTCACTTATTAGAGATGCAATACGCTTTTGTTAGAGAATGGAAACTGTAAACCTTGAGACTACCTTTACACACACCAGATACACGTGAGCAATAAGGGAGGCTGCAGAAACAAACCTCATGTCCAGCACCCAGGATTTAAGAATCATTAATCCTTAAAGAGAGACATTGTGAATGCACAGTATGGCACGTCAAGTGACCAATGCTCAGAAGAGCTAGTGATTAAACTGATGAATTCTTCAGTAACCGGTTAAATTACCTGAAAACAACATCATAAGGATGAAAGGATGCGGGAGGAGAAATTAGCCTACTTATGAACCTGAGATTGAAGCTGAACACCTTCGTATTAAGAGATAACCATTTTATAGCACGGTATGACAACCGCCAAACACCGAAATT
Source organism: Limonium bicolor (assembly GCA_023374045.1). NCBI lineage: Eukaryota > Viridiplantae > Streptophyta > Magnoliopsida > Caryophyllales > Plumbaginaceae > Limonium > Limonium bicolor. The sequence continues at coordinate 384,353,299 of CM041778.1, forward strand.
AGAGAACTCCCAGTGTTTACACCAAGAAGGGATTGAATATAGATAAGATGTTAAAGTAACTGAGTAAGTAGTGCGCCATCAATGGCAACATGGTAAAGGCCAACTATCACGGTAGTAGTCATCGTGAGTACAATATTTATATAAGGGAATAAGTCATGGTGCGCGGAAAAAGCGACCGTTATGTATAAGCCGTCAAATATTGACACTGAGGCAATTAAATTTATAAGCTAAGACCAATATAAGTAAGGAAATAAGATGGTAGACGACCTGTGCATTTATGTCAGTAGTCTGGATCTGGTTAGATAAGATTTCACCGGAAGCACACTACTCATTCCTTAAGGAACTGGAAGTGCATTCCTAGTTAAACAAATATGAGAAAGAAGATAAGAGGCTCTATGGAAAGAGACCTCAGTCACTAAGAGACCGAGTCAGTACGAGATACAGGAAGAAGAACTAGAGCATACAATACCCAAGAACATAGTAAATGGATTTTCCTTGATTAAATCAAGAAGAACAATAAGTGTTATTATGGAACGATGAAAGAGGAGATCGACAACAGAATACTTCATAATTAGCAATAGCTAAAACGTGTGATGAACACTATGAGTTTACTAAAACGAGATGTGGGACGACTACACCCCACAGGGGCTTGCAGGCCTGACCACGCTCATTTATGAGTTAGTTGGGTAAGTAGTAATGTACCAGTAAGGTACCCATGCATGTAGACGAGTGGGTGTGTAAGGAACACGGGAAGTAGTCGACTCCGTACCACCGACAACGACGCAAGATCAAACAAGAGCAGCTACTATCCACAAAACAGTTGAAGAAAAAGAAATTCAGTTCAACCAACAACACAAGGAACCAGAGAACAAATAATTAAAACTAAGAAGTGCGAGAAGCACGGATTGTTAAGTACAGACATTGGATATGTCTTAAGAAGTTAAGGATAAGAATGTGAAGCGCAATAAGCACTAAACAATATTTTAGATTAAGGGTCCTCCTTAGATGGAAAGAACGATTTAAACACTTAAGAGAACGCCAAGAATATGAACATTAGATCTCCAGAGAGACTGGATAAACAAGCTACAACTTATCAAGGCCGTGTATATATATAAAGATAACACGTGGTCCATTAAGAGATCCTTAGTACTAAACCATAAGCACGCAGGAGAAAGATATACAATAATGTAAAAGGATAGCGAGAAAGTTAAGCCTAAGACATCAGAGTTGTGCAGCGGAAGCTAGCAGACCACTACCTTTGAAATTAGACCAAACTAAGTTAAGGAAACGGTATAAGTACCGTTAAGAATCCTCGATACAGAGACTAAGTCAATTCTGATCGAATTATAAGTAAGATAGATGACATGGAAGCTAGAATACTTGGTGAGAATTAGACATCTTGAACTTATGTTCAAGGATGATATAGTGTTGATTACGTGGGCGTAATCCATTTTAAGGGGGGTAGAGCGAAAACCGCTTAGCGTATGTTTGTGTACTGAGTACATAAACTACGGTTGCATATCACAAAATAATTTGAGAATATGTTTTACATAAACATTTTGAGATAAAATATGGTTATTGCACAAGAAGATGTGAATACCATACATATTAAGTACCTATCTTGTTAACTCCGGTGTGAGTACAGTTAAGAGAATTAAGGAAGATGATTAAGGAGACTTAAGAATAAGGAATATATGAGGTATGAGTCGATATGAGACTATGTGTGAGATAAGAATAAGATAACACTATGAGATATTATTTGACATGAGAATGAGGAAGAAGATAGTAATGCTATGAGATATAAGATGGTGTGAATTGGCATGAGACGGTTATAGAACTTAGTGGGAATTTAAGTCTTGAGGTAATTACTAAGAGATGAATCGGGAATGATTGATGGACTGAGTCCACACTTTGGAGATGTATTGATTATGATTAGAAGAACTAAAAAGATAGAAAATTGGACATGAGTGAATTATTTGGATGTTTGAAAATGACGTGGGAGGTGGAACTTGATTTTCTAGGGATCAAGGGAAACCAAACACAAATTAGGGTGGAATGATAGTTCTACACTGATGCTGATCACATCAGGGTAGGATGATTCCTGAAACTCCCTACCAGTGGTCACAATTAAATCACACTATGGATAGAGGCCTTAGGATAAAAAAATTGGAGTTGATTGTATTTTTAATTAGAGGAATTATTCCTCACATGACCTCGTAAAAAGGATTACCTTTTTACTGAGTCTCGCCCATGAAGTCGAGGACGCACGAGCCTTTGTCTTCGGACCGGTGACATGGGGAGAGCAGAGTGTTTGTATTCTGGCCCATGGTGACGAGGACGAATGAGCCATTGTCTACGGACCGGTGACATGGGAGAATACGTTGGAAATTATGTGAATGTTTTAATCATCAAAAGGAACAAAGGGAATTTTGAGTGCTATACATGCGTAAGCATGTTGTGTGATATTTAAGTATAAGCATATGGTGGATCTAATGATTCAATGGGTTTAAGTATACATAAGTATGGTCTATATGATCTATAGAATGAGGTAAGACATGTATTCTAATAAGATAAGATGCATGGGAACTTTGGGGACAAAGTTCTTTTAAGGGGGGTAGATTGAAATACCCCAAACCTAAGTATGCTAAGTAAACATCAATTTATGATGTGGTAAGGCTATAATATGCCTTAGAAAGATTGGTAGACAATTTAAACCAAGGAAAACACAAGAAAACGCCATAAGGGCAATTTGGGCAAAAACATGCTCTAAGCTTGGAGTGACTTTGATTAACACCCAAATACCATTATAAGACTTTAGTAATATGCTAATGGAATTTTAAATCAATTAGCAAAGAAAACAAGCTCAAAAACAAGCTTAAACACAAAATGTGCTTTAAGACTCCTTAAAGCACCTTTTTGAGAAATTGTCTTAGAATTGAGTTTTGAGTGGCTAAATGTCCATCATTACTCTTTAATCAACATGTGTACTAATTAGTATCACATTAGGAAGCCTAAATCAATGGGAAATCAAAAATTTCAGAAATATGGGCACTGATTTGTGAATAGTGCCAAATAGTGACTAGTTTAAGTTTTAATCAATATAAGTCAATTAGTTGGTCAACCAAGACCATAAATATCTTGGTTATAAATAGGGGGCCGGTTTTCTGAGGATGAGTCACCATAGACTTCATCAAATAAGGAAGAAAAGAAGAGATAAGTAAAAGGAGTTACTATTTGCTTTTATAAAGCAAATATCTTATATTAGCCTACCTTTCTTCTTCTCTCTCTTCATTTCTCTTCTTCCCACGGTTTCTTCTTCTCTTCTCTTGCTCCAAAACCGAGAGAGCTCCATCCATGGGTGCTCCACCTTCAATTGCTCACCAAGTGTTCATCTTTGCTCCAAATCAAAAACCAAGTATATTTCTCTTAGTTAGGCCAAGACCTATCTTCCTATCTTCTCAAATCCTTCAAAGCTCAAGTTTGGTGCCATGAGAAAACTCCATTGATGGAGGAAAATCAAGTTTGAAGAGCCCATTTGGTTCTCCATTCATTCAAGGTAAGGAAAATGTAAGAAAAACCATGTTTCCATCATTTCTTCTACATGGCCGAAAATTACCTTCTCATGGAGCCTTGTTCTATCCATTGTTCTAGCTTAATTCTATTCTCCAGGGCTAGAGGAGGTCCTTATTTATTCATATCCAAGCCTATCTTAAGACTCCAAGGTAAAACATTCATTTCAAAACCTTAGAACACATTTTTAACCTAGGGTTTACTCCTTAAGGTTAGTGTATTGTTTAGTACTCATGTGAGTCATTGAATATTGGTTAGAACATTGGCAAAGGAAGTTTAAGTGGTGGCCGATATTCATTCAAGAAGAAGGTCTAAGAGGAAGATAAGATAAGCTTGAGAAAACAAGGTAAGTTACTTACCTAATGGTGGTTTAAGGTTTAAGGAATGAGTTTTAGAGGAGTACCAATGTAGCCTAGGGCTTACATTAGGTAATGGGTTATATAACCTAGGAAAAAGAGTTTAAACAAGCTTGTGAACTTGTGACTAAGGAGCCAATGGGAATGAGTTAGTAATATAAGTTTAAGATGGATTTTAAGAGTATTGTAACTACTATGAGATTGATGGGTGTATTTGCAGGTTGAAGGCTTTTATATGTGGGAAATTCAGTGTTTAAGTTTAAGTCATTTAAGGGCCTAAGAGCCATGTCATTTAAGAGCCTTGGTGCTATGCAATTTAAGATTATTGCAATATATTGAATTTGTTGTGAATGAGTTGATTTGGGTGAGAAAATATGATGAGAAAGAACTTGATGTGTATGAGATGGTTGAATGAGGAAAACAATGCTTATGGGCATGATAATATACTAGAGGAGCTATGGCGAAATTTGAGTAGAAAAAGAAGTGTTTAAGTGATAGTTGTGAATTGATATTACCTAGGGTTCACTAGGGATCATTAAGAGGAATTTGAGTGGAAATGAGTTAACTAAGAAGTTCTTGAGGATGAGAATGACCTAGAGATTCTAGAGGAATTAGAGGATTGGTGAGTGTATTATACACACCAAAATCATGGTATGAGGAATGTAAGACTTGTGCAAAAACCTGGAGGAAATGATGTAAAATGCTTTGAGATGATTTAGGCATGAACGAGAGAGTAAAACAGTGAGAGTTTCGGGAAGTTTGTGTAAGAGGTGGTGATGTTAGTAGTGGGCTAGTAAGGTTTAGTTTAAATGGTAATGTGTGGACTTGGGTGATGGAAGTGAAAATTGTATGAGAATGTTGTAAGTCGTCAAGGAATATGACTAGAAACGTATAAGAGTGTATGATCATGAGAATGGTGAGTAAGTTGCATAAAAGGGTGTTGCATGGTCAAGGTAAATGAATAACAATGTCAAGGTGTTAAGGTAATGGAAAGAAATGTATAAGTAAGCTCAAGAGTTTAGGAGTGATGAGTAACAAATGAAAAGAAGAGAAATTGTGCATGGACATGCAAGATGACCTTGGAAGGTTTAACAAGCAAAGATGGAATATAATGATGTTAAGGAGGGGTTATATGGGTTGAAAAGAAACACTTTGGTTAGTTGAAGTTTTGGTGAGGTTGCAAGTTGGTAATATAAGGAACTATATGATAAGCGTTATGAGTTTTTGCAAGAATTTAGTAAATGTTTAAGAAGATCTTTGGAGGTTATTTTAATGAGTTTGAAGGATGATTAAAGGTGGGTTTAAGGGTCTAAATGATGTTAGAACGCATTAGGAGGTTTGGGAAAAAAATTTGGAATTGAAAGAACAACTTAAGAGTAAAGTCTGTAGTGGTCCGACCCAGTTCTGGGTCGGACGGACCTCTGTTAAGCCACCGTAAATGTTCTGGAATGGTCCGACCCAGTTGGTTGGGTCGGACGGTGGGTCGGACGGAAGAGTTTTAAAAGACGGGAGAATTTCTGGAATGGTCCGACCCAGTTGGTTGGGTCGGACATGGGTCGGACAAGTGGAGTTTTTCAAACCCGAAAGTTACTGGAAGGGTCCGACCCAGTTGGTGGGTCGGACGGTGGGTTGGACGACCCTTAACACTTAAAAAAAAACCCTAAGAGAGTTTAGAGGTATTAATGGTACCCCATTAAGAGGGCAATGATGATTAGAGGTATAAAAACCTAAGGGATTAAGTTAAGTATAAACTTAAAAGTTTAAGGTTAAGTTTGTAAGATTAAGTTGTAAAACTTAAGGGGTGTTAGGTGGGAATCATTATGGGTTAAGTAAGTTAAATAAGTTGAATTAAGTTAAGTGATTAACAACCTAAAACTGAATGAATGTTTTAGGGCTTGAGTATTTGGACTCCGGAAGAGAGTAAGCAACCGAACGACCAACGGTGAACGGTACAGTTCTTCTTGTGACCTGCTTGCTAACGAGGTGTCCCTCGGCTTGTGTGCTATTTGTTTTTGTGTGCTCACTAAACAAGATAAAGCATGCAACCGGAACATTATGTTTATTGTATTGTTGTGTGATGTTTGAAAACTAACACAACATACCGTGAGAACTTACTAACCAACGTTTAGTAAGGAATTGAGTGAGACTAAGGAACGCTCCCTAATATTAGTTTGTTATAAACTGAAAGAGGTTAACAAACAAACATCGTCTTGAGACTTCTACTAACTGGAACTTAAGGGGGGAGTGAGGAACCCGAGACTGACTCCGGTCATGCATGCTAAGGAAAAGGGGGTCGGTATCTATAGCAGAACCGACTTCCGCTTAGGGACTTGTCTTCGGACTTGTTTCCTAGGGTCGGTTGCCGGCTCAGCTACATTGGGCATACAGTCCAAGGTAGGTGGCATTAAGATGGTGCGGTAGGATCACCTAAATCCTAAATTATAAGATAAGTTGTTTATTCAACCAATGGAGTTAATAGCTCATTGTCTAGGGTTGCTTTTGACCCGACAAAAATAAACATTGAGGTAAGATACAGTCATTTCTAATTGAAGAGTGATTTGTATTCTAGGATTAAGATAAGGTTGAGATAAGTTACAACCATTCCTTTTTAAAGGATGGTTTGTATTATAAGACTGAGATAAGCTACATCCATTCCTTTTTAAAGGATGGTTGTTTTCTAAGGCTAAGATAAGACTAAGATTGAGGTAAGATAAGGATGGACTAAGATTAAGAGGGAACATTACTTAAGGAGTTAAATAATAAACTCTCTAATTAAGGGAATGCATTTAAGTTGTTCATTATGTTTGAACTTTGATTGTTCATATTTGGTTTGTTGTTTACTGCACTTTCTATTATGTTGTGCATCTAATCAACCTCCATGCTATCGACAATTAGTCGTCGTAGCCACGTTAGCTTGGGGGCCATGAGAGGATCGTACCAGCATTCGTGCTGACCCCCTTTGGGGGCTGTTTTTACTACACAGGTGAACGTCAGGAGGGGCCGTCGCGAGAGTAAGAAGGGGTACAAGCGCTACGGGTTAAGTGTGGCCTACGAGGTGTGCATGTACACTCGTATGGCATTTGAGTTAGTAAGATGTATAGGATGTGAGGGGTTTGTAAGAAGGTTATGTATTGGTTTAAGATTTGTTGTACTAATGTTCGGTATATTCTGTAGTCAGACCGTGGCAAGGTCCTGGAATGTATTTAAATCCGCTGCAGAGTTTATATATGATGATAAGTTTGCGATAACCACGATTGGACCGAGTTGGGGTGTTACATCAATGGCTTCCAAAAATAGGTCAATTTGGTGTAACAAATAAAAGATTTAGAATCACAGGATTTAGTATATAATGTTAGGAAATTATTACGTGTAAAATAATTGTTACAAGCCAACGGGTAAGTTTTCCTACTTTTAAATATAACTTCCTCCCACTTTTAGTGTACATCTTAATTCAAACTCTTAATGTAACTTATACTACCTTCACTGTAAGTGTTAAGGAGAGTTATTCGCTACCATGTTTGTGTTAAAATTTATATTACATAGGGGTTAACCATATTTGTTTTCTTGTGCTCTTTATTCGCATTCATAACTTAAGCTGTCATAGAAGACATATGCTCGTATAGAACCATAAGAATAGTGTAGGACATGTGCCTCCCAAAATAGGGTAGGTATATTTAATGGTACTTAGCCCTCTGAAATGTATCAATACTCCTCAACGTTTTAGGTTTACATCCTCCAAATTATATTTATATATGTAGCATTTGGTAGTGCTAATTAGGTAGTTCTCCCGACTTCAGAAAATATATATTCAAAATTTGTTCTCTCCCCTTCATTAATTAGGAGTCCAGCACTGTTACATATTGTTACTAGCTGAGACCCTTGGTATTCGTTCAGGTATTTAAAACCTGTGCTTATCCGTGATGGATGTTTAGTTATATATTTTGAGATTTGTTTCCCTATTGACATATTTCAAGGTTTCGCACTATCTTCTCTCGGAGTTAATAAGGGATTGTAGGATTTTCCAGTCCCGCACTGAGCGGTAAGCTCGGTGCCTGGGTATCCCATAAAATTTCAGTGTTTGCTCTTTATGTGCTGGTCTTTATCAAACCCTTTTGATAATTCATGTAGTCTTAAGTATTTTATATTAATTAATGTATTCCTTTTCATGACATCTGCTCGTCATTTAGGCAGGCCATACTTTGTAGTTACTGTAAGTTTGGACAGTTAATATCGCCCTTCGGCGGTCCAAGCAAAAATTAACTTACTATTCCTCATTGTACTATCCCACACACTGTATCCCAAGGTTAATCTCGGTTTAATACTTTTAATACTCTTAATCCTATAGTACACTAATCTAGATTCTCTATCAAATATTAACGTGTCTTCTGACTTTAAAATAATTTTGTTCGTAATATCCATCCTCTTCTTATCACCGTATAAAACTCAGCATCATCTCCTATGGAAAAGGATATAACTGGTATCCCAATCCTTACCCAAACTCGTCATATATAATTTAAGTTTTGATCCTCTCCCATATCCTGGAATATAAAATCCTCCAAGGCTTATCCCTAAGTTCTACATTCATTTATAATAGTTATTTGTTCATTTATAGTTAAGTATTTCTTGAGTAGGATCATGCCGGGTCAAATTACTTGGCATTATGCCTCCGGATATTCCCGACCTTCGCTCATAGGCTCAGGTGATCTCGGTCTCATTGGTAAGGTAAAACAATGTTGAAGTATCCTATTAGGTGAGAGGTTACCTAAGTTAGGTCTCTCTAAATTTTGATACTTACTAACACATATAAGTTTCATCGACTGATAAATATAAACACATATTCATGCATCATGCATTAGGTTTAAGTTCTAGGCTTACCGGTTTCGCGCTGAGCGCTAGTCTCAGCGCCTGAAGTTCCCACTGTGTACAGGGTATTTCTTCATGGAACTATCTCCTTTCCCTTCCGACTCCCGGATGAGGATGGCTGTCCTGCTGGTCCTCTAGCATAGGTGTTGTTCTGCGGTGCCTGGCCTACTCTTGGTCCGCTCGCCTCAATAACTGGTGTCCTCTGTGAACCTCTAGCTCCCTTGTATACTCGGCTCCCTAGATTGGAAAAACATTCATACTCCCTGTGACCTTCCTTTTTGCAATAGCGGCACTCCACCTTCCTTCCTACGCAATCTACACCTGGGTGATCATTTCCACAGTGTTTACAGTAATAGTGACGTCGGGTTGGCTTATTGCCTCTAGGTGGTGTTGTTCTTAGTGGCTGAGTATCAATAGCTGGGCCGGTCAGACGAGGGACCTGCTCCTTCGTCTTCTGACCATGGAAATCCTTCCGCCCCTTCTTCTTTTCAAAGAATTTCTTCCCTTTCTTGCAGTAACCGCCAGAGGTTGCTCCACCATCATCTCCTTCAGTACTCTTTCTCTTCTTTCTTTCTGCGTCGGAGTAGTCGACTCCTGGTATATAGTCCAACAAACTGGTGGTCCGTGCGTAGTACTGGTCAATTGTTTGACTCCCTTGGATTAAGGTCTCGATCTCTAGCCTTTTCCTATGCTTTAGGTGTTAGGGGTAGAATTTCTCCCGCAACACTTCCACAAACGCTCTCCATCCAAAGTCCGGTGTAGCTCTACGGTGGCCCTCCACAGACCGCCACCAAATGTCAGCTGCGTCCTTCAGGTTGTACGCGGCGATGTCGACCTGCTGGTCTTCTAGAACTCTGACAACCTTGAACGCTTTTTGGTGCTTTACAATGAACTTCTCCAGTGTGGCGGGGTCCGGTTCCCCTGAATAAATTGGTACTCTCGTGTCTGCAACGCTCTTCAACCAGTTGGTTTCCCTGGGTTGCGGTGGGTGGGGTATAGCTCCCGTAAATTGAGCTCCTAGTTGCTGCGCGAAAGTTTCCATGGCTGCTGCTAGGTCTGGCACCTCTGGAACATCCGCCGGTGTCTCGCCACTGCGTTCTCTGCTGTCTCCACGTGGTCTTTCTCTTGTCGACATCTAAGATAATATATTATTATTTCTACTCGGTTGCTACATCGTATCACATACACAATCACAAACATATAAGAAAGCTAACTACTAGCAATAAGATATCCCTAGAATTTTTCTAGGGCACGAATCCTCACAGACGTTTCCCGTATTCCCAAATATCATATGCTCATATTTTTGACTCAGTATCTTTCATCAGAGCGGTACTCCGCTCTGATACCACTTTTTGTAACACCCCTAATCCTAAACCAGTAATGACGTCATAATTTGTAGCATAATAAATAGCAAATCGCAACGGAAAATAAAACTATCTACCTTGGTGTTACACGCCGTTACTCACCCTTGTGAGTAACAAGGCATCCTTACTCTTTCCAACAATACCCCCTCACGCTGTGATGAACAGATACTGAGCACTTCTAATTATTACAAACCAAATTCCACTAAATGAGCAACTAACTGAATACAACAACCTCTTTATTACAACACAAAACAAAACCAAAGGTGTTTGCTGGAAACACATCAGCTACCCCCGTGTCCCGCACTCCGGCTTGAGTCTTCTCCAATAACCTGGAATGTTTGGCCCATTGAAGGGCTCAGCAATCGAAATGCTGGTATGCTAAATGTAATCTTAAATAATTGGGACTCCTTAAGCCGTTTTAGTCATCTTGATATTAGGTTCTTTACATGAAATACCGGTTTACAATAATAATAGTAATAACTGTAAACATTTAAGAGTCACTTAACAATTCACCTGTAAACATCAGTGTACAATTGTACACAACACCAATAGCCACACAACAATAGTCCATAGTAATAATCAATAAGCACACATTAATAATCCATAACAATCACCAAACCAGATACGCGTATTAAACTGTACTTGTTAGTTAGCAACCTGACCCTTATCTTTCAAACCAATCATTTAACCTTTTCCAATTAATTTCCACCTCAGGCGTCATGTCAAGACAACCCTTAATAACTTATTAATGGACAGTAGTCCCCTGTGTTCCATTGGAACTGTTACCAGTTGACCCTAGGCCCTGGTTAATTGACCGATCCGGTCGAACCTGTGCACCAACAGCAGTGCCCTCCGCCATCCCCTGTTGCTGATGGATTGAGTGACTCTCCATTGAAGTCTCTCGTAGTGATCACAATGTGCAACCAGAATGTCGGAACAGTCTGGATTCCTCTCTTTATAAGTTAGCCCTTTTTTTGTCAGTGACATAATAACCAATCCTTGAGTTAAGACTATAATATTGACCATCAGTTAGGCCCAATAATACCTAAAGGTCAGTTAGTCTTGTTCCAGTTTAAATGTATAAACTTCCAGTCATAAGACGTTCGCGTAAACAACAACGCAACAATGTTGAGCAATACAGTATACAATATTATACACACAAAATCACAGATACTCTCTTAAACAATTAACACATAATGTCTGGACCTTAGGACAATCCTTAGGACATTCAGACCACACAATTAACATACCGTTCACCAAGTAACTGCTAGCTTGGCAAGTTCCTGTTCAGTAGTTCCTTCCCGCTGTTATTTAAACATGCAATACCGGGTAATATTAATATAACTATTCATTAAATATTACAGTACTGTCACTATAGAGTTTATTTACGTAGTATACTAACTCCATATGTTTTTAGTTTCCCCTGTTATTTATCAGTGGTTCTAGGTAGTTCAACAGTTCGTTATTTTATGTTATATTCACATGTGATAATGAATTTCCACCTTGTGGTAAATTTCTATTTCCTTATTTATAAACTCATAATTGTTTCCACTTATTCTTTATATTATATCCCTTGGTCATTTTTATTATCACCGCAATTATTTTATAAACTTTATATTATACTCCATAATATACCATAATACATTATATTACCTAGTTTTACTTCATTTCCTTATTAAATTACAAAACCAACCTTATTAATTCGGTATTTACATTTTATACCCAACAACTTTATGAATTACTAAATAACCACATATAGTTTCCGGTAATCATAATTTGAACCCATTAACTTTTACAACTTACCAAATAACCAAATACTTTTATAATCTACTAAATACCCATATTAATTTTCGGAAATTGTAAAATAATTATATTAACTTCTATAAATTGACAAATAACCTTATAACTTTTATAATTCACTAATTATCCATATTAACCTTTGTAATTATTAATTAACCACATTACCTTTTTAATTTACCAAATGTCCACCTTAATTTTCGTAAATTACAATCTCATTATACCAACTTTTATAAATTACAAATAAACCCTATAACTTTCGGTTTTCACTTATATTTTCCTTTATTCTCATTTTAACCCCAAGACTTTATATAAGTTACATATTAACTTATAAACTATAGTTTTAATATTTATTTTTCTTTAATCTCCAAAAAGACCCATATAAATTCACAAATTATATTTGTGCCCCTTAAACAATTCGGTATTATACATATACTTTCATAAATCACATATTCACCCCAAAACTTTTATAAACTTAATATTTTATGTCATAAATCATTTTAACCCAAAGTTTTTGGTCAACACTTTGACCAAGACTTAATTTCATAATTAATACTTTAATAGACCCATAAAATCATAAGTAATTCTCGGCCATACACTATATTTTCCAATAATTACAAAATAGTCCCAAAACTTAATAAAATGTTATTTTAACACTTAACCACTTATTTAAATTCACCAAAATTCTTAATATTAATTCCTACCTTATATTATAACATAAATATAGCAAACAACTCCTTATGTTCTCGGTTTTCATATTTTGTACACCAAACTTCTCAAAATTTATATTTTTGCCACATAACTTATTTAACTAGCCATTTAAATACTTGTAGCTATTTTCAATGTTCCCAAAATTTATAATATAAGTTAATACACTTATATATTTCGAAAGTCACCAAATTAAACATTTCATTCTCGGCCTTAAATAAATATTTACCATATGATTTTAAAACTTGATTTATACCTTATAATAAATACATATAAATGTATATAAGCCATATAACACTTCTAAAAATTATGCTAATGACTTAGAATGATTATAAACTCAAAATAGAACATTTAATCCCTAGATAATTCGGTTTGACAATTTATGTATCATAATTAATTTATGTGACACATATTTATACCTTAAGGTAATAATCTTACCTTATATGTTATAAATTATTTTCTTGACATTATAACCCATATATTTCCGGCCTTAATTATTTAGAGGTTATATATAATTTTTATACCAAAGTTTGAAGCTTAAATCCAACTTAAACTTAATAAACCTTAATTATAATACTTACTCCTTAAATCAAGACAATTCTTGTACTTGATTTTTCCTCGAATCCCAAGCTCTCCAAATGCTTATTTTGATGAAGGTATTTCGGCCTCCTTGTACATATGTAGGAGATCTATTTGTTAGACTTCTAACAAGAGTTTATAAATAATATTTGTAGTAATTTTACAAGAGTTTACCTTAGGAATTTAACAAGGTATTTTTGGTACACCTTGAGATGATTGTAGATCCAAGTTTCCTTCATGAAATAATGAAGAGGATATGGATTTAGAAGCTCTTAAATTTCAAAAATAGCTTAAGGTAATTTACTAGGATTTTCAACACAAAAATATACCTTAACTTGATCTTGTTGTTCCTTGTGTTGTTGTTGAATTTAGGAACCTCCTTGGAACATCTATGGTTGGCGAAAATTGTAGAAGTTGTTAGGATGATTTCTTGCTTCAAGACTTGATAGAATTAACTAGGAAATTACATTAAAATGGTGTTAAAATTTAGAACACCATTAATGGAGCTTATTAGCTCTTAGGAATTAACTTAGGAAGGACGAAGAAAAGAGAGAGTAAGGAAGAAGAAGCTTACCATTCGGTGAAGTGGCAAGGGACATGAAGACTCACGTAAGGCTTTAGTAGAAGAGAATGAAAGCAATCAAAATCTGATTGGTATTGTTTATTTGTCATTATTTCATGTCTTTGTTTTGTTTAGTTTGTCTTCAAAAAAAAAAAAACTGATCACGATTGTCTCCAAGACCACTTGTTTTACGGTAGTGGTGAGGGCATTAGTGATTTGCTCCCTAAGCCTAGGTTGTAGGTAATTAATCAAGACCATTATCTAACATTAAATGAGCTTAATTATTGAATCTAATTTTGTCTTTCCATGCAGGTGTGATCGGCCAAGGTGGAAGTAGATAGGCAGCTCCTACTCATGTAGTCTTATGGCTGAATGGAAGTTCTAGGAGACTAATGAGATTTGTTAATTGTAACAAGATAATCATGGAAGTTAGTGGTAGTTTTCTTTTGATTAATATAGGACAATCATACTTCCTCTTTTCAGTATAGAAATTGGTAGCACTATAGGATAGCACATGGTTGTTTGCTTATCTAGTCACCACCTTGTATTATTCAAGCCTAGCTTTACTTTTTTTATGTATTAATTTCTTATAACTTGTTTAACTAATCTTTTCTTGTCTTCTTTGCAGGTTGCACGGTAATGCAGCTCCATTTAATTGCAATCAGTTGTTACATATTCATATAGTATAGATAGGGATGAGTCACATTATCATAAGGTATTATTTTGCTAAAAATCAAGCCTAGTATACCCAAACTGGCGCATACAATAGGGCTCAATTGGAGCTGATTTTTAATTTTATTCTTGTTAAATATATTGTACTAAGATCATACTAATATGTGTAATAGGTTCCAGTATTTAATTGGTACATTTATATCATGGTAAAAGATGAAAGTTTTAGGGTAAAAATGCTGATTTTAGGTACCTTTTTGACCCAAAAATCGCCCCTATTTGTACTATGAATTTAGTACTGCCATTAATTGATTTAGATGGTCAATTTATCCCCTTTTAATATTATCAACTCGTGGCTCCTCAAAAACTTCAAGGCAATTGCGTAAAACGTATTTTTGTGACACCTGAAGGTGCGTTTTTGTGCTTTAAGGATTGTCTGAAAAATAATTAGTCGCTATGAGTTCCAAGTGTTTATTGACATTTTTTATAGCCAATAATAATATGTTAAGGTGTTATATTGAGTTATATGGGGTTATATCAACTCTAAACACAACTCCCGGGCTAACCGGGCAAAAAGGAGCGTTAAGAAATTCGTCCGAGTACTTTGTTTATTTTTGAGGAAGTAGCTCGTGAATTCTCTTTAGAATATTGAATAATGATGTTAGGAACTCTAAGAATGAATTTTATAGGAGTTTGTGCCACCTCGGCACTCCTCCTGGGCATTCCCGAGGGTTTATGGGGCCCCCATAAGGCATCTCCTAGCACTTTGCGTTGAACTGAGAATTTAGCTTGAGGACTTCATCTTATATGTTTATTAGAGTGTTATGGTGTACTTTGAATGAAGTTTAATGCTTTACTTTATTTTATAAAGTATTTCCGGGACTTTCGGGCCTTAAGGGCCTTTAAGGGAACTCCCGAGCATTTTGTATTTTTACTCAGTTTCAGATGAGGTCCTGTATTCTAAGGGTCATATACTGATCCTAGTTTACCTTCATATGAGGTTTAGAGTTTATATAACTTGTTTATCTTAAGGCCAGGCTTTAACACATGTTTTTTTACCTTAAGGAGTTTAGGTGCGTTTTTAACGCCTAAGTGTTTATATCCCTTCTTAGGGTTTAATAATCCCCTGAATAATATATATATTCACCATTATTTAATTATTTAAAGGTTAGGGGTATTTCAAGGTCGGTCCATCACAGAAAGCCTTCTGGTATTGACCGCCCTAGGGACCGACCCAGGGACCGACCTTGAGTCTATCTCGGCGGTTGTAAGCTATGAACCACCGAGATAGATGTGGTTAGATTTTGGTTTTCGTAACCACCTATTTCGGCGGTTTGTTGTTACAACCGCCGAGATAGGTATACCTATTTCGGCGGTTGTACAACCGCTTAGATAGGCGCTCAGACCTATTTTGGTGCACTCCATTTTGGCGGTTCACAACCGCCGAAATAGGCCTTTTTTCTACTAGTGTCTCTTAATGATAATACTACTACTACACCAATCAAGATGTTTTGCAAATCATGGTTTTATTCAACAAGATGAGTAGTTGTTGTTGAAGGATTCCCCTTAGAACGCATTGCAGACGTTATAAAGTGAGTGGTTAAAGTGGTGTAAAATAAAAGAAAAGAAATCAAAACTCAAATTAAACGTCAGGCTGCAAACAAATCCCGGTCGCAGTAGTATAGTGAAAATGTAAGCAACCGGATGTCGAACCGTGGGACTAATGTACATATAATAGTACCTAAGCGTGTCACAGGAGGGGGGTGGATTAATTGACTTGTAAAATAAATAAAAAGAAAGAATAAAATAAACTAAGTTGACAGATAAATAAAATGGAACTCTGGGTCAGGTCAATATAATCTGCATAATTAAGCTATCTCTACTGGTTTAATAATTTGGCAAGGTTCCTGTAATTATCTTAAGGACTAAGTCATAGCCTCATAAGAACTCGTTCACCTGTAATGCAAGGTTCTAATCAAGGTTCAAGCAAAAGCCTGCGAACGGCAGAGGAGTATTGAGGAATTACATTTGCAACTGAATACTAACTTATTAAATCATAACAAGTTTCCTCCAGTTTTACGGCTTAATTAACCTGTCTATTTATCACCTGGTCTGATCAAAATAGACTTAGGAAAGCAATTTAATAAACTCATGATATTTATTAAAAAGGTGCGTGATAACCTTTAAGCGTAACAAACTGTATATAAATTAAATCAGTAAAAATATAGCATAATTAATACAAACATATAATAACCATTCCCAGAGCGTATGTAAACTAGCCTAACATATTTAATAGATAGACAGAGACAAAAGTAATAGAAATCATCCGTAATCACTCCGGCTCACTCTGCTATTTTGTGTACGTAGGGCTAGAGGTGGATTTGGTGGGCTGTAAAATAAATAAAATGGAGAAGGCGGGAGAAGAGAAATGAGATGGCGTGAGGTTTGTGGTGAAGTGGAGCGATTGAATTGATGGTGAATTCGTGAATGATTTATTGGGTGAAGCTCGTGGGTTTTATAGAAAAAGGAAGAAGCAGCAAAGGAGATAACGGACGCGTGAGCAATTGATTGAGGCGGTGGAAGAGTTGCACTGATTGCTCATTTATTGCAGGGGACAACACAGGCGTGAATTAAGGTAGGCGCAAACAGTGGACGAGTGGGGGAGTTGCAGACAGTCGGTGAAGATAAGCTCGCGACGAGTTTTAGTCTCGCTTTGGTACCGCCTCGCGGTTGTGCCTGCCCGCCTCCACTACCGCCAGATATGGGGCGGTCTTCCTTGGTCTTGTCCGCCAGTTTGAAGGCGGTAGCCTCCTCCACCGTCCGCCAGGCGGTTGCCTCAGAGTGGTCCGCCCCTAATGAGGCGGTTGCATGAAAATCATGCATGCATACCCTCCTCCACGTGACCTTCTTTAATCCCTTATAAAGATACGTATGTTTTAGGTATTTTTCCTACAATTTAACACATAAAATACATCAGTTAATATAACAATATAATTATAGGAAAAACCCTAGATAAGTGAGAAACATTACTAAAATGCTATAATTAATAAGGTGATTAAACCTTAAATAGTCTATATGTTTTGCACTTATCAAACTTCCTCACACTTGACTTTTGCTTGTCCTCAAGCAAATAAGGAATAGAATTATCTCTAAGCCATAATTAAAACAAGATTAAACAAGTGTAGAAGGGAATTTAGACAAAGTGACAATTGAAAGAATAATTCTGCTCTTAGAAGTAGGTTTTATAAACAGTGAAGAAGAACAATTTAATAAAAGCATAGAAAAACTAGACTGCAGAAAACAAGTTAGATTAACCTGGGATTTTCAACCAATTTCAATTCTCTAACCCGGGATGACAAGGGGTGTGAAGTAATGCCTTATTCCGCAATACCTTTCAACACCCACGTACTCATGTTCATAAATATAAATTGCAATTTTTTTATTTACACTTTTTTTTTTGAATGTGCAAATTGTATAGACAAAGCACATATTATTTATATAAAATATTTTTTTTTTGAATTGCATTATTTTTCTGTACCCCAGACTTTTCTCTCTATCCTTGTAGCGGTGTTGGGTCTTCTATCCCAGATCACGAGACCTTAGGTAGATAGGTGTTAAAGCACCCCAAAGAACTTAATAACCGGATAGACGAGGCCTGTTTTGGTTAGAAAAATTCATAAACAGCGGAGTACCTTGTCTTTATCCTTTTCTTTCCTTGACTTTCCACATATTTCCATAATCCCAAGCTAAACTAAATTGGTTTTTACAATCAGTAGATCTATCGTTTTTCGAGAAAAAATAGAGTATTTTGAAGGAAAATAATTTTATACAAACTCCTTGAAATAAAACTACCTTTCAGTTGTCACTTGACATAATTTCAGACACTTCTACAATTATTTTATCTCATTTTTATCAATTTTTTTAAAATTTAGGCAGTTTAGAGTAGCAAAAAGTGAGTGTGGCATTATCGAACTACTGTCATAATTTCAGGGAAAGGTCTCTCCTTCCTCACACTTGAGGAGCAATGTCCTCATTGTTCAGAATTAAAATCAAGAAATGACCTTTCAAAATATGACAGACTCATAAAGGATTAAATGCATGTAGGTTGAACATTAATATAAATAAGGAAGAATTGAAACTCCCCTTGTATTGTAGATTGAGGAAGGTATCCTTCCTCACACTTAAGAGCTTTGGCAGGGGTGAGACGTTCCTCACACTTGAGTTTGCGCAAGTGTTCAACCCAAGATATTGAACTTCCAAAGCAACTGAGATTGCTTTCCATAGGTGAGTTCAGCTATATTTTCGACATAGAATTTGTTCTGAAAAGAAAATCATATATAGCCAGCAGAACTCAAGTGGCACCAAAAAGAAAATAAAAATATGATAAACATAAATAATTAGGCATAAATAACTTTAAGCAAAAATAATACAGTACTACATAAAATAAAAACATGAAGCAAACCGAACTGTTACCTTCCAGAAGTTTGATAAGGTTTAAACAGTATAAGTCTACAAAATGTTAGTACACAACATAATAAAGTACTACATAAAATAAAAACATTAAGATTTAACAATATTAATAAACAAAAAGCAACATAAAAACTAATATTAATAACAACATAAATATTAATATTAAAAACAACATAAAAAAATATTATTAACAAAGCATTAATATTTGACATAAACATTTTAGTAATATTAACAAAAATAGAAAACAAGAAGAACAAATAATATGAAATATAAACAGAATAATTATACAACATAAATTCTGTCGAAAAATCGACAGAACCTCCCCTAAAAATCTACGATTCTCCACAATTAATTCAGTCAAACGCAAGGTAATTTAATACCGTTATCAGCCTAAATCCACACATATAACAACCTATAATCATAAATTCATTCCTTTAATAAAACAAGGCATAATACAATTGGAGAATGCTATTTTAACATAGCAAGTCTCGTATCTACATATACCTAAATTTGAAATTCATCCAAAACGACAAATTTAAGTATAATCAGTGTAGTTTTAACCTTGTGTATGTATAATATGATTTATAGAAGAAGAATCTGAGACAAAAATCGCATATTAAGCTCGAATTTTCGAACGGGTCAACCTAGGGTTCGAAAGTTCAGTCCTTAATTTCTCCTAGTGTAGTTCATTATTTGTGGATTTGAAACTATAGAAACGTTAAGAATTGTAAAACAAAGATTTCGGTACTAACCTTGCGTAATTTGGTGGAGAATTGAGGAAGTTGTGTTGAATTGAATAGGATGGGAGTTGCGCGGCTTGTTCGTTCTCCTCTGTACCGGTTCGAGCTCTCTAATTTGGGGAAGAACAGATTGCAAAACGCAGCGTTTGAAGCTCTTTTTTTTTCTATATCGACGTCCGTCCGCGAGGCGGTCTCTTGTGTGGCGTCCGCACGATATCTGGCGGACAAGAGTGAAGCGTCCGCGAGGCGGTCGCGTAGGTGGAGTCCGCGTGGTAAGTGGCGGACAAGCCTTGTCTGGTGTCCGCCTGTCAGGAGGCGGACACGGCCTGCATTTTTTTTTTGATTTAAACGAAACAGACTTTCGTAACATATTAACAAGGTTATAAAATCACAAGTTAGTAATAAAAATGACATAAATAATAAGTTAGTAGTTAATTTACATAAAATTAAATGTTAGGGACAATGGAAATTAAATGTTAGAGACAATGGAAATTAAAATGTTAGAGACAATGGAAATTAAATGACAATAATATAAGAGTTAGAAGTTAGATGTCAGAAGTTAGAAGTCCGAAGTTAGATGGCCAAAGTCAGGTGTCCAAAGTCATATGTCCAATTAATATTAACAGATTATTAGATAATTAATATTAACAAAATATAGTAGATAATTAATATTAACAAAAAAACAAAATATTATAGACAAAATATTAACAGAAATTAGAGAACAAAATATTTATAATTAACAGGTGAATAATCCGGGGCTTAGGAACTAGAATAAATCTAGTCCCCGGCAACGACGCCATTTTGCAGACGTTATAAAGTGAGTGGTTAAAGTGGTGTAAAATAAAAGAAAAGAAATTAAAACTCAAATTAAACGTCGGGCTGCAAACAAATCCCGGTCGCAGTAGTATAGTGAAAATGTAAGCAACCGGATGTCGAACCGTGGGACTAATGTACATATAATAGTACCTAAGCGTGTCACAGGAGGGGGGTGGATTAATTGACTTGTAAAAAATAAAAAGAAAGAATAAAATAAACTAAGTTGACAGATAAATAAAATGGAACTCTGGGTCAGGTCAATATAATCTGCATAATTAAGCTATCTCTACTGGTTTAATAATTTGGCAAGGTTCCTGTAATTATCTTAAGGACTAAGTCATAGCCTCATAAGAACTTGTTCACCTGTAATAGGTTCTAATCAAGGTTCAAGCAAAAGCCTGCGAACGGCAGAGGAGTATTGAGGAATTACATTTTCAACTGAATACTAACTTATTAAATCATAACAAGTTTCCTCCAGTTTACGGCTTAATTAACCTGTCTATTTATCACCTGGTCTGATCAAAATAGACTTAGGAAAGCAATTTAATAAACTCATGACATTTATTAAAAAGGTGCGTGATAACCTTTAAGCGTAACAAACTGTATATAAATTAAAACAGTAAAAATATAGCATAATTAATACAAACATATAATAACCATTCCCAGAGCGTATGTAAACTAGCCTAACATATTAAATAGATAGACAGAGACAAGAGTAATAGAAATCATCCGTAATCACTCCGGCTCACTCTGCTATTTTGTGTACGTAGGGCTAGAGGTGGATTTGGTGGGCTGTAAAATAAATAAAATGGAGAAGGCGGGAGAAGAGAAATGAGATGGCGTGAGGTTTGTGGTGAAGTGGAGCGATTGAATTGATGGTGAATTCGTGAATGATTTATTGGGTGAAGCTCGTGGGTTTATATAGAAAAAGGAAGAAGCAGCAAAGGAGATAACGGACGCGTGAGCAATTGATTGAGGCGGTGGAAGAGTTGCACTGATTGCTCATTTATTGCAGGGGACAACACAGGCGTGAATTAAGGTAGGCGCAGACAGTCGGACGAGGGGGAGTTGCAGACAGTCGGTGAAGATAAGCTCGCGACGAGTTTTAGTCTCGCTTTGGTACCGCCTCGCGGTTGTGCCTGCCCGCCTCCACTACCGCCAGATATGGGGCGGTCTTCCTTGGTCTTGTCCGCCAGTTTGAAGGCGGTAGCCTCCTCCACCGTCCGCCACATTGACCGCCAGGCGGTTGCCTCAGAGTGGTCCGCCCCTAATGAGGCGGTTGCATGAAAATCATGCATGCATACCCTCCTCCACGTGACCTTCTTTAATCCCTTATAAAGGTACGTATGTTTTAGGTATTTTTCCTACAATTTAACACATAAAATACATCAGTTAATATAACAATATAATTATAGGAAAAACCCTAGATAAGTGAGAAACATTACTAAAAATGCTATAATTAATAAGGTGATTAAACCTTAAATAGTCTATATGTTTTGCACTTATCACGCATATGGTTTAATTTGATTCGTAAACCATTACTAGTGATTAGGAAGATACAAGGGGATGATTGTAGAAGTAGTTTGGAACTTGTTGTGCAAGCAAATGTCTTATGAATTTCAGACTTGTTGTACTATGTTGTGATAGTTGATACTTATGTTGCTACAATGGTGAAATACTTATATGTGCTTGTAACTTCATGGGAGAAGCCAGGGTCATCTGTTTAAAGTTTTGTGCTGAATCAAACATCGATTAGTCAATTTATGGTTGCAATATCTATACAACTGTGTAATGCAACAGTGTATTGTTTGAAGTAAGCGTGTAGTAACCAACAATACTCTTTTAAGTCGATTAGTATATTTGTTTTTAACATATTTACACTTACATATTGCAAAATGACTAAACTAACAACAGTTAATGCATCATCTTCATGATCCATCAATCAAAACAAGATAGTAAGGGTTGCAACCAACTTGCAAAAAACCACAATGAGTAAACAGAAAACAGAACCAAGTGGAGAATCATAACCATGTTGAGTCTAACAAAATGTCCTTGATGACAAACTTCTATGTGAATCTTCCCTCGTGGATGACCAAAGTTGTTATGATCTTTGATTGTTACGTACATTCCACTTATTTCATTGCCATATAGTGATGAGTAGAATACGCAATAGATGTGAATTTGGTGGCGTTTACCAAACCCATTTTGGTACTGATCCATTTATTTGGGTGTCTAGACCGTACAACATTGAACTTTATGTCACTCATCATCTCGTTGTATCTAGTATTGTTGAACATGGCATGGTACAAATATTTCTCATATTTGTGTTCTTCTTGTCAATGTACATGGTTTTCATGGCTCATTTCAAGCACTTTGGGTCCATCCACAAATAATCAACAACCACTCTAAATTCACAGTTTTTAACACCCCTAATTCTTAATTAAAGTCAAAGTATTCATCTTAATCAATTTTCTCCTATTAGCTACATTGTAGTGAAAGTCTCAACTAATTGGGTGTTACCACCGTAGTCACATCTATGTGTGTAACGCCCTTAACCCGTAATCTTACATTAATAATAAACTTAATACAATCTACTCAACCTTAATTACAATACAGCGGAAGAATAATCAAATAATACCGACTTGGGTGCTACCGCCGTTACTCACCCATGTGAGTAACTAGGCATCCAATTACCGTTTCACAATAACTATTGTGATGAGCAAGAGAAAGACATCATTCTATACACCAATCCAAATCCATCAACTAGGGAGCATTCTAATTATCCAAAGTCTTATCCAATATTCTTACAACCGAATTGTAATACAACAAAATCTTGAAACAAATACAACTCTTTACCCAACACATCCCGTGCTCTGTCGTTATCAGCAGCTACATACTTGTAAATTTTTGTTTGTATGTATGGAATCAGCCCTTGCTGAGTATGCTACTATGCAACCGTCATGCTCCCTCAGACCTCGGATTAATTGGTCGAGTTGACACGTGGTTCAATTTACATGCAATACCGTTTACATAATTCAAAACTTTAAAGCAATAATTCATTGCAATAATTCAGACAATCATTCATAGCCACCCGACTCCACTTATCACACCATCAATCAATCAATCAATAACATAACAATGTAACACACGAGTATTATAAATCAAACTCGTTCCTGTTATGCAACTCACACACATACCTCTTACTCCACCATCGAGGTGAATAGTACGAGAGTTATATAAATAATTCATTCTCGCTTCTTAGCCTTTAACGCACTTAATAATGTCCACCAATTATACGAGCTCACTGGCTGTTTGTATTTAATGTTTAGCTGAGAATCATCTCACGCCTAACGATAGACGTCTCGTTAAAGGACGACATGTCTCTACACCAAACCCCTATATTCGGCAGCTCACCAACGGAAGTAGCCACCTCCAACAGCGGAGTATCTGACCAACGTCCATCTGGGATCGTTGGAATTTAAAAAAGTGGAGAGGAACTATCCTCTTAGTTTGTGATCACAGCGCACCAAGAGCCACATCCCCTTGGATTTTCTTCATACACTTCCTCCATACATAAGTCACTGATAATTAAGGTCTCTTAATCTACATGCCTAAGTCTCAGCTTAGGTTTCAGTGAATAACATTTCGAATGTAATGCCATTAAGGTCTTATACCTACAACCTCTAGGTTATTTCTACCATTCGAATGTATATCATGAGAGCGGCCCTTTCTCGAACCGTTGCTCTACATCTAATTATCTTCTTAGAATCCTCGGATAATATTATTCATTATTATCCTTCACAATGACATTTTCTAACTATGTCTCTTATCTTAATATAAGATAACATTGGTTTGCCTTAGTTCGGTTAAATGGATACGAACAATAAATATTGCATAACAAGAGCAATTAATACAAGACACCAACACAATCATTCACATATGATATTAACATCAATCACAAATATCCTCTCGGCAATCATACACACAGATATCTGAACTCGAGGAAATCCTCAGGAACAATCGGATCACACAATAACATACCGTTGATCGACGATAGGTAGCAGATGTCCAGTCTCGGGCCCGTGCTCTACTGACTTAGATCTGGAATATGTAATATTAAGTATTAATCCACTATGATCTAAACATATTCGGTAATCCCGAATAATAAATAATTCCCTGGTAATTAACCCCTCGTTTAACACTCATCGTTGTCTCGGGTTTTCTACTCAAGGTCTGGATTAGTTAATCAATCCTTTTTTTATGTTAGTCACTAACATATTGTAATTTTTACAATTCTAGGATTAAATGTACTTAGCCTATCTTTTCATTATAGGCTTACTCATATATGTACACTTATATATATATATATATACATAGATTTCTACTATATGATTTATATAATTGACCTTAGCATTAATAGCCTTAGTATTTCAAACCCTCATCTAATCATGAGTTGGTCAACTTGACCCTCTTAGTCATCTTGGTTGACTATCCAAGTCAACTTACTCATACTACCCTCAATTTAATTCTTGAAATCATAAAATTCTGCAAGTATACTCCAAAGTACTCAAACCTTCTCATTATTTCATGTAACTCCCTAATCTCCATAACTTATACAAAATCCTCCACAATGTCATTAAGATCTAGTCTTAATGTAATCTTATGGCACTCTCTACCATATATTAAAATCCACCAACAACTCTTATAATTCTCACATTCACCCAAATATTCTCAATATCACAACTTATCCACCAAACCTTTCATAACACCACAAGTTAACCTCAAATCTCATACCTTATAGCATCTTCACTCTCATCTAGCTTTGACCCAAAGCCCACAATATTTTCTCAAAATTACCGAACAACAACTATAACTTTTCCAATACTTGCACAATTTTTCCATAATTGCAAACACACCCCATAACCTTATATTAACTTACAATATAATCCTCAATTCACATTAACTCTTAATCTCCAACTAATTCCACTTCCATATCAGATTTTTCCACTAATCCAAATAGACCCCAAGTTTGTACCAAATCGGTCATTCACCTCAAAATTTTCCATATTTACAAAGTGGCCCCTAAACTTTGCACAACTTTACAAATTCATTCCTAAACTTCACCTCTTATAATCTTCCAATTAAATTCTAAATTTCAACCCAAAGTTTCCAGAACAGACCCATGTTTTTTACTCGATTTCCGCCCCTACAATTCCATAAATTACACTTTGGCCACATAAGTTTGCCATAACTTACAATTAACTCCTAAACTCCTCTTAACTTACAATTTATCATCATTAGATTGAAATACCCCTAAGGTTCATAAAATAAATTAAAAGACAATTAATGGGTTAAGAAGGCTAGTAAGCCTTGATGAACCATTAATCATGAAAGCTCCTAAGCACACTTATATAAATAAATATGTACTCCATGAAGGTTACTAAACCTTATATAAACACATGGACATAAGTGGAGCCTAGTAAAGGAGGAAAATCAATCTACAATTGATTTATCATGATATACACATCTTCATGAACAAAGAACACAAACAGTTAAGGAAAATATACCTTGAGAAGTCATAATGACTTGTGAGTAAAATATCACTTGTAACACAAGTGTATACACCTTTGGACACTAAGTAACACATGTTATACATGTTAACACATTAAACAAGTCCAAGATACACAAGATGTGCAAAAAGAATATCAATATCAAAGGTGAATCAAAGTATACATTTTTACTAGTTTTAATGAATAGTAAAGTATACCAATTCCTTAAGAAAACATTTTTATACACTTAAGGATGAATAAAACATGTTGGTAACAAACTAACACATGATATAAGTCCAAATGTACAAGTTATTAGTCATAACATTAAAAATGAAGCAAAAGAGACCATTTTGCCCTTGGAGGGACATGAGGCCGACAAAGCCCATTCAAATGGCTGTCAACTTGCAAAAATTGATTCAAAAAGTCTTAATAAGGGAGCTTAAGTCAACAAATGCTAAACAATACACTTATACCAATAATGCCTTAAAAGTCATCTTTCTTCTCTTTCCTCCTCATTCTTCCTTGGCTGCCGATTTTGAACCCTCCAAATCCTCTCTAAGTCTACTACTAAACAGCCAAGAACAAGCTTGGAAAGAATTCCATTCCTAAGGCATAAGGTAAGCTCTTAATTCATGTGATAGTTCATTCTCTTCCTTTTTTCACTAGCTATCCAATGGTCTAAGATTTATCTACTTCCACCCACGTATCTAGGCTGGATCTAAGTTGCAAGGAAGGGTTAAATTTTACTAGAACCAAGGTTGGAGAAGAAAACAAAGCAAAGTCATTCCTTAAGGTAAAAATGTGCTCTAAGCACCTACCTTCTTCTCTATTGTTGTTCCAACGAATTCCTACCAACTAAACCTTCTATAATGTTCATATTTACATGCTAGAACCGTTGGTGCACCTTCATCCACTCGAAGTTGGCCCAAACCACCCAAAAACACCTTAAAAAGGGGGTTTAAAGAGTAAGTCTTCTAGCTTCTGTACAAGTGAGTTTTTCCGCCCCTTTGGCATGCTTTTATTAAGGGACTGACACCCTTCATTCCTCTGGAAAATAGAGCTGTGGAACACTTGGGAACAACTTCGAATCTTAAGGTTAAAATCCAAGTTTTAAGACCTTTAAAGACTCTTTTGGTTAATTTCGGTTCTAAGCTGAGACATAACCTTTACTCTCTATTTAATTCATGTCAAGAGGAGTATAAACCCACCTCCAAACATCCATTACAGTACATGGAGGTATAGGTTGCTTAAAGTCATTTTTAAGGTGAGAAATATAGTTTTTGTAACACCCCCGAATAACCCAACAATAGTCTGAACGGTGCGCCAAACGATATTACAAAAAGTCTAAGCAGCGGATTCACATCCATCCGGGTGTCACAGACGTCAACCACCCACGTGGTTGACACAACCAAACTACCAACACCAAGTTATAGTCTGCATGACTGGAAGCAGCCCTTAACCAAAACTCATATACAATACACGATACAATTCCAAATACCGAGCGTCTACAATATAATTACTAAATCATAAATCTAAAAGTACAACCCGGGTTCAGTAACAACCCATACACTAACATACTATTCCAAACTTAAACATTATGCCCAGATAGACTACCCTCATGATAGCCATCCCGCCTACGCTCCGTTATCATCCAGCTCAATACCTGTAAAAATTGGGTTGTAAAGGACTCGGCAAACTACGTTGAGTATGAACGTGTGTAGCCCGTATGTTGCCGGGCCACACGACTACTTGGTCGAATATTATTAAGTCAATTTACATGCTATAAAAAAGCAGTAAAGCAGGCCACAATACATCATGGTTTCATACACACCCAAAGGTAGCAAGCATTAACAACCAGCAACCAAACATAACATGTTGGCGTCATAGCAACATCAAACACACAACCAAGCACAACAAGCTGCTAGCATCGCAACAACAATCAGGTACGTAATAAAACGTGTGCATAGGCACGTTATACTCCTGATCCTCACTATGGGATCATTCGAGCGTTGTGTGATTTTATTTCTTTTCTCTTGTTCTCATAATGTGTATTTACTTTCTCTTCGTTGCACCAGGTCTGGGGATATAGTTAGACCCCGTGACCTTATCATGTAGGTGCCAATCTTTCCTTGTTTCTTTAAGGAATATTTGTGAAATCTTTTATCACCACCATTTGGAGAACGTCTTCTTCATAGCTAATCCGCTATTCCCGTATAGCTCTTTCTCTCTCTGTTGTTTTTAAATGTTACTAGCCACTGCCCCGGATACCAAGGGTCCGTCTCCCTATTCCTTTTCAATGTTACTAGCCTCTGCCCTGGATACAAAGGGTCCGTCTCCCTATGCCTTTTAATGTTTGGTCTCTACCCCGGATACGAAGGGTCCGTCTCCCTATGCCTTTTAATGTTCTGGTCTCCACCGCGGATACGAAGGGTCCGTCTCCCTATTCCTATTAATATTATTGGTCTCTACCCCGGATACGAAGGGTCCGTCTCCCTATTTATATTATTGGTCTCTACCCCGGATACAAAGGGTCTGTCTCCCTATTCCTATTTATATTATGGGTCTCTACCCCGGATACAAAGGGTCCGTCTCCCTATGCCTTTTTATATTATTGGTCTCTACCCCGGATACAAAGGGTCCGTCTCCCTATTCATTTTTAACGAGTATTGGCTTATCATTACCACTGATAGTTCGACACCATAGTGGGTGTCTTTAGAGGCCCTCTATAGTTAAGAGGAGTTTTCCCTTTATGTAGTTCCTTGGTTTTGTTTACGAAGTTTGTTGTGTTTCATCTCAAGGATTCATCAACGAGAAGGGACTACACTACTGTGTGCGCGCAAGCAATATGCAACAATAATAGCAAGCAGGTAAGCAAGGAAAATAAGCAATCCATTCACATGCTTTACACAAGCTCACAATAGACAAATAAGCACGGTAAAACAAGCATCCGTTTTCATGCATTTGTCTTGTGGTCATAGTCAAACAAGGCACACAACACACAAGCCGTGTAACACGGCAACATACGAACCACACATGTCCATACCTTAGTCAGAAGTAGGAGTAGTCTCACACATGGGGTCCCAGTTGGTGTTCGTTACGGCCCTAGCGTTAATTAAAACAATTTGTCAGTTTCGTGATTTCATGTGACGACAGTTGCAACATTTTCCTAGTTTATCCCATTTTATCGGGTGTTGTTCCCTAGGTGGTCTTTTGAGTGTTCAACTTATACTAGCCCTTAGAAACTCTCTAGGTATTAACCTTAGAATTTTTCAACCCCTAGGACGTTTTTGATTGTCGGTTTACACGTTTAACTAAGTCCTTACTCTAGTTATTGTTCTAGTGTATCTTTAAGTACCGACATGTGACAAGTTCACCTAAGATTGATTTTAATCTTCCTACAAGGTATCCCTTCTTAACTAGGCATCTTAGCAAAGCTTTATACCCGTATCCAACCTAATGCGGCACTGCTAACCACCATGTAACTCAATTAGACAGAACAAAAAAAAACAATACCGAACTGCAACACAAACTGCACATATCTTCGTTCTACGCCATTGTTTAAGTTACCAAAACTGGTTCTTAAATTTCCCTAGGTGTATCCCTCATTACCCACATATGTTAGCAAGGTTTTTAAGTCCGTTTCCAACCCATTACACCCTCTTAAACCAGCTGTACTACAATCATACAGAAAACATGAATTTCAGAAACTGAAACATCCATCCTGCACAAATCTCCATTCAACCTCTCCTTTTAATGTATTAAACTGCCTTCTAATTCCTCTCAAATTGTTTACTCACTTAGGTAGATATATTAGCAAGGTTGGAAGTTCATTTCCAGGCTAATTAGGCACTCTTATTCCAACTGCATTCCCGTTATACAGAGATGGCATGGTTCTGAAAAACTGAAGACCGAAAATCTGCACATCACCTCCTCATCTTACTTTAAGTTCATTAATCAGTCCCCAAATCCTCCCAAAATTTTTACAAAACTAGATACTTGTATTAGGAAGGATTTGGGCTTAAGAACAACTCAAAACAAAGCTGTTAGCATCTCTGAAAGGTCATTTTACAGAAATCAGAATCTGTAGGAAACTGAAAACAACAATTCTGTTTAGTTCCTCTTTAAACTTCTCTTTAGGTTATAAATCAGTTTCTAAACCTTCCCAAAGTTTTTATCCAACTACCTAGGTGTATTATGAAAGTTTTAAACCCAAACCTAACCCAAAACACATCTGTTATCACCTCTGAAAGTCCATTTTACAGAAACTATAATTTGCAGAAAAACAGTAAACTCTAGTTTTGTACAGCTCCTCTTCAAACTTTCTTTTAGTCCATAAATCAGCTTCTAATCTCAACCAAAAGTTTTACCCAACTAGCTAAGTATGTTAAGAAGGTTTTACACTTAAACACAACCCAAAACAGAACCGTTAAAACTACTGGAAGTTCATTATACAAAAACAAGAACTGTAGAAAAACTGTGAACTCAGATTTTGTACAACAACTTTACAACTTTCTTTTTGGGTATAAACCAGTTTTTATAATCTTATCCAAAGTGTTTATAACTTCACTTAAGTGTATTTGGTATGTTTAGGTTTGTTAACCACTCAATATACCCCTTATAGACCCTCTGAAATTCGTTTATACAGAAGCACAATGTTTCA
Organism: Limonium bicolor; assembly: GCA_023374045.1. Taxonomy (NCBI): domain Eukaryota; kingdom Viridiplantae; phylum Streptophyta; class Magnoliopsida; order Caryophyllales; family Plumbaginaceae; genus Limonium; species Limonium bicolor. The sequence continues at coordinate 384,384,002 of CM041778.1, forward strand.
GGAAAAATCTGAAACTAAACCTTGCACTGCTGTAACCTCTTTTCTGTTGTTTTGTTTCCTGTCATTCATCCTATCTCTTAGCTTTCCCCAACGTGTTTATGACTTAGTTAGGTGTATTAGTAATGTACTGGTTGTATTTAAGTTCATAAATAAATCTACACCACCCTGTAAAACCCTTGGACAAAAAAAAACAGAAAATCTGAAACCTGATATCATGCACTGAAGCATGTTCCTTTCTGTTGCTTTCTTTCTGTGTAATAACTTGTCTTCTAATTCTTTCCTAAGGTGTTTATAACCCACCTGAGTGTGTTAGGTAAGTTTTAGGCTCATTAACCACGCAATGCAACCCTTATAACTTCTCTGAAACAAGGTTTTACAGAAACTCAATGTTTCAGGAAAGCTGAAACTTCAAAATCAGATATCCTCTCTAATAACTCTTTTCTTTGCTTGTGAATTCACTTTCATTTTCTCCCCAAGCTTTTCACCCATTTAGTTAAGTGGTTTAGCAAGGTTTTTATTTCGAAACAAACCCATAACAACATGGTTTAGCTACTGAGATTGCAACAGAAACAGAAGGTATAAACTGCTGCATTTGCTTCTGTTCTTTCAAGCTGCAAGCTGTTTTTTTTTCTTTCCTTCTTCAAACACTCTCACGAGTCTACTGGGTTCGTAAGGGGTTTTATCTTTGCCTTAGGTTCCTTACTAACCTAACACTACATCTATATCATATCTAGACATTTGGTAGCTAGAACACAATGTTACAGAATTTGTAAAACTGAAACTGATGCAATTACTTTGCTATGGTTTTTTTTTTCTTACCTTGGTTGGAAGCTAGTTTCTCCTTGGGTTTCCTTCCAGGTTTTGAAGGGAGAATTCACCTAACATCAAGGTCCTCTATAACAGACCATGAACAAGAAAGAACTCACAGGTTAGCTGCTTATATTTTTACCAGAACGACTGTTAAACTTCCTGGCCATGCGTAGGGGTTTAGAGAGTTACCTTGGGCAGTGTTTTTTTTTTCAAATGTAACTTGAACAGGTTGTTGCTCTAGGACTTGTACGGTTGTTGGAACACTCATCTAACACATTCAGGTAGACATATAGGAAGGAGTAGGTGAGTAACTGATGTCTCTGTGAAACAGGAAGCCAAAACAGGATAGTAAGGCAAGAAACATGACTGTTTTGTGGCCTCACCTTGGAACTGAATTCAAACCAGCTTGGGGTGAGTTTCTTGAGGATTTTGGCACACTCCTGGAAGAGTTTCACCAAGGGGATTCACGCACAAGAGCAGAAGAGAAGAGGGGAGTCAGCTCATCATGCTTTGAACAGGAAAAGATAACACAATGGATGAGTAAGTTGGTTACCGGTTTTTGCTTTGTTGATTTGCCTGGAGCTGTTCCAGTTTTTTTTAGAAGCTTGAGCACAAGGAAATCGAGCATGCACAGAGGAGAGGAGCAACTCTGAACAAGCAACAACGTGGGCATGTATATGTGAAGAGGAGGAATTGAACAAGAGTTTTAATCAGAGGGCAGAGGCAAAAGAAATCTAAGTGCAGAATATTAATTAGGTGCTAGTGGGTGTAAGTTTCATTGAGGAATTTGTGGGAGATTGGAGCACTAATTCTGATGCACCAGAATTGTCTCCTTGGTCATCTTAACTGGAATTGGACACAGCTCAGTGGTCTCCAAGTTTCAAAGGAGTATGGGCATGAAGGAATAATTTAATGTGGCTGATTATATGACAAGGAATTCAGCAGCATGAATGGCCTTGACTGCAGGTTAGTTTCTGTTTCTTTTTTTTTGACTAAAAACGATAGAAGCCTTGCAAGTCTGGTTCAAGTATATGTTTTTTTTTTTACTGAAGCCAAGTAACACACTTCTGCTTCAGGTCATCAGACAGAGCCAGGGGAAAATGTGGGTCTGTTGCTTCTGTTTTTGGTTGGGACTAGCACAGAGAATGTTTCCTGCCCTGAACTAGAAAAGCGGTAATGCCTCTCCCTCTCGCTCTCTTTTTTTTTCAGTTTACAATGCCAACAGAGAAGTATGCTTATTTATTATGTTTCTAAGGCTCACAGCTCACCGATTACAAGGGATACAAGTTCCAAAATCTGAGCAGAATGCTGCAGTATAACCCGTCATCATCCTCTAGTTTTTTTGTTTTGAATGGAGGCCAATGGTGCAGTTTTGGTCAGTGGATTGTGTACGTTTTAGTTAGGGAACAAGCAAGGGTAGATTAGCATTTAATGAGGCTGATAGATAGTATGATACAAGTTTGTAAGGAGGGTTCTTATACACTTCCAAGGGACAAGACCTATAACATGCTACCAATGTTTACATCAACACTCTCGGTGGTAATGAGCTTGGGTAATGACCAAGTTTGCTTGCTGTTTTAGCTTATGGTTTAGGAGGTATATGTGTAGATAATGTAATATTCCACACATAGGGTATTCGAGTGTCTTGATGCCCCCTCTTCTTTGACCTGAAAACGTTAGTACGAAAGGTTGATTCCACTTGGTATATTATAATGCCATATTACTAGTTATATAATGAACATAAGCGAAGTGTTATATATGTACTTCCACCCTTAATCATGTATTATGATTTGTACCCATATTGTTATTTGTTCTAAGAGTGGTATTTATACATTGATGCGTGCATACTTAATTTAGGCTTTGTAAAGTATTTTACTTGCCTTTGCAATTTATTCTTATACGCTTTCGGACCCCTATATGTCCGTACACATTTTTTTTAATTGTTCACACATTATCACATGTCCTGAATCATGCGACACGTTACTCTCGGATAGCCTTCACGTGTTAATAATTTTATGTGTTTAATTGTGAAATACCCCAAACCTTGATATGTGGTTTAAATATAAAACTATGGTATGTAAAGGCTAAAAAGTGCCTTAGTAACATCAGTGAACAATTTAGACCATAATAAATGCAATAAAGCATTAAGACACAGTTTGAGCAAAAAACATGCTCTAAGCTATGAGTGAACTTGGTTAGGACCCAAAGAGCCTACCAAGACTTAATAATATTCAATTATGATTTAATAAGGCTAAATAAGTCCTTAGGAAACCTTGGTGGGCAGTTTAAACCAAATAAAACACAAGAAAATACCTTAAAGTCAATATGAGCAAAAATGTGCTCTAAGCTTGGGATGAATTTGTATAAGACCTAATGGTCATACCTATGCCTTATTTATATGTTAATGAACATATTAAATCAATTACTAAAGAAAACCAAGCTTGAAAACAAGTTAAAACACAAAATGTGCTTTAAGGAGTTTATTTAAAGCACGTTTTGAAAAATTGTCCTGTAAATGAGTTTTGAATGGCTAAATGTCCATCATTACTCTTTAATTAACATGTGTAATATATAGTATCACATTTGGAAGTCTATATCAATGGGAAATCAAAATTTCACTTCTATGTGCCTTGTTTTAGTGAATAGTGATTTTAATAAGCTAGTTTGTAACATATGTTGTTATAAGTTGTTTAATTGGTCAACAAAGGCCAAATATGTTATATAATGAAGGGGCCACGGTTTTGGGTGTGTGAGTCATCACACTTGGCTAGCAAATAAAGAAAAGAAGAAAGAATAAAAGAGAAAAGTTACTTTATAACATAAATATCTTAACAAAGTGTACTCTCTCACCTCATTCTCTTCTTTCCTTCCATTTCACACGGTTTCTTCATCTCCTCCCTTCTCCATTTTCGTTTTGCTACAGTAAGTAGCCATTCTCCATCTTTGAATGCTTGTAACTCATGGCTCCAAGCTCTGAATTCAATTCCGAGACTACCGTTGTCTTAGTTAGAGTAAGCTCTACATTCCTATCTTTTCAAATCTTCAAAAGCTCCATTTCGGTGCCAAGGAGATTCACCATTGAAGGAGCTTGAGCTCATGTTTCCATGCCTTGTCATTCTCTTATGCTTCAAGGTAAGGAAAATCAAAGAAAATCCATGTTTCCTCTCATTTTGGTACATGTCCGAAAATTTACCTCACAATGGTGTTTTATCTTGCTCTCTTCTTAGCTTAATTCAAACTTCAAAGGACTAGGAGGAGTCCTATCTTGCCTCTTAACCAAGCTCTCTTTCAAATTCCAAAGGTAATCATCAAATTTAGTGTTTTAAGACACTTATGTAAACCTAGGGTTTAATTATGAGTTTGAGTATTAAACTTAATACTCATTACCCTTATATGTGTATTGGTTAGAAGGTTGACAAGTGAGAAAAGCTCCTTGCGATTTTCAATCAAGAAAAACAAGAGAAAACAAGTGAGAAAGCTTGGAAAACAAAGAGGTAAATGACCTCTCATAATGTGGTTTATTGTACTAGGAAATTGAGCTATATTTGCTTAATAAATGACTTAAAGAGCCAATGGCAAATGAGCTAGAAAACTATCCACAAGGTGGACTAAAAAGACATGGGAGCATTGTTGTGTGTATTCGCAGGTTGAAGGCATTTAAATGTGGAGATTCAGTGTTTAAGTTTAATGTTATTTAAGGGCCTAAGAACCAAGCAATTTAAGTTTATGCACTATATTGTGATGTAGTGTAGTTAAAGGTTTAGTTGTGTGTAAAGAACATCTCTTGTGAAGGTGAATGTGTTTGATGGTTAAAGGATGAAAAACCATATGTTTGTGTATAAGAGTGTGTATTAAGAGATTGAATGTTCTTGATTGTCTAAAGGTGAAAAACAATGTGTTTGATGTGAGTATATACAAGAGAAGCTATGGCGAAATTTAGTTGATAAACAAAGAGTTTATGTGATGAAATGAGATTTTAAGACCTAGAAGGTACTAGGAACTTGTTAAGTGTTAAGATGGTGGAAGAAGGTGAATCATGGTGTTCTTAGGTGTTAAGGTGCCATGGGCATTGTCTTGGAGGATTTAGAACTCAAATGGGTGTTTTGAACACACCAAGGAATTGTTATGTGAAGTGTTAAGTCTGTTCAAGATTTGGTAAACAAAGGAAAAGAAATGCCTAGTGAAGGTCTAAGTGAAAACTTGTGGAAATTATAAGCAATTGTGCAAAGGAGGTGTGTATGAGAAATAATGCTTTTGGAGTGGTGGTAATGTTTGTGAGACAACACTTTGGTTAGTTGAGGTAGTAGGCATGATATACCACTTAGAAATCTAAGAAAAATGTTATAAGTGCTAGGAATTGTTGTAAGAATTGAGTAACCAGTTAGTGATGATTTAGGAAAGTTTAGTGCTTGTTTTAAGGTGTTTAAACATGTAGGAAACATGTGGAAAGTTTATGGAATAATTAGGTAAGGTTTAAGGTTGGTTTAGGGGTTGAAAAATGATGTTTTGACAAGTTAATAACATGGTCCGGGACCTAGCCCTTGTATAGGTACCCGGACCACCCCTTAAAAAGAGCCGAGAGTGAAGTTTAGAAGTGGTCCGGGTCCTTACTCCAGGACCAAGACCCGGACCAAGGGTAAAATAAGGCCGAGAGTACATTCTACAAGTGGTCCGGGACCTTGGGTCCGGACCAAGTCCCGGACCAGGTCAAAAGTGTTGCAAAATCTGTTTTAAAGGCTTCTAATCATGGGGAATTGAATGGTAATGGTTTTAGGTGATGTTTAGGCCTTGTTTGGTGGCATATAAAGGCCTTAAAATGTGTAAACAAGTGTTGGGTTTGATGTGAGAGTTGTAAACTTAATATCACAAGAGTAAGTTAAGTGTAACGGGAATGACGGGGTAAACTATGGGCGCTTTAAACGTTAAGCAAACATGTTACCCCAATATTAATAAAAGTAATTGTAATGTTATCAGTTGTTCGAGAATTGCTCGAGGAACATAAGTGGACATGATAAAGTGGACTCCGGTGACAGGTATGGTTTTCTTGCAACCTGTGTCCTACCGGATTACACCGGCTTGTATGCCAATGTGTTTCTCTGTATGTTTGCCACGTTGTAAGATTAAACATGTAATGAGTTTACAGTAATTCATTTATGTGGCGTGTACAACTCCGATACCATTTAACCTCGGAAGTGTTAACCTTAGTTAACTGAGTCTAGGATCACATGAGAGTTCGGTATTCGGAGTAAACGACCCGTACCATGGGACGTACTAACCACGGCTATGCGTGTGTTATGTGTGTGATATGTGTAGTGAATGTAGGGATCTCCCTTGTGTGTTTAACCCAGTTGTAATACTGTATGGTGTGTAGTCATGATAGACTCCATAGTGGGGTTCTAACTAATATCTAAAGTAAGTATGTACTAACAGTAGTGAGGAATCCGGTTTGGCCGGTCGCGCGTTGTTTGGGAGAGGGTATCCTTCCTAGCCTTACCCTTCTCTTTGTTATGGTTGTTTCCCTCACGGGTTATGATCTCCCATTAGCTTATTCCAAAGCTTAGCTATTCTGACTTATGATCGGTTTAGGGGGAACATGTGTTTGGTGGTGTGTTCGGGCCTCCAAACCCGAACCGCCTTAACTTAAGTTACTCGTCCAACTATTAGGACGGTAATGAGTGTTGTTGTTATTGTATAACGAGCTTATCATGAGACTGGCAACATTCTCTAGGCTCACCAGTGTATAAACAATGTTTGGGTCGGTTCCTAAGAGAACCTCCCGTTATGTTATGTATTTTTGTTGTGATGCAATATCTATTGCGGTATTATGTTGTGCACGGGAAACGTGCAAGTGTTGTTAAGTGTTGTATGTAGTGTATGTTGTAGGTTGTATAATGTGGAGTGTGTGGATCATGGATATGATTCCCAGTTTGTGATAAGAGGCGTTTAAGGATAACCCGATTTAAGGGTATGTGTCGTCTATTAAGGAAGTAGCTCCATTAGAGGAGGAACACTCTAGGGATGATGAATACCATGAGTGACTTATTAAGTAGGATATTATCCGATTGTTGAGCCCATTGAGGCGAAATGTTAAGTGTTGGTGTTTACTGTTACATGCATGAATTAAATAAAATCAACCGCATGCTAAGACGACAATTAGTTGTGCGTGGCCCGGTAGCATGTGGGCTGCGGGATTACCATACCAGCAAAGGTGCTGAGCCCCTTGGGGGCCACCCTTTCTCTTCTTTTCCTATTTCAGGTACAGAGAGCTGGAAGCCGTTCGAGTAGAGGGGGGTAGTCATTGTACATGGGTATTCATTTAAGTGTATATAACAGTAGGTGTAGTAAGACCGATATTGTTGTCGGCATCAGTTTATAAATACTCGGTATAGTTGAAAGGTGTATGTTGTTGTTGTTGTTAATGGAAAGGGATATAATGTGCAGTTGCTCGGGAATTTAGCCCATCAGACCGGTACAATGTATGATTAGCCTTGTTAGCCACGTGGGTGGCTAACGGCGTGTAACACCAACGAGTTAAGTAATGTGATGAGGTTGTATTTCCGCTGCAGTTTATTGTAAGTGTGTTAATGTTGGATGGGGTGTTACAAAAAGTGGTATCAGAGCGAAGTATCGCTCTGATGACTGAATTACCGAGCTTAGGAAGTACCGAGTTAGGATTTAGTACTCTGGGTTAAGGGTTGAGTGATAGCGTGAGAGATACGCTGATAGGAACTACCAGTGAATACTGGAAACCTACAATATCCATCCCACCCTCCACAATCCCTGTTTGATAACTTGGGAAAGAACGCTAGAGAGATGGAAGTCCTTTCTTACTCGGGAATACCCGATCTGGCTGTTATTATATACCTTTAGGGTACGGAGAACCTGTCATACGGTAGATCCCGAAAACTGGGAATCCCGGAGACGGTCTCCATCTGAATGATGTTAACCGCATTTAATAGCGAAGAACGAAGGATTTTGTGTATAAGAGAATAGAATTTCCGGCAACCTGGGTCGACATGCAGAGCAGTCGAGAATAACCAGCTTGCAACGCACCAATCGTGCAACAGGCAAGAAGTGGATTAGTAAAACCCGAGACGAGTGTCTACGGGACCACAGTTGATAAATAATATACCAACGGTATACCAACCGATAAAGGAACTACAACGTAGTGCCCAAACAAGAGACAAGTCTCAGTAACCACGACAAGTGCGTGGAACGGGCTATAAAGAGGATACGATACTAAGTAAAGAGGGACTCCAAGAGTGGGAGACACCCCAGTTGATAATACCATATGAATACAGTAAGGAGTTATCCAGAGGGTTATTATCAGAGAGTAGTGAGATCAGTAAGGGCCAACAAGGCCACTGATGACAATATGGGTAAAAACAATACCACAACTGGTATGTGTTAAACCGATAGCCAGTTAGCATGGCGCACTTGCCATAGCAAGTGCTGCTATAACAGGGCTGTTCGGGAAATTTATAACCACTACAAGTACTTAGTAAAGTACCACGAAGTTAAGTGTGAACATTATAACCATGGAAGGGCTTAACAGCCTGACCTTGTAATTGGAAGTACACCAGTCAGCAAGAAGCTAGACTTGGTTAAGGTAAGAAGATGTTGTGAAACCATGAAATTTTTCTTTAAACCCAGATTTATACAAACCCTTTTCTTTTCAAAACCAGATTTTCTTTCAAACCAACACTTCTTTCCAACCTTCTTTTAAACCAAACCAGTAAAATCAAGGACAGTTGACGAGGATACAACAATGGATAAACTTTCCCTCGATTAAGTTCGGGAAGTAAGGAATGAATATTGTCACGGGACAATATAAGGGAGTTGACAACAGAATGCTTCGCCTAGGCGTGTGACGGACACTACGAGTGTACCAACTGAATTGTGGGACGACCGCACTCCGATAGGAGCTTGTGGGCCTGACAGACCTACTTATGGGTTAGTTGGGTAGGTAGCAATGTATCATTATGGTACCCCACATATGTATACGAGTGGAGTCCGAAACACGGGAAGTAGTCGACTCCGTCTACGGTCAGCAGTATAAATCAAACAACAGCTAAGGATTACCATGAATGGTTGAAGTAAAGGAACCCAGTTAAGTTAGCGAGACTACAGGAATTAGTGAATTCCTTCCAACGAAATGCTTAAGAGTCAGGAGGTGCGAAGTGCACAAACTGTTATGTAAAGACATCACATATGTCTTAAGGATCCTTAGGGATAAACATGTTAGCTGGAACGGTGACCCAGCCTGTACATGGCAAGCAAATGCCTAATGTGGACACATTAATGTACAATGAACGGGATGAAACTATCAAGAAATGTTGATCTTCACAGAAGAAGATAATAAGCCAATTAAGAACGCAAACGGCGTGGCTAACTCAATATATCAATAAGTGTGAACTAAATGTAAAAGCATAACTTAGCAACACCCAGGAGCAATCCTTGAAGGGTGTTCGCATCAACAATTGTTGAACGAAATGACGTGACAGAAACACGAGGGTTAAAACTAACACCCAGTTTAGACATAAGTTGTCAGGAGACGGACTGACAAACCTAAGGGGAATCCCATAATGCAACGACTTGTCATGGAGCCCAATATAATATCCAAAGCATGTAATGTTGTACAGAGAAGTATATGTGTGTGGACAGCCTACAATGAGCCCAGCTCAAGGCAAATAAGGCTTATAAGCCATAAGCAAGATATGTTATATAAACTTGATTGATTGTAGAAGTTCATGTTATATAAGTAAATAGAGTGGTAAACGAACCACTGCATTAAGAGTGGGGATACCTCTCGATATTGTGAGACCGCGAGAGGTAGTATAGTGGTAGTTATGTGAATCAAGTTCAAGAAATATGTTAAGGATGGACGATGTTATTATTGAAAGAGAGCAGTTAGCTTAGTAGTATGTGTATAAAGTGAAACACCGAGCTGAATAATGCCGGCTTGTGACTCGAATGATCGATGCTCAAGGAGCATTCAGTAGTCATCCAAATGAGGATGAACCATAATGTGAATAATGTAAGTTATGTGTGGAGTTGGGTGACAGTAGATACGATATAAGCTGATGTTATACAGGGAGTAAGAGCACGGTGCGCAACAAGCGACCGTTGTAAATGTTTGTTAAACGATAATGTAACAGATAAGACCAGTTATGAGTTAAACTCAGTGGAGATGCAAGAAGATAAGTGATGTTAAACAAACTGGCAATAAGCCAGTGGTAGGTACTGTGTGATGAGGAACTCAGTGTGAATTCCATGGCGAATCGCATAAGAGATTTACTGTCAAGAGTTTACACCTCTGCACTCTGTATGACTGAGTGTTTTGGTATTGCACTTTGCGAGTAATGATCGAGTGAGATAGCTAGGATTGGAAACATGTTAATTGTGGAGCAATAATGTTGTAATGGCCGATGCATAGGAAATGCAAGGCCGCACCAATAAAGAGTACTTATACAAAACCAAATGTGGAGACATGATTAACAGTAAGTGACTATAGCAGCACTAACTGCCAAATATCGGTATGGAATATACCCCAAATGTTGTAAATAGCTGAGAGAGCACTACACACTAGGTAGTAGCTCAATCTCAACCGAGTAAGTCGGAAGGGAACAAGTCATCATTGTGAAATACATAGCTGTATACACAGTAAATTGTTATGGAAGTGGATAGAAAGTTTATAACTCACCGAATTCGCTAACGGTAAGAGATACCACGCGTCGGTTGAGAAACCATTGTTACCAAGATGAAGGTGACAATTGGGGATGTACAATACAGTAAGAATAACAAAGGGGCAATTAAGCTCTACAGTTATTAGAGTTCGCAGAGAAACTAGTGAGCCAGTGATTCAAGTGTTGAATGTACATGGTGAACATGAGTGAATGGCTAATTATTAACGCCTAGAAGCCTAACAGGCCAGAATCGAAACCAACTAAGAGTTTAAACAAACTCCAATGAGAATTCTTGGTTTAGGAATGAAACCGCCAATATGGTTAAGATCCTCTAATCAGAATCCATTGTGTAATAGCCGCGTGGAAGTTAAAACACTTCACGACGGCAGAACATTTAAGCCAATGTTTAGTGATTGATTACGTGGGCGTAATCCCTTTTAAGGGGGGTAGAGCGCAAAACCACTTAGTGTATATTACCGTACAAGTGTACGTAGTGTATGTGACTTATATGTGCATAGCACAAAATTATTGTTTTGATGATTGGTGTGGTGTTACGTAAACATACACATTCATTCATGGTTTAATTGTGGTAATTGCGCACAGAAGATGCGAATACCATTGTGATAAGTGTGTGTATTTGTTAACAGTTGTGTGATAGTACAAGTGTGGGAGTAGAGAAACCCGGGGGAAAACCCCGACAGTGTATAAATGTGAAATTGTGTGTTGTATTTTGATAAAATATATGTGTATATATACTATATAGTGATTCAAGAAAGGGCATGATACCGACATAGAACCTAGTGAGAATAAGATTCCCTAGGCAACAGGATTAAAGTGAATGGAAGTAACTGATAGACGGAGTTCTATCCTTGGAGATGTATGATCATGTTAGAATGATTTAAAAGATAGAAAATTGGAAATGAGTGATTTATTGATGCTTGAAAATGAAGTGGGAGGTGGAACTTGATTTGCATGTGATCAAGGGAAGCCGAACACAAATTGGAGTGGAAGGATAGTTACACTGATGCTGATCACATCAGGGTTGGATGATTCTTGAAGCTCCCTATAAGTGGTCACAAATAACCACGCTAAGAAAGAAGCAAAGAGCTTAAGTTGGACTTGGAGTTGTGTGTGTTTTAAGGATTTTCAATTGGTATTTATAAAACGTTGATGATACTTTACGTAATTAAAGTTCTCTTACTTAACCTCACAAGGAAATTTAAATTTAAGTGATTGTTTTGATCTCCCAAAGGCACGGGGACGGAAGGTGTCCATCGCGACCGGGTTCTGCGGGATCACTGTATATCAAGATATTTTTGATTGCTATACATGCTATGACATGTTGTGTGGTATGTGTAAAATGTTGTTTTGACTTGATTCCTAAAGTGTATACTTATCAAGGCCTATGAGTCTAAATGTGTTGTGTTACATAGACCTAGTGTCTGAAGACTGTTATGTTATGGGGACCTATGTGTCCAAATGTTGTTATGTTACCCAAGACCAGTGAGTCAAGGGGTTGTTATGTATGTGTAAGTGTTGTTAAGATACCCGGACCATGAGTCCGAGGTTATCATGTGGATATGTTATGTTATGTGTGGATGTGAATGTGTTGCCCGGACCATTAAGTCCGAGGTTGTGATGTAAAGTGTTTTGGTTATGGAAGTTTATTTCTATAAGTAATCCCGTATTCTAATCTAATGATGTGAGGGAAGTGTAAACTTCGAGGACGAAGTTCTTTTAAGGGGGGTAGATTGAAATACCCCAAACCTTGATATGTGGTTTAAATATCAAACTATGGTATGTAAAGGCTAAAAAGTGCCTTAGAAACATCAGTGAACAATTTAAACCAATAAATGCAATAAAGCATAAGACACAGTTTGAGCAAAAACATGCTCTAAGCTATGAGTGAACTTGGTTAGGACCCAAAGAGCCTACCAAGACTTAATAATTTCAATTATGATTTAATAAGGCTAAATAAGTCCTTAGGAAACCTTGGTGGGCAGTTAAACCAAAAAAAACAAGAAAATACCTTAAAGTCAATATGAGCAAAAATGTGCTCTAAGCTTGGGATAAATTTGTATAAGACCTAATGGTCATACCTATGCCTTATATATGTTCATGAAACATATTAAATCAATTACTAAAGAAACCAAGCTTGAAACAAGTTTAAACACAAAATGTGCTTTAAGGAGTCTTAAAGCACGTTTTTGAAAAATTGTCCTGTAAATGAGTTTTGAATGGCTAAATGTCCATCATTACTCTTTAATTAACATGTGTACTATATAGTATCACATTTGGAAGTCTATATCAATGGGAAATCAAAAATTCACTTCTATGTGCCTTGTTTTAGTGAATAGTGATTTTAAATAAGCTAGTTTGTAACATATGTTGTTATAAGTTGTTAATTGGTCAACAAGGCCAATATATGTTATATAATGAAGGGGCCACGGTTTTGGGTGTGTGAGTCATCACACTTGGCTAGCAAATAAAGAAAAGAAGAAAGAATAAAAGAGAAAAGTTACTTTATACATAAATATCTTAACAAAGTGTACTCTCTCACCTCATTCTCTTCTTTCCTTCCATTTCACACGGTTTCTTCATCCCTCCCTTCTCCATTTTCGTTTTGCTACAGTAAGTAGCCATTCTCCATCTTTGAATGCTTGTAACTCATGGCTCCAAGCTCCGAATTCAATTCCGAGACTACCGTTGTCTTAGTTAGAGTAAGCTCTACATTCCTATCTTTTCAAATCTTCAAAAGCTCCATTTCGGTGCCAAGGAGATTCACCATTGAAGGAGCTTGAGCTCATGTTTCCATGCCTTGTCATTCTCTTATGCTTCAAGGTAAGGAAAATCAAAGAAAATCCATGTTTCCTCCTCTCATTTTGGTACATGTCCGAAAATTTACCTCACAATGGTGTTTTATCTTGCTCTCTTCTTAGCTTAATTCAAACTTCAAAGGACTAGGAGGAGTCCTATCTTGCCTCTTAACCAAGCTCTCTTTCAAATTCAAAGGTAATCATCAAATTTAGTGTTTTAAGACACTTATGTAAACCTAGGGTTTAATTATGAGTTTGAGTATTAAACTTAATACTCATTACCCTTATATGTGTATTGGTTAGAAGGTTGACAAGTGAGAAAAGCTCCTTGCCGATTTTCAATCAAGAAAAACAGAGAAAACAAGTGAGAAAGCTTGGAAAACAAAGAGGTAAATGACCTCTCATAATGTGGTTTATTGTACTAGGAAATTGAGCTATATTTGCTTAATAAATGACTTAAAGAGCCAATGGCAAATGAGCTAGAAAACTATCCACAAGGTGGACTAAAAAGACATGGGAGCATTGTTGTGTGTATTCGCAGGTTGAAGGCATTTAAGTGGAGATTCAGTGTTTAAGTTTAATGTTATTTAAGGGCCTAAGAGCCAAGCAATTTAAGTTTATGCACTATATTGTGATGTAGTGTAGTTAAAGGTTTAGTTGTGTGTAAAGAACATCTCTTGTGAAGGTGAATGTGTTTGATGGTTAAAGGATGAAAAACCATATGTTTGTGTATAAGATGTGTATTAAGAGATTGAATGTTCTTGATTGTCTAAAGGTGAAACAATGTGTTTGATGTGAGTATATACAAGAGAAGCTATGGCGAAATTTAGTTGATAAACAAAAGAGTTTATGTGATGAAATGAGATTTTAAGACCTAGAAGGTACTAGGAACTTGTTAAGTGTTAAGATGGTGGAAGAAGGTGAATCATGGTGTTCTTAGGTGTTAAGGTGCCATGGGCATTGTCTTGGAGGATTTAGAACTCAAATGGGTGTTTTGAACACACCAAGGATTGTTATGTGAAGTGTTAAGTCTCGTTCAAGATTTGGTAAACAAAGGAAAAGAAATGCCTAGTGAAGGTCTAAGTGAAAACTTGTGGAAATTATAAGCAATTGTGCAAAGGAGGTGTGTATGAGAAATAATGCTTTTGGAGTGGTGGTAATGTTTGTGAGACAACACTTTGGTTAGTTGAGGTAGTAGGCATGATATACCACTTAGAAATCTAAGAAAAATGTTATAAGTGCTAGGAATTGTTGTAAGAAATTGAGTAACCAGTTAGTGATGATTTAGGAAAGTTTAGTGCTTGTTTTAAGGTGTTTAAACATGTAGGAAACATGTGGAAAGTTTATGGAATAATTAGGTAAGGTTTAAGGTTGGTTTAGGGGTTGAAAAAAATGATGTTTTGACAAGTTAATAACATGGTCCGGGACCTAGCCCTTGTATAGGTACCCGGACCACCCCTTAAAAAGAGCCGAGAGTGAAGTTTAGAAGTGGTCCGGGTCCTTACTCCAGGACCAAGACCCGGACCAAGGGTAAAATAAGGCCGAGAGTACATTCTACAAGTGGTCCGGGACCTTGGGTCCGGACCAAGTCCCGGACCAGGTCAAAAGTGTTGCAAATTTTTTAAAGGCTTCTAATCATGGGGAATTGAATGGTAATGGTTTTAGTGATGTTTAGGCCTTGTTTGGTGGCATATAAAGGCCTTAAAATGTGTAAACAAGTGTTGGGTTTGATGTGAGAGTTGTAAACTTAATATCACAAGAGTAAGTTAAGTGTAACGGGAATGACGGGGTAAACTATGGGCGCTTTAAACGTTAAGCAAACATGTTACCCCATATTAATAAAAGTAATTGTAATGTTATCAGTTGTTCGAGAATTGCTCGAGGAACATAAGTGGACATGATAAAGTGGACTCCGGTGACAGGTATGGTTTTCTTGCAACCTGTGTCCTACCGGATTACACCGGCTTGTATGCCAATGTGTTTCTCTGTATGTTTGCCACGTTGTAAGATTAAACATGTAATGAGTTTACAGTAATTCATTTATGTGGCGTGTACAACTCCGATACCATTTAACCTCGGAAGTGTTAACCTTAGTTAACTGAGTCTAGGATCACATGAGAGTTCGGTATTCGGAGTAAACGACCCGTACCATGGGACGTACTAACCACGGCTATGCGTGTGTTAATTGTGTGATATGTGTAAGTGAATGTAGGGATCTCCCTTGTGTGTTTAACCCAGTTGTAATACTGTATGGTGTGTAGTCATGATAGACTCCATAGTGGGGTTCTAACTAATATCTAAAGTAAGTATGTACTAACAGTAGTGAGGAATCCGGTTTGGCCGGTCGCGCGTTGTTTGGGAGAGGGTATCCTTCCTAGCCTTACCCTTCTCTTTGTTATGGTTGTTTCCCTCACGGGTTATGATCTCCCATTAGCTTATTCCAAAGCTTAGCATTCTGACTTATGATCGGTTTAGGGGGAACATGTGTTTGTGTGGTGTGTTCGGGCCTCCAAACCCGAACCGCCTTAACTTAAGTTACTCGTCCAACTATTAGGACGGTAATGAGTGTTGTTGTTATTGTATAACGAGCTTATCATGAGACTGGCAACATTCTCTAGGCTCACCAGTGTATAAACAATGTTTGGGTCGGTTCCTAAGAGAACCTCTCCCGTTATGTTATGTATTTTTGTTGTGATGCAATATCTATTGCGGTATATGTTGTGCACGGGGAAACGTGCCAAGTGTTGTTAAGTGTTGTATGTAGTGTATGTTGTAGGTTGTATATGTGGAGTGTGTGGGATCATGGATATGATTCCCAGTTTGTGATAAGAGGCGTTTAAGGATAACCCGATTTAAGGGTATGTGTCGTCTATTAAGGAAGTAGCTCCATTAGAGGAGGAACACTCTAGGGATGATGAATACCATGAGTGACTTATTAAGTAGGATGTATTATCCGATTGTTGAGCCCATTGAGGCGAAATGTTAAGTGTTGTGTGTTTACTGTTACATGCATGATTAAATAAAATCAACCGCATGCTAAGACGACAATTAGTTGTGCGTGGCCCGGTAGCATGTGGGCTGCGGGATTACCATACCAGCAAAGGTGCTGAGCCCCTTGGGGGCCACCCTTTCTCTTCTTTTCCTATTTCAGGTACAGAGAGCTGGAAGCCGTTCGAGAGTAGGACGGGGTAGTCATTGTACATGGGTATTCATTTAAGTGTATATATACAGTAGGTGTAGTAAGACCGATATTGTTGTCGCGGCATCAGTTTATAATACTCGGTATAGTTGAAAGGTGTATGTTGTTGTTTTTGTTAATGGAAAGGGATAATAATGTGCAGTTGCTCGGGAATTTAGCCCATCAGACCGGTACAATGTATATGGATTAGCCTTGTTAGCCACGTGGGTGGCTAACGGCGTGTAACACCAACGAGTTAAGTAATGTGATGAGGTTTGTATTTCCGCTGCAGTTTATTGTAAGTGTGTTAATGTTGGATGGGGTGTTACAAATTGTTTAGGGGTGTTTCATTTTTCATGGCTTAAAATTACTCTTATAGTTGGTTCTATTTTTTGAGCCTAACTATATCTTGTTCTTACTGTTAGAAATCAATTAGAAGCTGTCTAAACCCAGATCCCAAGCAGGCGTGACCATACAAGCCTTAAAAAGCTTATAAATCAAGGTATAACACTCTTAATATATATTATATGCTTTAAAGCTTATGGTATATATATTTCGAGAGTGGACTGGTTAATTTACACCTAAGTGTGATAAAAATGACTTAGTTAATATAAGCTAGTCATTTAAATGATTTAATTAACATAATGGTCAAATTAAGACATTATGTGGAAAATTGGTAAATATGGAAAATTGGTGGTGAGGCCGTGTATTTAAAGTATTTCTGAGACATTTAAAGTGTAATTTATTTGCAAGTTCAAGGTTGTAATAAGGCCATGTCATTAGGCCATTTTATTCAAGTTTAAGAGCTTATTTAATTTAATTTATGCATTTAGCATTAAGTTTGGGGTTAAAAGGTAATTATAAAAAAATATAGGTCGTGGACTGTATTAGGTGGAAGTTTGGTGTTTAAAATGAATTTAAATAAAAATTATAACACCTTATAAAGTTTTATTACAAAATTGTAAAAATAGGAAAGTTTGGGGTATATATAGTAATTACTGAAAGTTTGGGTTTCAAACATAATTTAGAAGTCAAAGTTGACTATATAGGAGGCTTTGACCAAGTTTAGGAAATTATGGAATTAAATACTAACTTATAATAAGTTAAGTATGAAATTGTAAAAGATTTATAAATATTAGGGTGAAGTAGTGATTTCCGAAAATAATGGGTACCAAATGGAGATTAGAACAAACCTTGGGTTATTAGGAATTTTTAGGAATTTATTTGGTTGAATTTGGAGTTAGTATGAATTATATAAGTATAATATAAGGTATTTTATATCATTGTTACATTTGGGTAACATATGGGGTGTAAACCGTAAATACTGAAAGTATAAGGTTAGGAATGATATTTATAACCTCTTGGTATAGTTGGGTAATTTTTGGAATTATATATGAGGTTTTATCAAGATATATGTATAATATTAGTTTTAATGATATTAGAAACTATATGTTATAAAATGGGGTCTTTTGGTGAATATAGAAAGTTAAGTGGTGGAAATTAAATTAGAATAGACCATGGGGTCTGTTCGGCAATTTTAAGAAAATACAACCATAGGTTATAATCATTTAAGGTTTAAAGGTTATAATATAAGGGATATATTATAAGTGTAACAAAGAAATAATATTTGGGGTGATTATGTATTTTCTGAAACTTTGTGGAATCAAATAAAAACCGACAACCATATGGGCTGTTTGGTATTTTGTAACATTTTATAACTATAGGTTATAAATGTTTTAATGATTTAATATCATAAGATATGTTATATAACTAAAATGTAACATTATATAATTAATGTGGAGGTTTTGTAAATATTAAAGAATATAAATGTTGTCCGGTATTTATGAGTATTTTTGAATGAGAATTTAAATATGGTTTATAATGATATAAGGGTTGTAACATTTATAATATAAGAAATATTCATTAAGGAGAATGAACATATTATAAAGGATTACCATATATATATGGTCCCATAATACATATATATAAATAAATATATGTTATGGGGTGAGAAATGCAATATGGTTCAATAACCATATAATATCATAATTAAAATGATATAAGATAAGGAGAAAAAGAATCATAAACATTAGTTAAGGAAATTCTACTAATGTTATGTTGTTTATGGAATAACAAGGAGTTAAATAGTTCAAGTTTTTTAAATATGGATTATACAACATTACATTTGGGAAGACTAACCTTAGGAAAATAAATACTAAGGTGAGATGTATAATATATGATCAAGATTATACACGCAATATAGTGGCAAACTATATCATATACAATGTATATTAAATTACATGCGATGATGAATGTTGAGTTAAGTATATTAATATACCACGACGTAAACGTGCATGTAATATAGCGTTAACTAATCTCGAGCTAAACCGAAAACCCGACAAACGTTGTTAGTAAATGACGGGGAATGAACCGGGAGGGATTAATGACGGTACGGGGTACCGTAGAGTAATGTTGTTATACGGGATACTAATCTGTAGTATTATACGTATTATTAGACTATTAGAGACGACACGAAGAGCATCGGATCTAGCTGGTTCATACTCCACCGTTTGAAATCAGGGTGAACGGTATGTTATTATGTGGCTTAATTGTCTCTGAGGATTTCCTCAGTTCAGACATTTTGTGTGAAAATCTGTGATAAGATTGAATGTCTGCTTGTGTGAATTAATATGCATGAATTGTGTATTAATGCTGCTTTATTATTATTACTATTGTGCGATAACAGTACTGTTTGTATATATGAACATATTATAAAATGAACTAGCGGCAATGATGTTATCTTATATGTGTAATATAAGGAACGTAAGAAAAACGTTGTAGCATTAGGATAATAAGATTATAATATATATATATATAAATATATTATCCGAGACTTATATACGGAGCATTGGCCTTTTTAACGCCGCTCTCGTATCTATCACTGGATCCCGAGTCGACATACTCAGGATTGGACTAACGACCTTAGTCTGCTGTGTTAGGAAAACGGTAATGCGATGCGATGGTATAGATGAGTTAATCAAGAGGATGTGGCTCTTGGTGTGAATTGTGATCAATTAACGATACTAGGATGCCGTGTGGGTATCTGTAAGTATCAAGATAAATTCCAACGGACTACAGATGGTTCGTCGGTCGGAGACTCTACCGCTGGAGTGGCTACTGCCGTGGGTGACCCGCCATGAGTTATGGGTAACTTAGAGACACGTCGTTTTAACGAGACGTTGCCCTTAGGTATGACTGAACACTTATGAACAGTTATATTAGCTCGTAGAATAGGCGATCATTATTTGGGCTTGTATGCCAAAGACGGGAAACAATACTTGTTATAATCCTCGTTGTTTCGCCTTGTTGTTCATTGGTTATGCTATGTGGTTATGTGATGTATGTTGTGGATATGCTGAAATGAGTCGCTGTACTCAAATGTGTGGTGTGGATTGGTTTAATTGAGTCGTTATACTCATATGTATGTTGCGAATTGGTCGAGTCGAGTCGCTGTACTCACGTGTGGATTATTGTGGATTGATTGGTTGAGTTGAGTCGCTGTACTCGAATATGAACCATCAAGTGTTTGGTGGAGTGGAGTCTTCGTACTCATATACGCGTTGTGACGTTTTTCTGTTGGTTTATTGTAACACCCCATCCAACAACAAACACATAACAACGATCTGCAGCGGAAAATATACTTCATCACATTACTTAACTCGTTGGTGTTACACGCCGTTAACCACCCACGTGGCTAACAAGGCTATTACATATACATTGTACCGGTCTGATGGACTAGATTCCCGAGCGACTACACATTACTGACCCTTCCATTAACAATAGAAACAACATACACCTTCCAACTGTACCGAGTATTTACAACTAATGCCGATGACAATTTCGGTCTTACTACACCTACTGTAAATATACAATTTAAATGATTACCCATGTACATCGACTACCCCTCCGTCCTACTCTCGAACGGCTTCCAGCTCTTTGTACCTGAAATAGGAAAAGAAGAGAAAGGGTGGCCCCCAAGGGGCTCAGCACCTTTGCTGGCATGGTAATCCCGTAGCCCGCATGCTACCGGGCCACGCACAACTAATTGTCGTCTTAGCATGCGGTTGATTTTATTTGAATCATGCATGTAACTATAAACACACAACACATAACATTCCGCCTCAATGAGCTCAACAAACAGATAACACATCCATACTTGATAGGTCACTCATGGTATTCATTACCCCTAGAGTGTTTCTCCTCTAATGGAGCTACTTCCTTAATAGACGACACTTACCCATTAATCGGGTTATCCTTAAACGCCTCTTATCACAAACTGGGATTCATATCCATGATCCACATACTCCACATTTTACAACATATAACATACATCACATAACAACACATAACAACACTTTTCACGTTTCAACGTGCACATAATAACATCGCAATAGAAATTGCATTACATCAACAACACATAACATAACGGGAGCGGTTCTCTTAGGAACCTACCCAAACATTGTTAATTCACTGGTGAGCCTAGAGAATGATGTCACCCTCATGATAAACTCATTATACAACACTCATTACCGTCCTAATAGTCAGACGAGTAACTTAAGTTAAGATGGTTCGGGTTTTGTGGCCCGAACACACCACACAAACACATGTTCCCCCTAAACCGATCATAAGTCAGAATAGCTGTTGGGTAATAACCTAACGGCAAGTATACCGGTCGATTATAGCAAGTTTTTCTAGAAGTGTCACTCCAGGTTATCGAATCCAAGGGAGGCAGCGTTTTAGTTTAATTGATATTTAAGAACAAATTAATGAATCGGTTCACTCTAGTAACAGGGGGTTTTGTTTGTTGAATTACCACTAGTAGAAAAAACATTATATACCACGGTTATTTTGCTTATATACCACGGTTAAAAACCGTGGTATTTGCGGCCGTCGTAAATGCCAAAATATTATACCACGGTTCAAAACCGTGGTTTTAAATGAAGATAAAAACCACGGTTCTATAAACCGTCATTTATAGTGAGTAATATATGACGGTTATTCTAAAAACCGTGGTATATAATGTAAAAAAACACGGTTATAAACCACGGTTTGTAGGGCAACCGTCATTTATAGTACATGCCGGAGAGAATAAACCACGGTTTTTGGGGAACCGTGGTATATAACCGTCACGCCGGAGAGAATAAACCACGGTTATTCTAAAAACCGTGGTATATAAGGTGAAAAAACAACGAATAAACCACGGTTATACATGAAACCGTGGTTTATAGTCCATGAATTTTTCAAATCTTCGCCTTCAATCTGGAAATCTCAACAGAGCGCATATACAAGACAATGAAGATGCCAGATTATGTATGTTCCTTGTTTGCGAATTAAGGTTGCGAAATCGTGAGTGAAGAATGGAGGCACAGTATGCTCCTTGTTCGCCGGTGGGTTCCAAAATTACTGTGAGGTTGAAGAAAATGGATGCGGCGTAGAGCATGTTCGTTGTTCGCCGGCTGGGGTTGCAAAATTACAATGAGTGAACATGAGGATGAGACGCAGAGCACGTTCCTTGTTCGCCAGTGTGGGTTGCAAAAATTACCATGAAAACAAGATAATGAGAGAGGTAGGAGCATGTTTCTTGTTCGCCAGTATGGGTAGCAAATTTACAGTGCGGTTGATATGGCATAGAGCATGTTCCTTATTCACTAGTATGGTTTACGAAATTACCAGGAGGTTGAAGAGATGTCGTAGAGCATGTTCCATGTTCGCCGGCGTGGGTTGTAAAAATTACCGGGAGGTGAAGAGAATGAGGAAGAGGCGCGTTCAATCCTTGTTCGCCAGTGTGGGTTGCAATTACAGTAAGAGAAATATATAAGAGAACAAGAGAGCCGCGTTAATTTGGGCCGAAAATTAAAATTCCCGCTCAGACTATATACCACGGTTCTCCAAAAACCGTGGTTTATTCTCTCGAGAGTGACGGTTATATACCACGGTTCTTTAAAAACCGTGGTTTATTCTCTCCGGCGTGACGGTTATATACCACGGTTCTATAAAAACCGTGGTATATAGTCTGAGCGGGAATTTTAATTTTCGGCCCAAATTAACACGGCTCTCTTTGTTTACTTATAAACCACGGTTTGTAGGGCAACCGTCATTTATAGTACATTCCGAAGAGAAGAGCCGCGTTAATTTGGGCCAAAAATTAAAATTCCCGCTCAGACTATATACCACGGTTCTCCAAAAACCGTGGTTTATTCTCTCCGGTGTGACGGTTATATACCACGGTTCTTAAAGAACCGTGGTTTATTCTCTCCGGCGTGACGGTTATATACCACGGTTCTCCAAAAACCGTGGTTTATTCTCTCCCGGCGTGATGGTTATATACCACGGTTCTCCAAAAACCGTGGTTTATTCTCTCCGGCATGTACTATAAATGACGGTTGCCCTACAAACCGTGGTTTATAAATAAACTATATACCACGGTTCTCCAAAAACCGTGGTTTATTCTCTCCGGCGTGTACTATAAATGACGGTTTCCCTAGAAACCGTGGTTTATAATCTTTAAACCACGGTTTTTCATTTAACCGTGGTTTAAGTGTCGTCATTTAAAATGTTTTTCTACTAGTGTACTAAAGTATGAAACAAGAATGTAAATATGAGCAAAGGTGATAAATGCAAGACAGTGGGCAAAATAATGATATTTTTGATTTAATAAAAAGGAAAATTCCGGTTTACTAATCCTCCTAATTCTTCGGTTCCTTTCTCGATGTGTTTACCAAAATTTAGATTAAAATCCCAGATCTGAAATATTCCACGTTCGGTCTCCCGCTCGGTGGAATCTAATTAACAGTTAATAAATCTTAACTCTCATTACAAATTTACTAATTGCTAACAGCTTTAAGAATAATCCAGTTTAATGATCAGTTAATATCCTAGAGGAATTACCATCTCTAAATTAACCGGTATTGTTCCTGTTGTCTTTTATCTACCGCAGTTCTCACTTATAAGCAGATAAACTGATAAAATCTAGTAATTGGCCAAATCACAAGATTTATAAAAATAAATAAGGAACAATACTTTAATCTGTTAAAATGGTAAATCACAAAGAAATTGGAACCTTGAATTTGGATTATATAGTAAACCAGAATTTATAGAAATTACTCAGACATCGGAGACAAAGAAATAATAACAATATTAAAGAGATTAGAAAACGTCATCTAATTGGAGAACGATGATGAATCCGGTCTCTGTCTTCTGCTCCGTCTATCAAGACTGAATGATAGTTCCCTCTGTCTGTCTTAGTGTTCTCTGTCTCGAACTCTCTGCCTCTAGGTTGAGAATTCTCTTCTGTCGTGTGTTATGTGTTGAGTTCTCTATATCTCGTCCCCTTATCTCCCTCTCTTCACCTCTATTTATATGCCAATAGCCCATCAGATTAAAACGATACGTCAGACTCCCTCAAGTGCATGCGCCTCTGTAAAGTCTTTACACCATGTTGTGCATCTGTGTTATTATGCATGACCATGAAGACTTGTCGTGAGTGACTAAATGATCTGTTAAAATATGTCATGCCCATACTCTGCGCCTCTGTAAAGTCTGCGCCTCTGCATGACTGCGCCTCTGAGTCGTGTTCATCCAATTAATATCATGATAATGTAATGCTGTGTGGAATCCAGCAAATATAAACAGATAGTAGTGTTCCGAAGTCGGCGCCTCTTTCTTTTCTGCGCCTCTGAAGACTTGGTCGGCTCCGAGACAAATATCTGCGCCTCTGATCAGTGTGTATGCCAGCGTATTGAATCATCTTGAGTGGTCACTGTGCCTCTCTGCAATTGTCTGCATGTGCTGCTTGTCATATTCCCAAGATTGGCTACGTCCACGTGCAAGCCCAATTGTCTGCGCCTCAATTCAAAAGAGAATACTCACGTCTGCAATTTGGTCTGCGCCTTTGGTCAATGTGTCGTAGCCCATTAAGTTGATAATGAACATGGGGTAATTGCCGTGACTGCATGGCGTGTGCATGCATGGACCATGCGCCTCGCCCATCTTTTTGCCAGCAATAAGCCCAATCGCATGATATATTGGTCTGGGTATAGTTGATACATATAAACTCGGATCATGCTGTAAATTAAATAAAATGTCTTTTCTGCTCCTGTTTGGTCCAGTTTGATCATGAAGCTTTTGACATATGTTTTTAGACCTCTTCTTCAGCACTTTTAACCTGTTTTAGCATAAAACCACATGTGAGGAAGAATTTAAACATTTAACATAATTAAGCATATAAGTAAGGAATTTATCATATAAACCAATAAAATATTAATCACAATAAACATAGAAATATAGATAAATTCCGCACTTATCAATAGCTAAGCTTGGAATAAGCTAATGAGAGATCATAACCCGTGAGGGAAACAACCATAACAGAGAGAAGGGTAAGGCTAAAAAGGATACCCACTCCCAAACAACGCGCGACCGGCCTAACCGGATTCCTCACCTCTGTTAGTACATACTCACTTTTAGATACTAGTTAGAACCCCACTATGGAGTCTATTACAACTGGGTTAAACATACAAGGGAGATCCCTACATTCATACACACTATCACACAATTAACACACGCATAGCCGTGGTTAGAACGTCCCATGGTTCGGGTCGTTTAATCCGAATACCGAACTCTCATATGATCCTAGACTCAGTTAACTAAGGTTAACACTGCCGAGGTTAAATGGTATCGGAATTAGACACGTCACATATACGAATTACTGTAAACTCATTACATGTATTATCTTACAACGTGGCAAACATACAGAAAAACACATTGGCATACAAGCCGGTGTAATCCGGTAGGACACAGGTTGCAAGAAAACCATACCTGTCACCGGAGTCCACTCTTTCATGTCACTTATGTTCCTCGAGCAATCTCGAACAACTGATAACATTACATGTACTTTTATTAACATCGGGGTAACATGATTGTTTAAAGTCTAATGCTCATAACTTATCCCCGTTAACTAGTTAAATAACTTCACATTTTAACTTGTTTTACTTTTACATTTTAATACAACTTTTCCCCCACTAAACTGTCATTATAACTCACTTAACATGTCCTTAACAATCTTATAACATCATTACTTAATAATCACCATTTTTAGACAACTTTTCCTAACCTTAAACAACATTTTTGGCCAAAACAGTGGCATGTCCGAACTTGTGTCCGGACTTCCCAAGTTCGGACGCAAGCCGTGACTTAAAACTCGAAACAGACGCATGTCCGAACATGTGTCAGGACTTCGGAAGTTCGGACATGGGTCGAGGAAAATTTCAAAGTAAAATCTCATTGTCCGAACCTGTGTCCGGACTTCCGAAGTTCGGACACAGTTCGAGACTCTGAGAATTTTTACGCAACAGGGCCTGTCCGAACGTCCATGTCCGGACGGATGTTCGGACAAGCCAAAACACTCATTTTCTAAGCCTTTAAACACTTAACCAATTTCCACCAAAATCTCTAACACTTATAGTATTTCCTCCTTAGGTTTCTAAGTGGTGTTTCATGCCTATTGTAACCATTATACCATAATATTTCTTCTCCATTTGAACATCCACTCTTAAGCATCTTTTCTTACAACTAAATTCCTTATGTCATCCTTGTAGTCCTTTTACAAGTTTATTCCTTCTCCTTGTTTACCAAAGTTTGCCTAAGTCCTAGAACAACTCCGAAATGACTTTGGTGTGTCCCAAAACACTCATTTGATTTCTAGAACTTCCAAGACAATGTCTAAATCCTTGTAGCACTCTAAACACCTTAATACATGCTTTCTTCCCTAGTAAAACATTTAATCATTCTCAACACTTCCAAACTCACCAAAACTCTTTTTAAACACTTAGAACTTCTTATACATCATCTAAATTTTGCCATAGGTTCTCTTAGCACAATGTCATACCAAAACACATTGTTTTTCACCATAAAACATTCAAGAACACCTAAAATCCATCAAGAGTATTCTTACACTCAAACACTTAGGTTTTCACCCTTTTACAACCAAAAAACACTTAATCACTTAATACACATTCCTTACACACAAACATATTGTTTTTCCTTCTTTAACCATCCAAGACACTCATCTTCATAAGGAATGTTCTTTACACGCATCTAAATCCTTAAACTACATTACATCACAATATAGTGCATAAACTTAAATTGCTTGGCACTTAGGCCCTTAAATAACATGGCTCTTAGGCCCTTAAATTGCATAAACCATAAACACTGAATTTCCACATATATATTGCCTTTGACCTGCAAATACACCCAAGAATACATATGCCCTTAATAAACTCCTTGAGAGCATTTCTCTAGGTCATTTGCCATTGGCTCCTTAGGTATTTTATTAAGCAAATCAAGCTCATTTTCCTAAGGCATTTAAACTACATTGAGATAGTTTGTTTACCTCTTTTCCTCTCAAACTTCTTTCTTGTTTCCTTGTACCGAAAATCAGCAAGGAGTTTGATCACTTGTCAACTTTCTATTCAATATACATATAAGGGTAATGAGCTTAAGAATTCACACTTAAACTCATATACAAACCCTAGTTTAACATAAGTGTTTTCATACACTAAATGATATTTACCTTTGGAATTTGAGAGGGAAACTTGAATAAGTAACAAGAGAGGTCTCCACCAAGCCCTTGAATGGATGGAATGAAGCTAGAACAAGGCAAGATGAAGGCACCATAAGTGGTGATTTTCGGCCACACACTAAAACAAGAGGAAACATTGATTTTCTTTGACTTTCCTTACCTTGAAGCAAAGGAGAATGACAAGGCATGGAAAGGTGAGTTCAAGCTCCAACAATGGAGAATCTTCATGGCACCGAAATGGAGTTCTTGAAGATTTGAAAAGAGAGAAGTGTAGAGCTTGACCTAACTAAGACAAATATGGTCTTGGAATTTGATTTGTGAAAGGGAGCTAGAAGATACAAGAGTTCAAAGCTTGGAGATGGTGCTTGAGCTGTAGCATCACCGAAGGAAAAGGGAGAAGAGAGGTTGGAGACCGTGTGAAATGAAGAAGGAAGGGAGAAATGAAGTGAGGTGTTGCTTTTACAAGATATTTACCTTATAAAGTAGCTTTCTTCTTTTACTTACTTTTCCTTCCTTTCCTTAATTGATTTCTTTTACATGTTGGTGACTCACCATAATAAAAACGGCCCCCATCTCTACCTAGGGGTATAATAGTCTTTGTTGACCAATAAACTTACTTATATTGACTTATGTTATAAATTTGCACATTTTGGTTACTATTCACAAACTAAGGCACATATTTGTGAAAATTTTGATTTCCCATTGATTTAGACCTCCAAATGTGATACTAAGTAGTACACATGTTAATTAAAGAGTAATGATGGACATTTAGCCATTCAAAACTCATTTACAAGGCAATTTTTCAAAAATGTGCTTTAAGACTCCTTAAAGCACATTTTGTGTTTTAACTTGTTTTCAAGCTTGGTTTTCTTTGGTAACCGATTTAATATGTTCATTAACATATTTATAAGGTATAGGTATGACCTTTAGGTCTTATACAAGTTTATCCCAAGCTTAGAGCACATTTTTGCCCATATTGACTTAAGGCATTTTTTTGTGTTTTGTTTGGTTTAATTGTCTACCAAGGTTTCCTAAGGACTTAATTAGCCTTATTAAATCATAATTGAATAGTATTAAGTCTTGGTAGGCTCTTTGGGTCCTAACCAAGTTCACTCCAAACTTAGAGCATGTTTTTGCTCAACTGTATCTTAGTGTTCTATTGCATTTTACTATGGTTTAAATTGTTCACTGATGTTTCTAAGGCACTTTTTAGCCTTTACATACCATAGTTTAAATTTTTAACAACATATCAAGGTTTGGGGTATTTCATTTATCGTGGTGTGATATGTGAAGCCGGGGGCTTATTTGCTATTTGAGTTTATTGTAATATTATTATTGCTTTACAGTTTTATATTAAAACGACATGCATGAAAATGAACTGCATGCTCTTGACCAATTACTGAGGGTCTGAGGGGGCATGACGGTCATGTAGTAACATACTCAGCAGGGGCTGATTCCATACCACAAACAAACATTTTGCAGGTATACAGCTTCCGGTGTCGGCAAAGAGCGGGACGCGCTGGGTAGTTAGTTATAATTATGTAAACATGTACAGTCATAATTCGATACGAAAATAGAGACATGTATAGGACTGGAATACTTAGAATGCTCACTAGGGTTGTATTTATTTTGGAACGGAAAGTTAAGTCTATCTCTTGTTGTCACTGTGGGAAATTGTTTCGCATTATGAATATTTTCAGTAAGTGCGTTATTACTCGTATGGGTGAGTGAGAACGGTGACACAAGTAGTTCAACTGTTTAGATTACCGCTTTGATTACTATGTTAAGTACGATGATTAGAAGCCGATTTGAGTAGGGGTGTTACATAGATCCTCAAATTTGGTCAACACTTTGACCCCATCTATATTTCACTTTAATCCTGCATAGACCCCAAATTTTACAGAAATTACAAAATGACCCCAATTCTTTCCTAGAGTTTTCACTTAACTCCTTACATCACTTAAACTTGCAATTTGCATTCCTAAATCATCCAAGGCCTAGCTCTGATAAGCGTCAGACTTAGCATATTTATAAGTTAGAATTATAATGAAAATAAGGTTAAAATAGCTAGTTTTTATATTATCTTACATATAAAGTCTATTATATAAGTTCAGACTTATGTTTGGTATGTTTTTCATGTTAGGAATAAATCTCTAATCAAAGGATCAAGTTTTTCCATGCATGATGCTGGATGGCCCATTCACGGCATGAGTATAGAGCAGCGTAAAGGTGTCTTTTGATGAAGAGGTTTCTTTTGGTGAAAATGTGTCTTTTGATGAAGAGGTGTCTTTTGATGAAGAGGTGTCTTTTGGTGAAAATGTGTCTTTTGATGAAGAGGTGTCTTTTGATAAAGAGGTGTCTTTTGGTGAAAAGGTGTAATTTGATGAAGAGGTGTCTTTTAGTTGGAAAAATGTCTTTTGGATGGGAAGACACTATGGAAAGACATCATTTGGTGATGTGTCTTTCCATACCAATACAACTAGGGT
Organism: Limonium bicolor; assembly: GCA_023374045.1. Classification (NCBI taxonomy): domain Eukaryota; kingdom Viridiplantae; phylum Streptophyta; class Magnoliopsida; order Caryophyllales; family Plumbaginaceae; genus Limonium; species Limonium bicolor. The sequence goes on from CM041778.1 coordinate 384,413,614, forward strand.
AAAAGGTATCCTTTTGGTAAAGACATGTCTTGGAGGTGTGTCTTTATGGAAAGACATCATTTAAGATATATCTTTCCATAGAATCACTTCCAACACCTATAAATACCCTACCCATGTGATCATTCGGGGACACTTCAACACACATACACTCCACTCATACTCCGCAATCCGCATCCATCCAATTGTTGGTGTCACTACCAAGGAATTCTGTATATCCATCCACGAAGAGAAGAAGATTTCTGTCGGGTTAAGGCTATGTCAAATTCCCTCTCCTCTTTGTATTTCTTCTTTTATTTGTATGGATGGATAAGTATGAATCCTTATTGTTCTTAGTTAAGGATGAATTCTTCCTTGTATACAATATGATCATTTCAATATAATTTCAAGCATTCATTAAGATTTGGTTCTTTAGGCAAGTGAATAATGTTGGCCACTTATTCTCTTTTTGCAAATTCTACTTAAGGAAGACAAGCCAAGAGTAGAATGGGTTAGGAAATCTTAATGGTCTTTATTGTTTTCTTCTATGATTTAGGAGTTAGCATTTAAGATAACGAATTAATCCATGTTCCCCCACTATCTTAGTTTCGTGGCGTGATATATGCTCAATTCGATAATGGATGGTGAGTTTCCTGTTTTCAGACCCAAACTGGAAATAAAATTGGTAATTTGAACATGCCGGGTGTACTACCGGGTGGCTGGCGTCCGGCACATTCAACGTCTTTGAATGTGCCGTGCATTCGTATCCGGCATGACATCCGGCCCGTTCATATGTTTGGTTAATTCGAGTCTTGTAATTAAATTTTGTGATCATATTCTTATTAGATTGATTGTAATCCCGAACCTAGGATAATTCATTGTTAATAACCCATTTAGTTAGATTATTAGTTAGTTATCCTAATTTGAATTAATGATCATTCCCCCCCCTCTTGTTAGAATTAGGAAATTACTAGGATTAGGACTGATTTTCTATTAAGTCCCTTGGGTTCGATACTCTTGGTCGTAATTTACTTACACTTTATTCCGACTGGGATTTTTGCTACCCGTATTAGAGTTAGTAGGATTCTTTATTCGTTTTGTATATTCTAATCCCTACTAAATTCCCTGTTAGCAAGCTCTCGACCTATAATTCATTCTCTACTCCCAGTATCCTTTTATTCACCACATATAACCCATCCACCCATCTCATAACTCCATATACCTCATCATAATCCAAAACATCTTTAAGTCCATTTTAGGCTCTTAAACAGACTCAAGAAATATTTAAACTTTTGGTAACATCATACCAACCTTCCTAGGTGGTTTTTCTCATTAAACATCCCATACACACCAACCTTCACACTACATTGAACATCAATATAATCTTCAACCTTTAAAGCATTTAAACACCTTAAATGCTTACAACATTGGCCTAAACATTTGGCCTTCGTTCCAACCATGAACATAGCTTAAATAATCACAAAACAGGCTCCACAGTTCGGCCACACTAATCCCTAGGCCTCAAAAGTTTTTGGTATTTACACAATACCCACATAAACTTCACAAACTTGAGAATTCAAGTAGCAAATTACTAGTTCTCATTATCAAACTCATCAAAATGATTTCCTATGCATTCCTAGGTAAACAATGACCATTTTCCTCACATCATTCTTGGCCCTCATTTGTTCTCAACATAGAAGAACTTTTGAAATACAATTTAAGCACTAAGGAAGAATGGTTACCTTAATCTCCGAAGGCAATTTATTTCTTCAATGATCTCAGCCTATACATTCAAAATAGGCATAATTTTCAGTTATCTATGCTCATTCAAGGGGTTTACACCAGATTCAAGCACTAAATTTTTATATAGAACTTACCCTTAATTTAAGAAAGATTTTAACCCTTGTTTATCCTTTGATTTTTGGCAATATTCAAGAGTGGAGTGTGCCTCACTTTTGTGTGAATCAAGGAATAATAAATGAGGTACTTAGCTGGGGTGTTCGGCCACTTTATGAATCTAGAAGTAAGAAGAAGTTTAAAGCATGTTTTTACCTTAAACTTGTTGAAACTTGTTGTTTCTTGGAGCTCTTGGTGCAACACTAATTTCTCTTCAAAAATGAAGGGAAAGAATGCCCAAGTAATATGTGGTTCTTGGTTTCACTCAACCAAAGGAAGAAGAAGTGATTAAAGCACATTTTTGTACCTTAAGGAATGAGGACTCTAGCTTGGCTTCATCCTCTTCAAGTTGGCGATTTCTTCACCTCTAAATGATACAATTTTTATGTGATTTTGATCAAGGAAAGTTCAGATACATGCTCACCTTACACTAGGGATGAAGAAAGGTGAATGAATTAGGTGAAAGGGGGGGTGTAGAAATCAATTCACCATCTTTCGAGCTCGAAGAAATCAAGGAAAATGAAGAAGAATGGAGATAGAAGAAGGAAGCTGCTCTCAGTTTTGAAAAGGAGGAGAGAGGTGGGAGAGTTCTTGATTTTTGTTAAATGAGCAAAGATAAGTCAAATGAGGAATAGGTAAAGTTCAAAACTAGCTTAATCTCTCTCTTGTGACTCACCTCTTGTCGGATCGGGTGGCTTACTCAAACCAACCAAAGGTGTGAGTCTAAGAGTTGGTTTGACTCAATCAGCCTTCGTAAGTGAGAAGCACTTTGTAATGTAGAGGCACTCAATCGAATTGATTAATCTAAGGGTGCGGAAGACTTTTGCGGTAATTGAAGCGAAGCGATGAAAAGGGAGAAGGACTCTGTGGGACTCAACAAGATACACAAATAAGCTATTTCATTTCCTGGTCAAATAAAACAACTTACAAATGTCCACTAAGTAGAAAGGATCTACTTAGCGGTTTTTCACTCACTCACTCACCCAACACACTTTCTAATCAGATCAATGGTAAGCGTAGTGAAACTAGGATCTTCCTAGGCAGAGTCTATCTAAAAGCGTAAACTAACTTGGTACGTATTCTCTCTCTCTTTCTCTGGCTTACAAGCGATTCTCTTTCTCTCTTTAAGCTCTAAAATAATCCTCAATGAAAGCACACCTCAAACTTACTATTACACAACTTATTTATACTCTTAATACAACGGTAGGTCGAAGGAGTTAGTTCTGAAAATACCGGAACTAACTTAGTGGGCAACTTCCAACGGCTTTGAGTAGTCTCATTACTTGGGCCGTGATCTTCGGGTATTGAGGGAAGACTTCATGATCGTTGTGGCGATTAAGGCATTCCTGAGTTGACTCCTTATTATTCGCAACAGCACGGGAGAGTCTGTGAAGTCTTCTTAGTTACGTGGACTCTATTGAAGCGGCTCACTCTTTGTGTCTGTCTAGGGATGATTGACTCTGTCGAGGTGATAGGCTATCTCTGCAACACTCCGATGTCCCAACAGTTTCCCCCTTGTTGCTGATGATAGCAAACCTCTGTGAATCCCGATGGAGTCAATCCTGAAAATATAAACACAAGGACTAGGGGAACCGACCCTGTCGAAGTTCCCCCTTAATAGCAGTAGTAGTAATTGAGTTCAAAGCATCCATTTAGGTTCCCCCTTGATCGTAGAGGGACTCCAGGCAAGCAAATATTAGATAGGCAGTGTAATAGGCAGGATATAGCATAGTATATAAAGCAGTTAAGATACTAGACCACACGGTCCAGTAGCGCAAATCCAAAAGCAGATTAAAACACACAACAACACGAATCACCTACACCAGACGGGATTCACCGCTTCCCCTTTTGCTTTCATCAGAGGGAAGCCCACAGTCACACAGAGTTAGTCAAAATATTCACACACAAACCAGCAAAAAGTGTTTAGAACTTAAAAACAGCCTAAGTCCTAACACTACACACACACGTCATGGCTAAGGGGTTGGAGTCAAGGTGGATTGGATGTCAAGGAAGGCCGCCACAGTCGTCTCTATCCCAGCGAGTCTGTCCATCATCCGCATTTGCCCCTGAATCAGCTCTACTGCTTGCGCAAGGAGTCGCTCCACTTTCTCCAGGAGGGGTAGGAGTGTAGCTTGAGGGACTGCCTCTTGAGAAGTGGATGTTCCCGCCGTTGTTGGAGTTGATGGTGGGGGCAGCAGCTTTGATTTGTCGATAGATGTCAGCCGATTCAGATACCGCAGGTTGATAGTGTCTGCCTCTTCGATGGACTCTGGCGTCGATGTCACCAGGGGTACCTGAAAGTGTAGACACCAAAAATTCTCACCCCATAAAACAAAAAATGAGACAAATGAATAAAATAAGAGGGTCGTCACCTTTCTGTTTGAAACTTATTCATGTACATACCAAAGCGAAACCGTCATTTTATGACAAATTTTTTAAAAAAAATCTTTTTCAAAGCATTTGTTTTCAAACACATCCTTGTTCGTTACTTACTTATTTACCATTTCATTTTCGATTTATTTCGTGATAAAAGATTCTGTTTATTCACTAATTCATTCGCCTGTTCGTTTTTATTTTGGTTACTAGTTTATTGTATCTCATTTTGTTTCATTGATATTTTTACTTGTAATCTCTTCATTAGTACTGTTTTTATTTTCGTCTTTATCGTTATTATTTTTAGATTTATTTTCATCCTTTTTCTGTACATTCTCACTATTATTTCCGTACTAGCATATTTCGTTTGTCGCTAATTCAATTGAACTCCGTCTCATCTCATTTTATCTTGCTACTGCTATTTCTATCTTATTTACTACTATTCGTACATATATAATTTAGTTTCCATTTTAGGTCATTCAATTGTATTTTCTTTCCATCACATTAGTACTATACTATTTCATCATTTCATGTACTTGTTTTGTTTATTTTTATTATGTTTTTGTGTTTTATTATTTACATTCCATAATTTCATGAATCAGAGGAAGAAAAAAATTCATTTATTGGATTAAACTCTTTTGTTTTAATATATATTTCCATTTAGTACAATAGCGTTTTTTTTAGAGACGTCTTCCAGTTCGAGTTCGAACTTTAGTTTTATTTCTTGTGTGTCCACCATACCTGAGTTGGATCACATGCCAACCCACTTCACTAGTCCATATCAGAATAAGGCCCATATCCACCTCTGAAAAACCCTAATGTGCTGCATGTCTATCTACCCCACTCCCTACTTTATAAAATAACATCACAAAACCCTACAGTAGCCAACATTCCAACGGGCATTTTTTTCAGTAGTAATTCTCTTCACGTAGCCGACACCATTCTTTTCTTACTAAACCTCCATTTCTTTCTTCTTCTTCAGAAAAAACGAACATCTCTGCTCATCCTTCCTTAACTCCTCCACCAGAGAATAAACCTGGCTATCTTTTTCCTCCATCGTTTTCCTCAACCTTCCTTCGTCAAGCAGTTGCTTTCTCTTCTGAATTCCAAATTCGAAAACCTTCAGACTAGAAATTAACTTCGATCCCGTCATTCTTCAGTCTCATCCAATTCGCTACACCTTACACAGCACGCCGATATGCTCTCCAAACCCACGTTTCCTCTTCGCTATCACCTACCACTTCGATCGGGATTTCAGAAGCCGAGAAGAATAACAGAGAAAATTGTCAGAAAGTTCCCAAAACCCATGAGAAACCGTTCAATTCCTGGCGGCATTTCCCTAAGACCCGGTTCGATCCAGCTGCGGCTCCTCTTCGTTTGTCAAAGTATCGCTGACATTTGCGGTCTATATGCTTAAAGAACTCATCAACACTTCCCATTTGTCGAACAGAACAACCGTTGTTCTTAATCCCACGGTGGCCGATTCATTACAGACACCGTCCTCGCTTGTTAAACGAGGCCCATACTATCGCTGTCTGGGTTTTTCTTTTGTGAACATTATTTACATTCCGATATTGCAATTTTCTCTGATCTGAATCGGCCTTCGACTCTTCTGGAACAATGGTGTACCTCAGTGATCTGTTAATATGCATATACTGTGATTTGGCGTTTCGTTTCTATATTTCTACGCTGGCGTCCTGTCCTTCATTCGTATACTTGTCCATGTTTTATTCTGTACTACATGCCTCAATCATGAAACTGTCATTTAGGAATGTGTAGCATCGGGAGTTTTATTTTTCTAAGTCTCTGTTAGTTTGGATTTATGGTTTTTGGCACGGGGTTTAGAACCCCGAACTCAGCTGCTAATTCCTGTTCAAGATTAGGGTACTTACAGGCCAATGCTGCATTTTCGTTTTTGCTGTGAATCTTCTATTCCTTTCATGCGTTATCTCCTGTCGTGATTTTCTTTCACTTACGAGCTTGGATCGCTTTGAAACTCTATACTAGTTTGCTCTATCTTGTTAATTTTTCTTTTTCTGTCGCAATCCAAGATGGATCTGGACATTATGGATTTCGGGCTATCAATTAATTTTGAAGTTAGGAAGCGTAGTTGCTTCGATGCCGACGGAAGTTTAGGATTCAAAGTCCGCTTGTTGGTCTACACAAAACAGGATACTACTTCGTTTTGGGCACTTCAGTCGGTTGAGACAGCTCACGGGTTTGTTGATTCTGAAGCGTGAATTGATTGATTCTGTGCGAGCTGAGATCCACCCAGCAACCGCAACGACGCTCAGTTTGACGGTGATGTTTGAAACTGTCGAAAATTACTTATCCCCGTCTCATCCATTTTTATTTGTATATGAGTTTATTTTGTATCCCTTGACACTAACTTGTTTCCTTTTCTTCTTTGGTTGAGGTACTTCTGCTCTGGGCATCTCGGGTATGGGGGTCGACCTGGCTGACTTGTGGGCTGGCATACTTTGAGCATGGCTCGCCTCAGCTCCTTGCGAGCTGAAGTACTCCACGTTAGCGTTTCTGTTAATAACATTCCTATTCATCTTTGTTGAAATTCTTAACCTGCGCCCCGTGAATATGACTAATGATGTTATGTGGTTTTTAGTATCATAAATTGTCTCCTTGTTGGATTTGTTAAAGGTCTGATCGAAGATGTTTACATGATGTATTCGGCCTTGTAAATTGGTTGTACTAGTGTCTAGACTCGTATTGCTTATCCACAATTGAACCGGATAATTTTGATTTTGAGCCATCGGAATAAGAAAATTGATCTATATTTTTTTAACGTTTGATCCGTTTACAATTGGTTATATGTTTTCATTTGCCGACCTGGACTCCAATACATCCCTTCATGTACTTAAGGACAAGGCCGATTGAGAATTTGTAGACCTCTAGAATAACTGTATATATACCCAAACATTGTGATCTCAGTTTATGTCAGGTATACTTGTTTGTTTATATTCAGTCTCATTTTATGATTATTTAATACCATATGTTACATATTGTATAGATTAATTTGGTAATTGTTGGCCCAGCCCAATAGAAGTCCAAGACGTAGGAAACCCTAGATAGCCCATAGGACTCCCCTTTTGTAGAAAAGCTTTAGGTTAGGGTATCCTCAATGCATACGGGTCCTAGACACGGTCCACGTGAGGAATACCCGTTTTCCTTAAAACTTTCCAAATCATCCCTTAGCTTCAGAATAAAATATACAATCAATAAAAATCCAATTCAAATTCAATTCAAAATCAAACATCAATTCAATTCAAATGTCAAATAAGCCCAGCATCCTAAATAAAAAGGCCCAAGGCCTAAATCAGTCCAAAAGGCAATTTAGCCCAAAAATAATTTTCAGCCCAATCACAAACAAAAACAATTTTTGGCCCACTTCTCTGAGGCCCAAATCTGGCCCACTTTTCCAAGGCCCAATCTAGCCCATTTTCCAAAGCCCAATTCGAGGCTTATTCCAAAGCCCGTTCGAGGCCCATTCCAAAGCCCAGTTCGAGGCCCATTCCAAAGCCCAATTCGAGGCCCATTTCAAAGCCCAATTCGAGGCCCATTTCAAAGACCAGTCGAGGCCCCAAATCCGGCCTACTTTTCCAAGGTCCAATATGACCAATCTTCCAAGGCCCAATCTGGCCCATCTTCCAAGGCCCAACCCGGCCCATTTTTCATGGTCCTACCCGGCCCGCTTCCGAGGCCCAAACCAGGCCCATCAGCTCAAATTTTGACCTACAACTTCAATTCCATCCCAATTATTCTCAATTCCAATCGAAAATCGATTTAATTTCAATTCAAATCCAAATCCGATTTCAATCGAATTCAAATCTAATTCTAATAAAAATTCATTCCAATTTTAATTCAATTCCAATTCATTTAATTCTTAATCCAATTCATCTAACTTCAATTCAATTCATAATTCATTTCAATCCGATTCATTCTAACTTCAATTCAATTCAAAACTTCATTTAATTCAAAATTCATCTCAAGCCAATTCATTCAACTCCATCTCAATCACAATTCAATCCCAATTCAAATCAAAATTCATTCAACTCCAAGTTCAATTCCATTCAATTCAATTCAATTCTAAACTCATTCTAATTCAAATTCATCTCAATTCAAATTCATTCAATTCCAATTCATTCAAACTTCATCCAATTTCAACTCTATTCAAAAATTCATTCACTTCGAAAACCCATTTCAAATTCCGATTCAATACATTCATTTCAATCCCAAATAATTCCCAACTTCATTGGACTCAAATCATCCCTCAAAATCCCATTACCCCCGCACATTCAAATGTCTCACAGACCTGAACGTCTCACAGATTTTGTTATCCCAATGATTCGAATGTCTCACAGACCCGAACATCTCACAGACCCGAGCGTCTCATAGATCCGAGCGTCTCACAGACTTCGACATCTCAAGGTTTCAAACGTCTCACAGACCCGAGCGTCTCATAGACTAACATCTCAAACCCATCAAACCCCTTTAAAACTCTAAAACTTCCAAAACCCAAAAATCCCTGAACTACGTAAGTCTGATCTCAACAGGGAGTTTGAGTACGTAGGCAGCCCATCTAGGGTGCGACCCTCATTCCAAACAAAAAATCCCTTTCCTCACTCCAGGTGTTCTTCTCATACCCCTCAAACATTCAAATCCCCTCTAACTCCCACAAACCCTCAACTTCTTCAACTCTCAAAATCAGAATCCTAATCTTTCATTCTATACTCATTTGAATTCATCAATTCTTCTTCTTGGCGCTAGCTTGGCAGAAAATCTCGCCTCATCCACTCTCTCTCTCTCCTCGTCCTAATCCTATCCTTGGCTTTTAAATGAATCTCTCTAATAAGGTTTTGAAAGAAGGCAATCCCGACAATTGGAGACCGAGGTTTCCTCGGGCACCAATCCGAAGTCGTGGTCGTTGCCACTTCTAAGGGGTGTAACCCAGTGCGAACCCACAATAGAATCTCTGCAAATGACCAGCTAAGCCTTATCCATAGGCAACAATCTCAGAGTCAATTAACGGTTCTTAGAACCCTCCTTCCCTTCCTTCCTAGTATCTTAGGTTAAACTAGGTGGCGACTCTAGTCAATTCCGCCTTATAGAGGCATAAGTCCGCGTGGAGCCCATCGAGAGCGGGTGTAGTGCACACTTGCACTCCCCTTTATGCTTTCTGGGAAAGACGGACGATTTAGTAGGTATTTGAGGGATGCCAGAATAACGGGTTTTCACCCTCCACAGAATGGCATTTTCTAGGATCTAGGCTTCTCAGTTAGACCATATTTAAATAGACCCCCCCATACCGAAAAATCACCCTCCACACCAGGATTATCACAACATACCCACCTTTGGGAGGGGACACTGCATGGGGTCCGGTCTCCCCTCGTCTGCACGATAAGGTGTGTCTAAAGTCCAAATTATTCGCTGACTACGCTATGTCATGTATGGGTATCCGTAAATACGGGATCCTCTATGAATTTGTAGCACGACATTGGGCTTTAAAGACACCCGTGGTGTAGAGGAATCATGGAGAGCTGAGCCCATGCAATCTTCAGGGTAAGGCAAAAGGGTGGTCAGACAGGTGTCAAACAAGGGGGTGACTACCCATAAACCCACCTTAGACACGGGACCAGGCAGCTGGACACTGAAGGCTCAGAGTTCACTATATGTTGGTTTTGACTCGAAAAGGTAAGTGTTGAAGGATCATGAGCTTTTCAAGGCGTAGATACTACGATCATACCGTCTCGTGTGCATAGTCCTTACTACGAAGGGCATCTGCTCATGGGGAATCAATTGTGGACCAATGTTTATCCCGACCGCAAATATCAAGGGTGACACAGAGGAATGCATGTCCTAAGCTACCCTATGCACCCACCTTAGGACTATTCCTAACAGTTCAATCTCACAACCAAAAAGCGGTAAATAGATGTGCAGGCAAAGAGAGGGAAGAAGTTAGACCCATAATGGGCCCACCTACTTGAAGTTCCTGTAGGTTAGTCTAGCATAATCACTCAATTATGTAGCAAGTGAAGCACACATGGCAAGCAAAGTCGAGTATAAGCTACACACCCTCATCCTAGCTATCCTCACCAATCACACTCTAAGTGTGGAATAGAGTAATCCTAATGGTTTTCGAAATGAATCACATGAAGGTTTTGAAAGAAGTGGGGAAGTCTCGACAATTTTGAATGGAGTTCAGTCTTCCTTGAGTTTGAGAAAAACTTACTCAAGTTTTCCCCAGCAGAGTCGCCATTCTGTGGAGGGTGATTTTTCGGTATGAGGGGGGTATCTATCTAAATATGGTCTGACTGAGAAGCCTAGATCCTAGAATATGCCATTCTGTGGAGGGTGAAAACCCGTTATTTTGGCATCCCTCAAATACCTACTCTATCGTCCGTTTTTCCTAGAAATCTTAAGGGGAATGCCAATGAGCTCTACACCCGCTCTCAATGGGCTCCACGCGGACTTATGCCTCTATAAGACGGCATTGACTAGAGTCGCCACCTAGTTTGACCTATGATAACTAGGAAGGAAGATCGGGTTCTAAGAACCATTAATTGACTCTGAGATTGTTGCCTATGGATAGGGACTTATCTAATCATACTAGAGATTCTGTGTGGGTTCGCAGTAGGTTACACCCCTCGGAAGTGGCAATGACCACAACCTTGGATTGGTGCCCGAGGAAACCTCGGTCTCCAATTGTCGGGATGACCTTCTTTCAAAACCTTTTTAGAGGGATTCATTTAAAAAGCCAAGGATATGATTAGGACAGGAAGAGAGAAAGAGAGTGGATGAGGCGATCGTTTCTACCAAGCTAGCGCCAAGAAGAAGAATTGGTGAACTCGAATGAGTATAGAATGAAGGGTTGGGAAAAGTCTAAGATTGAGTGAATAGACAGGACTAGGAATCTGATGGTTTGAAGCTTGTAGGAACCGAAGAAGGTTTGAGTGTTTTGAGAGGTATGAAGAACGCCTTAGAGTGAGGAGGGGTTTTTTATTGGAACGGGGTCGCAGCCTAGATGGGCTGCCTACGTACTCAACTCTCTATTGAGATCAGAGATTGTGTGGAAATCGAGGGTTGAGAGTGCACGGGTTGTTTAGAGGTGAGATGGCTGATGCAAAAGGTATTTTGGATGGATATGGGGTCCGCACCCTGTATTTTGATGGATATGGGGTCGCACCCTGTGTGGGTGTCTACGTACTCAATTCCATATTGAGATCAGACCTTACGTAGTTCACAACATTTGGGTTTTGTAAGTTTCCATGTTTGTGGCGCTTCCGAGATTTAGGAGAATTCATGACTTGGGAAAGTCCAAGTTTATGAAATGTGGAAGTTTGTGCAGTCTGAAGATATTTGAATGTTGTCTGACATTTGAGAGTTTTTAGGGGATGCTTAAATCCTTCAGAGATGTTTGATTTGTGGGATGTTATAGTCTGTGAGACGCTCGGGCCTGTAAGACGTTTGAAACCTTGAGATATCGAAGTCTGTGAGATGCTCGGTCTGTGAGACACTCGGGTCTATGAGACGCATAGGTCTGAGGCATTCGCATCGTTGGGATGACAAAGTCTGTGAGACACTCGGGTCTGTGAGACATTTGAATGTGCGGGGGTAATTGGATTTTGAGGAGTTTTGAAGCTTTCAAAGAGCTTGAATTCAGAATTTGAGATTTTAGAATTAATTAGGTTTGAAACTAATTTTTGAATTGATTCGAAATCAAATGAATTTCTGAACTGAATTTGAATTGAGATGAATGTGAATTGAATTTGAATTGAGCTGAATTTAGAATTGAATTGAAATTGAGATTGATTTTGAAAGAATTTGAAATTGAATTGAATTTTGAATTGAAATGAATCAGAATTTTGGATTGATTTGAAATTGGAATAAGAATAGAATTGAAGTTGAATTGAAAATGAATTGAATGAATTTTGAGTTGGAATGAATTGGAATCGAGATGAATTTTGAATTGATTTTCGAATGAATTGAATTGAATTGAATTAATTTTGAACTGAATTGTAGTTGGATTGGGTTTATTGAATATTTGAGCCTAATTGAGTTGAATCGGGCCGAATTGAATTGAGCTGAATTGAATATTTAGGCCTCATTGGATTGAATCTAGCCAAATTGAATTGATTTGGGGATCGGTTTGATTGAGTGGATTTGAAGTTGAACTGATTTTATTTTGGGCTGATTTATGAATTGAATTGGGATTGGAATAGAATTGGGTCGAGGTTGAAATTGGGTCAAGTTTGGACCTTAAAAATAGAGTCAAATTTGGGTTTTTAAAACTGGGCCAGCTTTGGGCGTTGAAATGTACCTCAGGTTTGGGCCTCAAATTGGGTTTGATTTTTGAATGATTTCGAATTAGAAATTCACTTTTGAATCTCGAATTGATTATTGATTGTGAATTTCTATCTAACAATTATGGATGGTTTGGAAAGTTTTTTTTAGAAGAGATATTGCCCACAAACAGGTACTACGACCTTAATGTGAACAACATCTTTGAATAGTCTTAGAGCTTTTCTAAAGAGACCCGCAGAAAATTGGAGTCTAAACTCCATTTGGGTAACCTTTAAGGTTATTCTAGTGTTATCTACTTTATCCAAGGTTGGTTGGCATCGAATCGGGCCAAATAGTTGGCTTTGTGCCAAAACAAATAGGAATGAATAACATAATCAACAAAATACCAATGGCAACGGCTATTTCATACAATAAATGAGTTTAACAAACAGAGCTACCTAATTCGATACACCATAACTTACAAGCCAAATGGTATATTCACAAAATAAAAGAACTGCAAGAATCATTCAAAATAGCCAATCTGGATAAACAATTCAAGAATCAAAGTTAAACATGAGCTAATGGCCTCTTTGTGAATTTCCAAAATATATACAGGAACACCGCTCACATGAATTTCTTTAAATGGTTATACAGAAACATTAGTACAAAAAAGTGTGGTCTGCGCTTAGACATACTTAGTCAACCAACACAACTCATTCATCAATCGAAGCTAGAGAATAAAGGGCACAACCGGTGTCCCTCAAACCCAATTTATCAACACTTGATAACCAAAAAAAGAGAAAGGAAAAAGACATTAGGTTTCCAGGTAGAGACGGTACCGAAGGATGGAAGATTCGAGTGTCTTGTAAATAACTATGATACACAAATAGAACAACCAGGTAGATTAGGTCGCGATAGCAGTTACTAAATGGCTGAAGCAGAAAAAATAAAATACTGAACAAATCTAGAATCATCCTCAAGAAGACACTACAACGGACGCATAATTGCCTCCTTCAGAATCGTGACAGAGAATGGGTGGAACTCGAACCGACATGAGCAATAATCATAAGAAGGAGAATATATGTCCATATGCTTCAGGTCAGATCGACAACTATTTTGCAAGTGCATATGATGGTCTATTCTAGATCTACTCTAAATGAAGAAACAGGGAAAAAAATTAGAGATCCAAATTGAACAGACACCGAAACAAAATAAACAAATTAAGAAATGAAGAGACAGAAGTAACAATAAAAGATGTAATACTAGGCCCCAACCAGAGATTGGGTTAATTCGGGGATGTTTGAGGGGGACTTCAAATCCAGTGTGGTTTTAGATTGATATGGAGCATAATGAAGGGAAACAAACGAAGGATAGTGGATATCTCCTAATCTTGGTCTGACTGAAATGTATGAGACCTGAAACAAAGAGAAGAAACGTTGAGTAAGGACACCGACATAGGGATTAAGCTAGAGAATAAAGGAAATAAGATGAACACATCCTAAAATATAATAAACAAAGCCAGTTGTCCCCACGAACTATTCAAGGTAGTTTGTAAGTTCAAGATGGACTGATGGAGAACCGCAACCACGTTTACTATTCTTCTTCTTCGAATTCGTTGAACAACAGAGTATCGCGGCCATGGTAGGTTCGTGAGAAGAACTTTTCTCATTTCGACGGGAGTGGTGAGAAAATGAAACGTGCATCGGCTATAGTTACTTCTTCGCTTTCGGATTCGACTATAGATGGAGGTCACCGAAAGATAGAGGCCATGCTTTTGTTTGATTTTGTTTCAAAAAAATGACCAGTGTGAATACAAAATGACGAAGGTTTGGGGATGCTGGAGACCGCAAAGAAATTCGATAGAGGGCAGGTTTTAGTTTGTCTTTGGCTTTGATGGTTGATGGAGGTGACTGGAAGATGGAAGCCATTTTTTTGGCTCGATTTCCCTATCTTGTAGACGACCAGGAATGAGAATGGAGAGCTTTCAGGACTTTGGTATTTGGGGTTTTCAGAGGTGGGATGCGAGTGAAGAAGCCAAACGAATCGATATCTCCATGGTGACAGTGAAGCAATCGGGATGAACTGAGATAATAGAAGTGCCATGGTGGGAGTTAGGTTTTATTAACTGAGATGAGGATGACTCTGGAAGAGAGGGTAGTCGGCTGGCTTACTGTTTCATGTTCTCCTGTTGGGTTGTGAAATCGATGCTGAAGGGCTGTGAACAGAGGAGTTAGGTGCTACTCATTTGCTAGGTAGTTGAAGAGATTGATCGAGAGGAGAATCAGGAGGGTTAGAAATCGAAAGAGAGGAGTAGCAGGTTTTTTTATCCATGTATTAGCTTTGAGATCAGGAATTGAAGGAAGAAGACAATCGAAGAAAATAGTGAGAGGAGGCTACTGTTGCCTTCTACAGCTTTCTATTGGTGTTGCTTTATAAAGAAACAAGGATGAAGTAGACGACGACGACCATCTTACCCAGGTTAGGGTTTGTGAGTAGACAACTTGAATTGGGTCTTAGAGACAGGATTTGAACCGGGCCGTGTTTGGTCGGATGGTAATTGTTGGTGTGGCATTTGGGAGTGGGCTTGGGGATCCAGGCCTTGTTTGGCCTGGCCAGAAGGAAGCAGTAAGAGTTAAAAAAATATATCAGGAGGCACGCACAGCATGGCTCGAACTTGCAACATGTTGCCTCTCCCCCAACAATCATTAACAAATTAAGCGGTGGACTGAATCTAATAATACAAAAGCAGGAAATAATAGAATAGTTACAATTCGGATTGAATAAAGCTCCCAAAAACGCTAAGTCTTTAAAATGAAATGTTTTCTTTTAAAAAGCAGGAGATAATAAAATGAGGAAAAGAACACAAAAATAATAGTATTAAAATGTACATAAACTGATGAAAATAATTCTAAATATAATAACGACAAAAAAAAGAAAAAAATACTAATAAAGAAAACACAAGTAAAAGTATCAATGAGATAAATAAACAAGTAACAAAATAGCATGAACCAAAATAAAAACGAATAGACAAATAAATTAGGGAATAAAACAGAGCTGACTCACATGAAATAAATCAAAAATAAAATGGCAATGAGTAAATAACGAAAAGGGTCGGGTATGAAAATGGATGCTTTGAAAATTGATTTAAAAGATGTCATAAATTGACAGTTTTATTTGGGTATGCACATGAATAAGTTTTGAAAAGAAAGGTGAAGACCCACTTATTTTATTTATTTGTCTGAATTTTGTGTTTTTGGGGTGAGAATTTTTGGTGTCTACAGACATATAATTACATTTAGAGCATAATGTCTTTGAAATTTTGATTTTTCAAGTTTCCAATAATTTTATAATAATTTTTGATTGAGCCTGATAGAAATTGAATTTAAAAATATTCCAATATTCAAAACTTCCAATTTCTCCTTAGAAAAATAAGAAATATCTTCCTTTATGTGAGGTTAAAGTTTCATAGTCTAATTCCTTTCAGAAAGCCATTGAGCTAAGACATCAGTAAATCTCGGTTTTACCGGATTTTTCTATCTTTAGTGAGGTCTCCTTAAGGAGACTTATCCCTTCACCAAATTAGAACTCCAAGAGCCCTAAGCAATTATAAAACCTATCCATCTTTAGTCTCTCACGTTTTGAAGCTCCCGACCCCCGAAATTCCATCAAAATTCCATCAAATTCACCACATAAGCACATCTTGCAATCCCTCTTGCTACTACAATCATCATCATCTTAAAACCATCACTAAAACTCGAAGAACAACCTCAACTTGCAAGGGTCGGAAGCTGGACTCGAACTCCTCCCGTAACCGACTCTAGTGAAGCACCAAAAGACTCCTGACGTGAAGAATCCAATCAATCCCGAGAGAAAAACAGGTTGGAATCCTAATTTCCTAACTCCCCACTACTTGGTTAACCTTGTATTAAAATTTGATTTTGAATTGGCTCTTTTTGGCTTTGAATCGTCGTTTTCTTTCGTTTATACCAAATAACTTGTTTGCTAAGTTTCGTGTTAAATTTGAATTTAAATTAAACTCTTTTGAGTACTAACATATTGGGAATATTTCAGGCTACGTACCCATAATTTTTTAGCCAAAAACACCCCCAGGAACCACCAGAAAGCCGCCATTCATGATAAGTCTGAGCTTGCAGATAGCCTGGCCGAGGTCCCGTTATTTCAGTTTTTTAAACTTTTAGTTATTTTAACTCATGTCCGGGCCCTCAGACACCCTGTCCGTGACCCTAAACTTTTCATAATTGTGTTCTCGTTATTTCTACCTTTTTAACTATTTAGGTTAACTAGGGTCCGTGGTCTCAGACATTAGGTCCGTGGTTACGGACGAAACAAAATTTGAGCTAATTCTGCCTCCGAAACCATAGTTTAGGTAATTTTAATTTCCACTTTTAATTTTAGTAAAAAAATGTCAAAAATACAAAAAAAAAAAAACAGGATCATGCGCACTTAGGTAAAAAAAACTCATAAAAAGCGGTAAATAGCCTAGGTAGAGGAAAAATGACCTAGAAGGGGTAATGAAAGTAATTTGAACCCTGAATAAGTCGAATACCAAGCCCTCGAACCCGAACTCTACCTTTACTAATTTAATCTAGGTTAAAATTAGGTGGAGACTCATAATAGGTTCCAGTGAGCTAACTTAGGTTTTAATAATTAGTGTTGTATGATATAGTTATTAATCTTAGGTTATAAGTGGACCTAGAGCCCAACCAGCTAATCAACCCTAATCAACATAGGATAGTGGTTCAAAAATCAAGGCTCACAAAGGTACTCCCAATAATTGAACACTGAGATTTCCTTGGGCACCAGCTGAAGTCGTAGTCATTGTCACTTCTAAGGGATGTAACTTAGTGCTACCTGACATAGAATCTCTAATATTATTAGATGAGTCCTACCTATGGGCAATGTTATACCCAAAATTTTGACCCTCAGAAGGAGTCATGTTAAGCACGGATGTAACGAAGGGCAAAACGGTGTTGTTCAGGATGTTTTTTCAGTATTTTCTATATTTGCCTGATTAACCCACACACCTCAAAATGGTCGTGATAGCTTGAACATCATTAAGGGCATTTTTGGTAATTTTTATTTTGAATATATTAGCTTTTAATACATATTATAAGGTAATTTGTTTAATAATAAAAGCCCCAAATTTTTGAAATTTAAAAGAAAAGGCTTCCATTCATTAAAATAAAAGTTGCAATATGGTCATTAGGCCCATCCTTAACCGAAGCCAACAAATTTTATTTGAAGCCCAATTAAAGGAAAATTCAAGTCACCTTGTAATTTTCTATCTCCTCCGAAAATGACCCAAAACAATTCGAACGTCATGAAATTTTAACATATGATAATGGATTATATTTTGAGCATAATGGCATTGGAATTTCAATTTTTTGATTTTCTATTAATTATCTTTTAAATTCTAACAAATTTGATGGTAAAAATTAATTTTAAGAATATTCTTTTATCAAAATAATTTAAATTTTCATTGGAAGATTCAGAAATATCATGCTTTACATGCTGGTAAATTTTCATAATCAGATTCTACCTAGAAGTTACCTAACAAGTTATGGTAAACTTATATCTTTTACCGAACTTTACTTATCTCATCCGTTGCCTATATAAGGAACCTTCCCGACTGAGTCATGAGACATTGAAAAACCCTAGAAGTCATAAAACATCTTCACAAACTTTCCTCTCATGTTTTCAACTCCCGAGCACCAAAATCATATCGAAACTCTCCCGAAAACCACAAAATGAAGTCTTTGCACTCATACTAAGATCTAACTATCAAAATTCTAGAAAATTTCCACTGAGACGTGAGGAATACCATCCATATCATATAGTCAGAATTGGGTCCAGATTCCTTCAGATCGATGTTCAATGGATCAATAGGAGAATCCCGATGTGAAGAAACCTCTGCCTACCGAGATCAAAAACAAGTTAGAAACCCGATTTTCTAACTCCCCGGACTTCAGTCTGTTCTCAGTATGAACGTTTAGTTGGAGTGAGGTCTCTCGGCATTTTAATTAGGGTTTAAGCTTTTACCCAATAACTTGCAGAATAAGATTCACATTGAATTCAACTTTAAATTGAAATCTTTTGATCACTAACTTGTTTAAAATCTTTTAAGGTACATACCCATAGAATTTGAGCCAAAAACGCCGTTGGGAAATGCCCGAACGCTATCGTCCGATGGCAGTCCGCAACCACTAACGTCACATCTGGGGTCCCGGATGCCTTGTCTAAAGCCAAGAATGCCCCCGGACGGTAGCGGGATTTCATTTTTTCAAAATTTAGGGTTTTTCTAGTACATGTCCAAGCCCATGGGCACCCTGTCCGTGGCCCTGGACACTTTAAATTTTTTATCTTTTGTAAATTTGAATATTCTGTCCAATTTGGTAGATTAGGGTCTGTGGTCAGGGACCTAATTCGGACCCCAAAAACCTAGTTTAGGTAATTTCATGTTTCACTTTTAAATTCAGTTAAAAATGCTATAAATTACAGAAGATTGCACACTTTAGGATAATCAACTTTATAATAAGCCATTTTTAACATAAGTAAAGGGAAAATAACTTAAAAGGGTAGTGAAAGAAATTTGAAAGGGGAAAAGCTAAATACCAAGCCCCCAAACCCGAATGCTTATCTCTTCTAGTTTACTGTAGGTTATAATTAGGTGGCGACTCTTAATAGGTTCCAGTGGGCTAACCCTGGTTTTAATGATTATCGTTTAATAACATAGTTATTAAACATAGGTTATAAGTGGACCTAGAAACTGAATAGATCCTAATCAACTCAATCAACATAGGATAGCTTGAAAAACCCAAGGCTCACACATAAACTTGTTATGCAAAATAATGGTTAAACTATCTTGCTAACTATGGGTAGTGAACCCAGTCGTTGTAGCTAAACTAGGTCGTATCCACAGGGACTTCGTAACTATCTAATCAAATATAAGTTTAGTGTTTGTGCAAGAATATATAAAGAAATGTGTAAATGTGAATTGGGGTTTTTTAAGGTTTTTGGCTTGATAATAGAGAAATACGAAAAGCAATAAAACTAAACTAACTAAACTAGGATAGATGTAGCCCGGGATGAATGTTTGCACCCACAAACCCCTTTACTACCAATTGTCGATTCTTGAACTTACTGCTAAACAGCGAGAATTTTACTAATAGCCAGATCTTGGTCTATTAATCCTAACCAATTTAGTGGAACCCAAATTCTGTTTCGAATATCCAATTAAATCGGAAGCATTAAGCTTAAATCCCCCATAAGTTGCAATGCAAACCTCATCTCAAAAATCTTTGAAAATCGGCTGACATTGATTTAGTCCCCAACGGTATAGATATCTACTTCCGGAAACCCGTCCATAGAAATCCATACTAATGCTAAACTAATCGGCAATACTAAACCAACTGATTTAACACATACATGAAAGATTAATCAAAACCCTTAGCAAATCCCAAAACATTTGTAGACAAGCTCAAGATTATAATCACTCAATAATCATCTTCACTAGGTACAAGAACTAAAATAAAGCATAAAACAAGTTCAAGATTCAACAATTGAATTTTAAGGGTTTTGGGGAAAATCCCCATCCCAATATACAAGGGAGGTTAAGCCTCCATTAAAGCATATATGAGAGAGAAAGGAGAAGAATTAGCAATTAGAGGTGAAGGGGAGTTTCAAAGGAGGTGAGATTTATTCCCTTCTTTAGTCGTTCTAGGTGTTGGCTCTTGATTCCCCTCTTTCCTCTCTTCATTTTTCCTTATATTCCCGTAAATATGTTGCTTTTGAAGCCTTGTCTGGTCATAAGTCGAATGTTTTCACTACTACTCTCGGCTTGTGTCCGGACATGAAAGGTTGGACGTATGTCCGAACCCAACTTGTACATGCCCCAGATTCTTCATTGTAGCTCCATTTTGAGATCCGTTTACGCCCACACATTGCTCTTTTCTCTACTTTGCTCCTAAATAGGGTTTAATCTTGTTTAAGCAATAAATATGTAAAATAACCAACAAAACACAAAACTAGATGAAAACTAATTGGAGTGGAGAAATGAACATGAAAAGTGTTGATAAAACATACTAAATACACCCTTAAAATATGCTCATTTGGACACTCATCCACCCCCACACTTAACCTTTTGCTTGTCCTCAAGTAAAACCAATCACCCAAGCAAGTAAGGAATGCTGAAGGCTAACAAATACTATTATGAAGTGTAGGATAAGAAAGAAGAAGCAAAAATTGATTCAAAACTTTCAAGGAGTGTGAACCATCTCTTTATGGTGGCATGGGGTGTACATAGGGCAAAATAAAATCTAGAGTTTCAGGGTATGATCTGGAGTGCTTCAGAGTTCAAAGATTGTGTTACTAGAAGAACTTTTACCATGGCTAACTTCTCTCAAGAATAGGCATTGAGAAGTGAAACTAGCTTGTGCTCCAGATACATCCTCGACCTGTCATGGATGTGTTGTTGATCAAGCGATTTGATAGTTTAAGAAGATGAGTGATAAACAAAAACTGGAAACTCTTATTCGATTGAGAATTTACACACTAGAAATTCACTACATCTCCCTCCGCCCAACCTATGGACCCCGAGACAATTTTGGACTTATCACCAAAGTTTTCTACCCTTTCTAACAGCAGGCCTAGTTTCCAAACCGTTCCCCGACTAATCAGTCTACCAAATACCCAACGTATTAAGTTGATTACATAGTTTTAACTCCACTCACTAACTCACTAGTAATCACACACACTCAGATACACAATGTATGACCCACACTTACACTTGTTTCCCTTTTTCTCATGTGTGTTCTCTTGTCTTTTGAATACGACATTACATTCAGTATTTATATACATAAGCTTGTTAGCTTATAACTGCTGGCCTATGGTGAGCTATACTTTAGGAACATCTCCCTATTGTTCCCAATAGTATAGCTCTGCACAAGGTAGGCTAATCTCCAAATTGATTGTAGGCACAGCCATGAAACATGTCACTTACTGGTTAGACACGTTGGAGCCAAGAGCTTAAGGGGTCAGTTACCACTTGTGATGTCCACTTTCCTAGTCTTATAGCTCAGTTATTGTCTTGTTATCTTGTTCATAATTGTTCTATCTTCAGCAGGACTTTGTCATAAGCTTTACCAACCTTTATGTGAATGCATGTGTTGTTGGTTCACTTGTGCCTGATTGTCTTTCGATCATATATGATGTAAAGAGTCTTTTTTTGTGTTGTTCTAGAGTTTTGTGTGCACCCGGAGCTCTGTAGACAGGTGCCCGACTGGTTGGGCACTAGTCACGAACAAAGTGTGCTTGCAACCTTGTGTGATAAGCCACAATCTTACCTGTTTACCTGATCTTCATACTTAGACAAACATGTCAAATAAAAAATACTTAGTGTGCTATCATCAAAACCCAAGGAGCTTGACTTTACAAGAAGAAAACAAAAGGAAAAATATATTTATGCATTTGTTTCGCTTTTGCATAAGAGATGAGAGATAAAAATTAGGCATGTAGCCTTTGCATTTAAGAATACTCAACTCTCATTGTTGGTTACCAAATGCATCTCACAAGTTCCTTAAATATTTTCATAATGAAACATACCTTAGCAATGTCTAAGAGAGAAGGCATAAGGAACCCCTAAGCAATAAAAATCCAACCATTTTAGATCACTTGGTCATACCACATGTAAAATGCTCCTCAAAAGCAATCAAAAAGAAAAATTTGAGCATTTATCCCATAATTCATAATAGTATTTGCTCTTAATGAGAACAACTCACATCACAAGGGTCCAAGTTTTTGATTTTGGACAAATGCAAGATAAGCAGAGGGATTAAACATTTAAGCACACAATTCACCGAAAAGGTCACTCCCCCATACTTAACTTGAACAATGTCCTCATTGTTCACCAAACAAACCGAGGAAGGTTTCAGTAGACCTTTTCGGGAAGCAGGTAGAAGAGAAAACACATGGGACACAAACAACATTATAGCACAAAGCTATGCCCAGTGACAAAATCAAGCAGAGTCAAAATGAAAGAAGAAAAAAGAGAGTATCAAAATAAAAGAAAGTAGTACTCCCCTGAGATTGTTGTTGCTTTCATTGAAGGAACTCCCCCACACTTGAGCTTTATCCTCAATCAGTGTAGCTTGGTTGCTTGTGGACTTTAAGTTGCAAAATTAGGTGCATAATGCATGGTTATGTGAGTGTAGCGGCAAAATTATGTGTGCATTGCTACACACTTACGTGCATGCTCTCGCATCTTCACGTGCAGCAAATTTGAAGGGTGCATGTTGCTCGCGAATTAATTGAAGATAAATTTCTTGCATACGTGCATGTTGCCTTACCCTTATGTGCATGGCATGGTACATGGCTGCTTTGGATTATTTCTCATCAAGTTTTACGTGCATGATGTTGGGATTTATGTGCAAGTGATAAGTGTGAAATATATCTACTTTTAGTACTATAATTCTTTCTATTTTTACAACAATTCATGTCATATTTCTCACTTATCATATGTTTTTCCTTATATTTAAGTTTTGATGTGATTTTATGTGTAAAATGCAGAAAAAATATTAGATTTACATTAAATGGTGATATATATATATATATATATGGTCGCATGCATATTCACAATAGTCATCATGGCTGCTCTCGGTAATTCATGGACGGTGGCAATTATTTGGAGAATTTGATAAAGTGAAGATGGCTGCTGCAGAGGGAGACAATTGATTATATCACCATCATCATTTACTCACGTTTGCAACAACATAAACATATGTTTGCTGCATCGTGTTATATTGCGGTTGAATGATGGGATTAAGAGATAAATTACCAGTGCAATGAATATTTAAAGATAAATATTTTTAGAAAGTAAAAGGTGGCTAGGGCTACAGCATCGGAGATGATATATATCTCTCTCATTCATTCACAGGGGAGATTCACGCCGAAAAGACGAGGGCTTCGGCCTCTCTTCAATTCTCTTCGCCACACCAACATACTACCGTCACCACTCAATCACCATCACCATCTCGCTCCAGCCATACTTCCGTCCCCACAACCATACACACATCCACCATCACCATCACACACCACATTCGCACGTGACCACCATCCACCAGACTATCATCGTTCCACAATTTTAATATGGAGTTTGCTCTTTCCTTTTCTCTTATTTATTTTATGTCTGTTTACGTTGTTAATTCTGTTTCTAAATCCGTGAGTGAGTAGTGTATTAGTTCCCCGGGTTGGGGAAGTGAACCTATTTCATACACTAGTAGAAAAAAGATTTTTGATGACGGCTTTTAAACCACGGTTAAATGAAAAACCGTGGTATAAAGTTTATAAACCGCGGTTTTCAGAGCAACCGTCATTTAAGGTACACGCCAGAGTGCAGATACCACGGTTTTTAGAGAACCGTCGTATATAGGTTACTTATATACCATGGTTTTCAGGGCAACCTTCATTTAAGGTACACGCCAGAGTGAATATACCACGGTTCTTGGAGAACCGTCATATATAGGGTACCTATATACCACGGTTCCTAGGCAACCGTCATTTATATTGCACATCTTACTATATTAAACCACGGTTTTTTGGTCAACCGTGGTATATAGTCTAGGCGGGAATTTTAATTTTCGGCCCAAATTTAACGCGGCTCTTTCTCTCTATTCTCTTATATATCTCACGGTAATTTTGGAACCCAAACCGATGAAACTTTGCAACTCTTCTTCTTCATTCTCTTCAATCTCACGGTAATTTTGGAACCCAAACTGACGAACATGCTCTGCAACTCTTCTTCATTCTCTTCAACCTCACGGTAATTTTGGAACCCAAACCGACGAACATGCTCTGCAACTCTTCTTCATTCTCTTCAACCTCACGGTAATTTTTGCAACCTTAACCAGCGAACAAGGAACATGCTCCATCCTCTCTCATTCTCTTGTTTTTCGGTAATTTTTGCAGCTTACACTTGCGAACAAGGAACACATGCTCTACCTCATCTCCACTCACTGTAATTTTTGCAACCATAACCGGCGAACAAGGAACATGGCCTACACCTCCATTCTTCATTCTCTTCAACCTCACGGTAATTTTGCAACCCACCGCGAACAAGGAACATACGCCTCCATTCTTCACTCATTATTTTGCAACCCTAAATCGCAAACAAGGAACATACATGTTCTAGCCTCTTCATTCTCTTTTGTGCTCTGTTTGAGATCTGTGAAGCGACGCTTCTAAATCGCCGGTGATTTTGAAAAAAAAGTTCATAGACTATAAACCACAGTTATATGTATAACCGTGGTTTATTCATTGATTTTATACATTATATACCACGGTTTTGAGACTAACCGTCATTTAAAAGAACTTTATACCACGGTTCAAGCTTTAACCGTCGTATAAAATGTACTTTATACCACGGTTCTGACCTTAACCGTCATTTAAAATCGGTGAGGACCGCGTCCAAAAACGGTCTTAAACGACGGTCATAGCAAACCGTGGTATATAGTCTCACTTTTAAATGACGGTTTTCAACCGTGGTATATAGGCAATTTTCTATATGCGACGCGAGCATAAACCACGGTTCTTAACCGTGGTATATAGGCAAAATAACCGTGGTTAAAAATCATTTTTCTACTAGTGATAGAATTTTATCATGTAATTATTTCACTGCTTTTATTTAATGCAATAGTTTAATTCATGTTCTTCATGCGCTTTGATTCTCTAGCTAATTATCAAAGTTATGTTTGTAGTTTTCTAATCAAAATACGGTGCTGAGATTAGTTAACAAGACATAGGAAGTTAAACCGGATTAACGACTAGAAGCATGACCCCGCCTATAGGTTAATCTGTATCCAATAGGAACTGTTCTTAAAGCGATTGATTTGTTTCCGAGTTAGAGCATCAGCCTGCTGCTAGTTCTTCCAGTCAATTAGAATTCATCGTACATGACCCGGTCGGTGAATTATTTATAGTTCCTGAGTTTATTGCAATGTTAGTGAAATTATTATTTAATAGGATTTGAAGAAATAGGTTAGCAGAACAACCCGGGGAGCGCCTTTTATTTATCGCATTAATCACCTTTAATTTTCATATTATTCCAGTTTATTGTTTGTTAATTATTTTATTTCTTTTTGTTAATTTAGATACGATTAGATTAATTAAGCAAAACCTGAAAAAATGACGTTTCCTGTTTTCTTAATTAACTTCTCTCAGTTAGTTAATAAATTGTCAATTAATTGAACGAGGTCCCTGAGATCGACAATCCCCACCCAATTCACTATTCCGCAAAACGATAGGTACACTGCCTAGGTAGAGATAGTAACATATTTCTGCTAATAAGTTTTTGGCGCCGTTGACGGGGTCCTTGGCACGGTTAATTGACATTTTTATTATTTGATTGAGATTTTATACTAGTTTTTCTTCTATTATTTTTAGATTATTTTAGTTGATTTCTTTTTTTTTAGTTGACTTATTACGTATACACATTTTTCCTTTCAAATTTGATTTCCTTCCTTCTTTTATTTTATTTTGCTTTCGGTTACAGTACATAAGTTTTTGAATTGTCGAGTTCGATTTCCCTCTACTAGTACTCTAGTCCTGCTTTCGAATTTGATTCTATAGTTAATAGTATGTAGGTTTCTTTGTTTTGTCGTTACGTTAGTCTAGGTTTCATTGCTTTAATTTTTCTTAATTACTTTCTTTTTCATTAATTTTACTTTTCTTTTCTTTTTCTCACGGTTTCATTTTTAGTATAGTTCTTTTTATTTTATTTTCAGATTATCTTAATTCTAATTTAGTTGGATCTTTACGTACAAATTTTCCATTCAATTTGAGTTTGTTACATACGATTTTGTTTGTTATTCATTTTTTTTCGTTTCTGTTTATTTCGATTTTGTTTCTTTTTCTTTTATTTTTATTTGTTAAATTGGATTCGACTTAGTTAGTTGCGTGGTCTGATTCAGTTAGAGTAGGTGATTTGTTAATTATTCCGCTTTTATTTTATCTTATTTTCGTTTTATTTATTTATTTTAGTCATTCTCTTTTATTAATATTTTATTTTTCTGTGTTGATTTATTTAGTTAATGTTGTTTTTGTGTTTCTTTTCTATTTTTAGTTCTATTTTACTTTTTGTTTTTGTTTTTGTTTTTGTTTTTGTTTTTGTTTTTGTTTTTGTTTTTGTTTTTGTTTTTGTTTTTGTTTTTGTTTTTGTTTTTGTTTTTGTTTTTGTTTTTGTTTTTGTTTTTGTTTTTGTTTTTGTTTTTGTTTTTTTGTTTTTGTAGGCAAAGATGGAGGATAACATGTATGAGTTGAGGAGAGTGTTGACACAGTTGGAAACGACGGTTGCGATAATGAATATAGAATAGAATTTGAACATGTATAATCAGTCGGGTAGTCAAAGTTTCAACCAGATCAGGCGACAAGATTATTACCAGCCACAACAATCGTCTTATCGACAGCCTTATTGGTGGGAAGGTGAGCAGACTAAGATGGAGGAACAACAGTTCTACACTTATCAGGAGCCTCCTAAGGAGGATACGAGCAAGATAGAGAGCATGCTTGCAGAGATCCTGGAGCAAAGAAAAGCCACTAAAGCTAAATTGGCTGAAATTAAATCTAGGTATGATGCTAAGTTTGCAGAGCAGCAGCCAGATATGCTGACCAGGCCTCCATTAATCAAAATTTGGAGAGACAGATGAGCCAGCTTGCAGAGCAGCTAGCACAGGAGCAAGTGGAATTCTCCCATAGCCAAAGTTATTCGGACCTAGTGGACCAATCTCAAGTAGAGACTTTGATGGGTGAAGACCATTCCAAGCCTATAGTTTCTGAAGCTGAAGAGGATTCTGATGAAGAGGTTGAGCGACATGCTAAAGAGTTCTATTGCCCTCCCTCCCCAACCTCGACTCAACTCGACTATCCAGGGATTGAGCATATTTTGTCTGAGCCGGTCTGCGAGCTAGAAGAGGATTTTCCCATGGAGCCTCACCAACCAGAAGAGGATATTTATATCCTCGAATCTGAGGAGGGAACACCGCTACCACCAAGTCATCAACAACTCCCACTTTGCCTCCAGAAACCTCAACAACAGAAGGAGGATGTTTACATCCTCCAATTTGAGGAAGAAGAGCAATTCACACCTGGTCTTCTGACTAAGCAACGTTACGCCAGTCTATCTCTCAAACATCAGGTTTTGTGGAGTATTCATTTTCCTATTTTATTTGCCAACGTAACGTTTTGTTTTGATCCAGGTGGTTTGCTTTTAATTATTGTCTACTTTGTTTTCCTGGCAAAGTTGTTGTCTACTTTTATTTTTGATCCAGGATAACGAAGTAGGAGTCTAGCCAAAGACTATAAAGATGGGCAGCTTACTGGGAGGCAACCCAGTGACTTTATGTTTTATTTTTTTTTATTTTCTGGTTTTATTTTTGTTTTTCTTTCAGATGACAGTGGTGTCTGTGCTTTTAATGCAACACTTTCAGCGTTTTGTGGTAGTTGTGAGTGTGTGCAGGTGAAATTTTTATCATGGTGTTTGATGTACCCCCAAGGTTGGACACTTGCTGGAACGCAAGTGTGAGGAATGCTACCCCCTTGTTCAAGCTTAAGTGTGAGGAAGGGAACCTTCCTCAATCTACGATATCAGGGGAGTTTTAGTTTCTCCTTATTTTTAATGTTTATGTTCAGCCTATCATGACTTTTATGCTTAAAGATTATTTTTATATCAGTCATTATTGTCCTGAATGAAATCCTTGATGAGTTTGCAATATTTAGAAAGTCATTTCTTGGTTTTAATTTGTGAACAATGAGGACATTGCTCCTCTTAAGTGTGAGAAAGTAGGGGTACTTTCTAAATATTGACAATTGCACTTAATGCCACATTATTTTTGGTTGTCCTCTTATTTTGAAAGAATTGCTTCTTTTAAGTGCCAATAAATATTGAATATTCAGGTGAAAATTTTTGTTGAGGTTTTGAAAACAAGCCTGATGGCCACCTCAAGAATTTTTCTGCTTTTGGCTGTTTGTATGTATAGTTTTATACAACTGAATCTATTTTCACTAAAATTTGGTGGATTAGCTGATTATGAAAACTGAATTAGTCTAGTTTGGGATTTTGGGAATGATAAGAAAGTTTGGTATGAAAGGATAAGGCAAGGTACTCCGATGATCTGAATTGAAATTTATTTCTGAACCAAAACAGGCCTCTTCATTTGGTTATTAAGTCTTTGGGGTGCTTCATCACCCATCTACCTAAGGTCTTGTGATCTGGGATAGAAGGCCCAAAGCCGCTACAAGGGTGAAGAGAAAAGTCTAAGGGGATGAATTAAATATGCAAATGACAGAATAGAATGTTAAGGAAAAAAGAACTTTGAAAAGTTAAATGTGTAATTCGATTTTTCTTATTCTGATCATGAGTATGTGGTGTTGAAAGGTATCACGGAATAAGGTGTTACTTCACACCCCTTGTCATCCAAAGGTTAGAGGAAAGAAATGGTGGAAGATCCCAAACTATTCTGTTTCGGTTTCTATAATCTAACTTCTTCATGCTTTTAACTTCACTCTTTTTCACTGTTTGCGAAAACCTACAGCTAGTAGCAGAACTTTTCTTCTGATTGTCATTTTGCTTGTTTTCCATCGGCAATTGTTTAAACCTGAGTTTCAATACTACGGCCCTTAAGAGTAGTCATATTCTGTATTAGCTTGAGGACAAGCAAAAGCTAAGTGTGAGGAAGTTTGATAAGTGTGAAATATATCTACTTTAGTACTATAATTCTTTCTATTTTTACAATAATTCATGTCATATTTCTCACTTATCATATGTTTTTTCTTATATTTAAGTTTTGATGTGAACTAATATATTTTATGTGTAAATGCAGGAAAATATTAGATTTACATTAAATGGTGATATATTATATATGTATATGGTCGCATGCATATATTCACAATAGTCATCATGGCTGCTCTCGGTAATACATGGACGGTGGCAATTATTTGGAGAATTTGATAAAGTGAAGATGGCTGCTGCAGAGGGAGACAAACAATTGATTATATCACCATCATCATTTACTACTCACGTTCACAACAATAAACATATGTTTGCTGCATCGTGTTATATTGCGGCTGAATGATGGGATTAAGAGATAAATTACCAGTGCAATGAATATTTAAAGATAAATATTTTTAGAAAGTAAAAGGTGGTTAGGGCTACAGCATCGGAGATGATATATATATATCTCTCATTCATTCACAGGGGAGATTCACGCCTAAAAGACGAGGGCTTCGGCCTCTCTTCAATTCTCTTTACCACACCAACATACTACCGTCACCACCGTCAATCACCATCACCATCTCGCTCCAGCCATACTTCCGTCTGCCCACAACCATACACACATCCACCATCACCATCACACACCACATTCGCACGTGACCACCATCCACCAGACTATCATCGTTTCACAATTTTAATATGGAGTTTGCTCTTTCCTTTTCTCTATTTATTTTATGTCTGTTTGCGTTGTTGATTCTGTTTCCGAATCCGTGAGTGAGTAGTGTATTAGTTCCCCGGGTTGGGGAA
The DNA here is from genome assembly GCA_023374045.1 of Limonium bicolor. NCBI lineage: Eukaryota > Viridiplantae > Streptophyta > Magnoliopsida > Caryophyllales > Plumbaginaceae > Limonium > Limonium bicolor. Next base: position 384,443,741 of record CM041778.1, read on the forward strand.
GTGAACCTATTTCATACACTAGTAGAGAAAAGATTTTTAATGACAGCTTTTAAATCACGGTTAAATGAAAAACCGTGGTATAAAGTTTATAAACCATGGTTTTCAGAGCAACCGTCATTTAAGGTACACGCCAGAGTGCATATACCACGGTTTTTGGAGAACCGGCGTATATAGGTTACTTATATACCACGGTTTTCAGGGCAACCGTCATTTAAGGTACACGCCAGAGTGAATATACCACGGTTCTTGGAGAACCGTCGTATATAGGGTACCTATATACCACGGTTCCTAGGCAACCGTCATTTATATTGCACATCTTACTATATTAAACCACGGTTTTTTGGTCAACCGTGGTATATAGTCTAGGCGGGAATTTTAATTTTCGGCCCAAATTTAACGCGGCTCTTTCTCTCTATTCTCTTATATATCTCACGGTAATTTTGGAACCCAAACGATGAAACTTGCTGCTACTCTTCTTCTTCATTCTCTTCAATCTCACGGTAATTTTGGAACCCAAACTGACGAACATGCTCTGCAACTCTTCTTCATTCTCTTCAACCTCACGGTAATTTTGGAACCCAAACCGACGAACATGCTCTGCAACTCTTCTTCATTCTCTTCAACCTCACGGTAATTTTTGCAACCTTAACCAGCGAACAAGGAACATGCTCCATCCTCTCTCATCTCTTCTTTTTCGGTAATTTTCGGCAGCTTACACTTGCGAACAAGGAACACATGCTCTATCTCATCTCCACTCACTGTAATTTTCGTAACCATAACGAACATAGGCGACACATGGCCTACGCCTCCATTCTTCATTCTCTTCAACCTCACGGTAATTTTGCAACCCACCGCAACCCAGCGAACAAGGAACATACGCCTCCATTCTTCACTCATTATTTTGCAACCCTAAATCGCAAACAAGGAACATACATGTTCTAAGCTAGCTCTCATTCTCTTCTCTTTGTGCTCTGTTTGAGATCTGTGAAGCGGCGCTTCTAAATCGCCGGCGATTTTGAAAAAAAAGTTCATAGACTATAAACCACCGTTATATATATAACCGTAGTTTATGCATTGATTTTATACATTATATACCACGGTTTTGAGACTAACCGTCATTTAAAAGAACTTTATACCACGGTTCAAGCTTTAACTGTCGTATAAAATGTACTTTATACCACCACGTTCTGACCTTAACCGTCGTTTAAAATCGGTGAGGACCGCGTCCAAAAAAAACGGTCTTAAAACGACGGTCATATAAAACACGTGGTATATAGTCTCACTTTTAAATGACGGTTTTCAACCGTGGTATATAGGCAATTTTCTATATGCGACGCGAGCATAAACCACGGTTCCTAACCGTGGTATATAGGCAAAATAACCGTGGTTAAAAATCATTTTTCTACTAGTGATAGAATTTATCATGTAATTTTTCACTGCTTTTATTTAATGCAATAGTTTAATTCCTGTTCTTCATGCGCTTTGATTCTCTAGCTAATTATCAAAGTTACGTTTGTAGTTTTCTAATCAAAATGCGGTGCTGAGATTAGTTAACAAGACATAGGAAGTTAAACCGGATTAACGACTAGAGCATGACCCCGCCTATAGATTAATCTGTATCCAATAGGAACTGTTCTTAAAGCGATTGATTTGTTTCCGAGTTAGAGCATCAGCCTGCTGTTAGTTCTTCCCAGTCAATTAGAATTCATCGTACATGACCCGATCGGTGAATTATTTATAGTTCCTGAGTTTATTGCAATGATAGTGAAATTATTATTTAATAGGATTTGAAGAAATAGGTTAGCAGAACAACCCGGGGGCACCTTTTATTTATCACATTAATCACCTTTAATTTTCATATTATTCCAGTTTATTGTTTGTTAATTATTTATTTCTTTTTTGTTAATTTAGATACGATTAGATTAATTAAGCAAAACCTGAAAAAGTGACGTTTCCTGTTTTCTTAATTAACTTCTCTCAGTTAGTTAATAAATTGTCAATTAATTGAACGAGGTCCCTGAGATCGACAACCCCCACTCACATATCACTATTCCAAAAACGATAGGTACACTGCCTAGGTAGAGATATTAACATATTTCTGCTAATAGCAAGGCAAGCAGCGGCTACTTGCTTGTCTGCCTACTTTGGAGGGTGATTTTTTGGAATGAGGGGGGTCTATATGGTCTGACTGAAAAGCCAAGATCCTAGAAATATTCCATTCTATGGAGGGTAAAAACCCGTTATTCTAGCATCCCTTAAATACCTACTAAATCGTCCGTCTTTCCCATAAAGCATAAAGGGGAGTGCAAGTGTGCACTACCCCTGCTCTCAATGGGCTCCATGCGAACTTATGCCCTAAGGGCGGAAATTGACTAGAGTCGTCACCTAATTTGACCTAAGGAACTAGGAAGGGAGGAGAAGGGTTCTAAGAACCGTTAATTGACTATTATGATTTGTTACCTATGGATAGGAGTTATCTGATCATATTAGAGATTCTATGTGGGTTCGCACAGGGTTACACCCCTCAGAAGTGGCAATGATCACAACCTTGGATTGGTGCCCGAGGAAACCTCGGTCTCCAATTGTCGGGATTGCCTTCTTTCAAAACCTTTTTTAGCGAGATTCATTTCAAAGGGCCACAAGGATAGGATTAGGATAGGAAGAAAGAAAGAGAGGGATGAGGTGAGCTTTTCTGCCAAGCTAGCGCCAAGAAGAGGAATTGCTGAATTCGGATGAGTATAGAATGAAGATTTGGGAAAAGTCTGAGGTTGAGTGAATGGACAAGACTTGGAGTCTGATGGTTTGAAGTTTATGGAACCAAAGAAGGTTCGCGTTTTTTAGAGATATCAGAGAACGCCTTAGAGTGGGAAAAGGGTTTTTTGATTGGAATGAGGTCGCACCTTAGATGCGCTGCCCACATACTCAACTCTCTATTGAGATCAGACCTTACGCGGTTCACGGTTTTGAGGTTTTTTTAGAGATTTTGGGGTTTTTAGGGTTTTTGAGGTGTTTGAGAGGTTAGTCTGTGAGACGCTCGAGTCTATGAGACATTTGGGATGTTCATGTAGTGGGAGTATGAGATATCAAGGTCTATGAGACGCTCGGGTCTATGAGACGTTTGAATCTTAAATGGTGGAGAGAATGAGATGTTCGAGTCTATGAGGCGCTCGGGCCTATGAGACTTTAAAAGTTTAGAAGAAATTGGAATTTGGGAGATGATCCGAGTTTAAGGTGAGTTGTAGTTTGAATGATGATTTGAGAAAGTGAGGCAATTGGAATTCAGGAGAGATCCCAGGTTTTTTTAGGTTTGAGGTTCGAAAATGGTTGAGAAAAATCATTTTGTTGTGAAAAGGCTAGTGATCCCGAGGGCACCCTATGTACCCCCTCGAGCGCGACACCTAATGAATGGTAAGTGTCGAGGCTCGAAAGATGGGGCAATAAATTTATGACGAAATATAGGATTTAGAGAGAAGTATCATGAATGGGATACTCTTGGTCAAACCCTAATAATGTCTCTCACTCCCGGGTTTTAAAACGTTAAAAACCGAAAACATTGAAATCGAACAGAAGGGAGTTAGACTATTTTGAAATCCTGGCAACAACTAGGAAGGCAGTTACATCTCTAGCACCCTGTCTTGTAAAAATCTAGGCTACAATTAGGGGAGGTATGTCACCCTAATGCCCTGCCTAAAAAAATTCAGACTGCGACAAGAGAGGTTACGACCCTAGTGCCCTGCCTCAGATTTTTTTGGAAAGGGAGACAAGTGATGACTAAATAGGAAGGAAATGTTTTGAAGGGATTAGGCATTTCTTGTTCACCGAAATAGTTGATTTTTAAGTTTGAAAATTGAGTTGGAAAATGTTGAATTTGTGTTCGGATTCTTGACGAAGAAACACTGATTTTGAGAAATGTTTTTAGGAAAAACTTTCTGTATATGTGAGAAGAACTTTTTGCGTGCTGAGAAGGGTTTTTTGTGATGTGAGAAGTGTTTTTCCTTTAAATTCTACAAAATAGTTTCTTTGAAAATTTGATGAAATTTGAATAAAATGATTGTTTGAAATTTGAAAAAAGAGATTTTGGGATTTTGGAGTTCGAATGGGATTTGCAAATTGAGTTTGAATTGGATGAATTGAATTTGGGTTTGGATTGAAAATGAGTTGGGTTTGAATTGATTTGGGCGGGGATTGGAAGACGGTTGGGTCAACAGTTCGGGTTGGTCAAAGTTGAACTGGTCAAACTTGGGTCACAGTCAACGCTTGGTCAAGGTCAAAGTGGGCAGGTCAAAGTTGGATTGGTCAAAGTTCAGGTCAAAGTTGGATTGGTCAAACTTGGGTCAAAGTTAACATTTGGTCAAGGTCAAAGTGGGTCAGTCAAAGTTAGATTGGTCAAAGTTCAGGTCAAAGTTGGATTAGTCAAAGTTCGAGTCAAAGTTGGATTGGTCAAAGTTCGAGTCAAAGTTGGATTGGTGGGCCGAGTGGGCTTTGGGTTTGGTGGGCTGAAGTGGGCTTTGGGCTTGATGGGCCGAAGTGGGCTTTGTGCTTGGCAGGCCGACGTGGGCTTTGGGCTTGGCGGGCCAAAATGAGCTTTGGGCCGGATTCAAGTCTTGAGCCTGATTTGGAATTTGGGCCAGATTAGGTATTTGGATTAAGTTAGGTTTATGGGCCGAATTGGGATTTTGGGTCGGGTTAGGATTTTGAAAATTGGGCCAACTTCTAATTAATGGGTTGTTTTGAGATTGGGCTGGGTTCAAATTTTAGGCCTGATTCAAATTTTGAGACTCTGGGCCTGATTTAGGCCTTACTTGTGGGTTGAATTTTTGGACCTTGGAAATTGAATCTCATTTGGGTCTTGTTTTGTGCTAAATGTAAAATTGAAATTTGGACTGAATTGGTTTTAATTTATTCTTTTTTGGTAAATTTTTTTAATGAAATGAGGGGGTGGTTTGAGATAGGTTTTATAAGTGTGGAAGGTATTGCTCCCCACAAAGCAAATAGAAATGAGCTAGTTGTGGGGTACCTTCAAAGGCTTAAAATAGATCCTTAAAGTTTGAGGGGTATGAGTCCCCACAAAGCAAATAGAAATGAGCTAGCTGTGGGGTACCGCTAAGACTTATCATAATAAATGGGTGACCTAAAGGGCTGTCTAGGGCTTAATAATAAGAAAAATGAAATTGACTGAATTAACAAATTGAATGAAATAGAGATAGAAAAATGTAGATGGACAATAAAGAAGTAAATATGATAAAATACGACAATTATGGTGGATGAATGAGTTTGATCTATCAAATTCGAGAGAGGTTTCCAACCCGAATTATCACAGCGGTAGATAGTTTTCAGGATAATAATCAAAGTTAAGCTAGTGGTGAATAGGACCGAGACAAAATATCACAAGTAAAGATAACATAAAGTTAAATACAAAGTCCTAGGTATGTACTAATTCATTCACTACTCCAATCTTTTTTACTGATCAAATAAAGCTTTTGAATAAAAAAGAAAATTTCAAACACGACAAACCTAAACCTTAAACTGCTAACCACATATTGAAGAATTCTAAGCCAAAATGTTGATTCATTTATTTCCCTTGACCACTTCATCTAACGGCGTGAAATTAAATGGTAGTCGAATTAATACCAACGCTATAAAGTACTTATAAGACTAAAACATAAAATTAAATAGGATCTGAAAGCATAATCTTAAATACTAAAACTTAAATTATTTAAATCATTTAAATCAGGCTAAGTCGCGCAGATTGAAGACAATATTATTGACTTTGTTTTAGTTTTCATTATTACTGATTTATCCTAAAGTGCATGCTAACGACATTTTCTGCTACTATACTACCCCATTCACAAAGGCTAAACTGATCTTCCATAAAAGAAATCAGGATAACTCCCCCATTGCACCTAGCTATCATTCTCATTACAGATTTCAGAAACCAAACATGCTGAGCGTCAAACCCACCTTCCCTCATCCTCACATATAAACCAATGACCATCCAAACGAGGCAAGGAGCAATTACGAGTGTTAAATACTTCATGAAACAAACAGAACGCTAAAATCAGAACCCGAAGCATGCTTGAACATAATATCAAATGGATCAAAGTTTAAACGCATTCAATAAACAAATCTTTGAGGTTTTAAGGGTGCAAATAGAATACTAATGTGGAGGTGTGATAGTTCTTGTTGAAGACAATGAGACAGCCAAAATAAAATGGACATATACACTAATTAGCACCAGATTACAAGCTTCTGCTTGAAATAAAGCAAAGAAAAACCAGAGTCTAAAAGTAAAGGATCTCAGTGAGAGTTTAGGACACATATACGGCCATATCATGTAAGGATCTCTTCAATCCAAAATGGGGAGTTTCATAGAGGATGCCTGGAAGCAGCTCTCAATGACCTCGTTTGGGGACAGCTTCCAGCAGCTGGGAGCTTCCCAATTTCTAAAATCAGCAGGCTTCCACCAAACACCCAAAACCAACAGCTAACAGCTTCTGTAAAATCATCAGCAGACAGCTTCTCAATTTTCAGCAGCAGAATCTAACAACTGTCTCTGCTTTTTAAAACCATCAGCAGACGTTCCACCAAACACAAAATCAACAGCTCACAGCTTCTGTAAAACCATCAGCAGACAGCTTCTTAATTTCCAGCAGCAGGACCCAACAGCAGCCCCGAGCAGCTGTCCCCAAACGAACCAATGTTTCTGCAGGTCGCTTTCAAACAAAATCGAGCCATGAACTGAGATGATACTAAGAATGCATTTGAGAGACAGCCTCAAAATTATGTAAATCAAACTCATGCCAAGGATACAGAACATAAGAAAAATGAATAGCAGAAATATTCCAGACAAACTCATTATCATGGGCTTAGACCAGGAGGTTGAACCATCGGTGGCTTACTAATTTGAACAAATCTCAAGAAAATTTGCAAGGAAAGCCAAAGAGACAGAAGTAACAAGAAAATTGCGAGATAAATCAAGGAAGATTGAAAATTCGATTTTACTGCATATTGATTATTCAGCAAAACCAGAGACTATAATAATCTTGGTGTTTACAGAGTTGATGTGTAGCTGGGTTAAATCGAAAATCAGAAGAGCAAGACAATAACACCAGAGTTTGTGCGAGAAGCAAAATGGAAAGAAAACGCGAGAAATGAAAGGGGTGGATGCCATCATCGGAAATTTATTTCCGGTAAGGCCTTATTATCCCTTATCTCCATTTCGATTTAGCCATCGTTTGTTCGATTCGTTTGGCGAGGAGATGCAAGTCTGTTAACAACTGAAATGAGACAAAATCGCAGCAAAGGAGGATCAGATGAACTTCCGGAGATGGTAGGGGATGAAGGTTTGAAGAGAAGGTGGTGGTTCTCGGCGAAGAAGGAAGCCTGGGTTTGGTTTCTAGGTTTTCTATGTCAAACGTGCTATCGGGATTGATCGAGTAAGGAATGTTTCAGTAAAACGTGGGTTCAAAGCTTTCGGCTGGGTCCTTAGGATCTACAGTGGGGTTCTTTGTCTGTCTATTTATAAAAGCAAATTTAGGGTTTCTTTCTTAATCTGGGCATGGGCTCTATTCAAATATGAGTTAAAAGAACAGTGGACCTCATGACTGTATTTATTCATCTAGTCCAGCCCAGACTATAACAAAAGAAAACGAAACAAAAGCACCAAAATGCTCTAACTGGGTTTTGAACATGCGACCCATAGCCTCTTTCGTCCGTACACTAACCAACTAAGCTATGCCAGAACTCAGTATGATAATGCGAAATATAAAAAAGCAAATCTCTCGCAAGCTGAAAAAAAAACCCGCCCCCAACTCTTTTCCAATTTCAAACCTGAGACCAATTGACTCCTCAACGGGCTTGCTAACCAGTTGTGCTAATTCAGAAATCAATATACAAAAGAGAGTAAAAACTACTAGAGTTTTAATTCGGACTGAATAGATTTACAAAAATGCTAGCGTTTACAATGTGTGTGTACAGTGAGACGGAAGAATTTAATCTACTAAAATAGATTGTTTTCTTCGTAAGAATCACGGAACGTAAACAATAAAGTACTAAAAATAATGAAGATATAAAATAGACAAAATAACATAATGATAAGTACATGAAATAATGACATAGTACTAATACAATAATGATAAAAAAAATACAAATATAAGTAATAAAAACGGAGAAACTGAACTTGATATGTATTAGTAGTGGTAAATAGGATAGAATAAACAAGTAACCAAATAAAACAAAATAAGAGAAAGTTTAATCGAATTAGCAACAAACAAAACGAAATATGCTAATGTGAATAATAATAACAGTATCAGTGAAAAATGTATAGAATGGTGTAAATAACAATGAAAATGATGATGATAAAATAAAAGCCAAAACTAATAAAAAAAAGACAAGTAAATATAATGTTAGGATAAAATAAAAGAGTAATGAATAAAATACAGTAATAGAAAAATGACTGGATGGATAAGTAAGTAACAAAAATAGACTACAATAAAATATGATAGTAAAGAATTACAAAACGATGGTTTCGTTTTGGCACGCACGCTAATGCGTTTGGAAAGAAAGGCGATGACCCCTCTTATTTTATTTATTATATTGGAATTTGCTTTATGGGGTGAGAATTTTTGGTGTTTACACCACATGTTTCCTTGCTTACTTGCTTGCACCTGTCTGCTTGCGTGCCTGCTTGCACCAGCCTAAAAACACTAGAAGCATCCAAACTACAATTGGGGTTAAGGGTTAGCAAAACAAAATCAAAGAACTTAAAAATAAAAGAAATCGAATTTCAACCATGTTGCATCCCACATATTCAATCTTCTTTTGTCTAGCCTCACATGTGTGCATTCAATTTTGGCTACTCACGTCATGCTGATCGTTGGTTGCGTACCTGCATGCTTACATAGGCTTACGCATGCGTGAATTGACTTGCGCTGACTCACATAAGTTGTTGGCTGAAGAAAATATCTCACATGCATGTTGCTTCCGTACATGCATGAAATACCCCAAACCTTAGTATGTTGTTTAAACATTAAAATATGGTATATCAAGACTAAAAAGAGTCTTAGAAACATTAGTAAACAATTTAAACCATAGAAAACACAAAAAAAACCTTGAGGTCAATATGAGCAAAAATGTGCTCTAAGCTTGGGATAAGTTTGGTTAAGACCTAATAAGCTTACCGAGACTTTATTTAGGTGTTAATGAATATAATAAACCAATTACCAAAGAAAACCAAGCTTGAAAACAAGTTAGAACACAAAATGTGCTTTAAGGAGTCTTAAAGCACATTTTGAAAAATTGTCTTGTAAATGAGTTTTGAATGGCTAGATGTCCATCATTACTCCTTAATTAACATGTGTACTACTTATTATCACATTAGGAAGTCTAAATCAATAGGAAATCAAAATTTTCACAACTATGTGTCTTGTTTTAGTGAATAGTAACTAAAATAAGCAAGTTTATAACATAAGTCAAATAAGTAAGTTAATTGGTCAACAAAGACTAAAACACCCCTTACTACTTAATGGGGGCCGGTTTTTATAAGGGTGAGTCATCTCTCCCTTGTTAGTTTATCAAGTATATAAGCAAAATTAATAAAGTGAGTCACTATTTACTTTAACTACAAATATCTCCAAAAGTAACTCAAACTTCATTCTCTCATTTCCCTCTTCATTTCCCACGTCTTCAACCTCTATTCTTCATTCTCCATTCACGGTTTTGCAATAGTACCACACACAACTCCATCTTTGACCTCTTATATCTCCTAGCTCACTTTGCCAAATCAAAAACAAAGACCACCACTCTTCTAGTCTCATCAAGCTCTTCATTCTTATCTTCTCAAAATTCCAAGAGCTCCATTTCGGTGCCAAGAGGAATCTCCATGGAAGGAGCTTGAGCTCATCTTTTCATATTATTGTTCTCCTTTGCTTCTAGGTAAGGAAACTCAATGAAAAACTCCACTTCCTTCATGTTTTTATGTTGTCCGAAAATCACCATTAATGGTGCCCTTACCTTGCTTTGTTTTAGCTTCATTTGAATCTTCCAAGGGCTTGGTGGAGTCCTCTCTTGCTACATATCCAAACCCTCTTTGTATCCAAGGTAAAACAAACATCTAAATGTTCTAAGACAATATATGTATTTAGGGTTTACAATGAGATGAAGCTTAAAGCTTGAATACTCATTATATTGTTTGTATATTGTTTAGTTGACAAGCAAACCAAACATCCTTACCGATTTTAATCAAGGAAACAAGAAAGAAGTTGTGAGGAAAAGAGGTAAATATGCTAACCTAATGTACTTTAATGTCTTAGGAGAAATGAGCTTATGTTGCTTATTAAAATGATCTAAGGAGCCAATGGTGAATGACTTAGTAAAATGTTCTCAAGGAGACTAGTAAAAGGGCATATGTGTTGTTGAGTGTATTTGCAGGTCAAAGGCAAATATATTGTGGAAATTCAGTGTTTATGTTTGTGCAATTTAAGGGCCTAAGAGCCATGTTATTTAAGGGCCTAAGTGCCAAGCAATTTAAATTATGCACTATATTGTGATGTAGTGTTAAATGAGTGAAGTTTTGTGTACAAGAATGTTCTTGATGGATTTTAGTGTTCTTGGATGTTTAATGGTGAAAACAATGTGTTTTGGCTTAGTAATGTCTAGGAGAACCCATGTCGAAATTTAGATAATGTATAAGAAGTTTTAGGTGTTTAAAATAAGTTTGATGAGTTAGGAAGTGTTTAGAATGGTTAAGTGTTCTACTAGTGAAAGAAACATGCATTAAGGCATTCTAAGATGTAAAAAGGACTTAGGCAATGTTTTAGAGGATTTAGAACGCAAATGAATGTTTTGGGATACTTCAAGATCATGGTGAGATTGTGTTTAGGACTTGTGCAATGTTGGTGAATAAGAAGAAGTGATTTGTTGCATGGAGGAGCTATAAACTTGTAGAGATATTCAAGGAGTTGGGTAAGGAAGAAAGGATGCTTGGGAGATGATGTTGTAGTGGTGAGAAAACATTTGGGAATAGTGGAAGTTATAGGTATGAAACACCACATAAAACTTAGTGAAAAACATTACAAGTGTAAACCTTTTTATAAGAATTTGTGTAATGCTTGAGGAGGATTTTAGTGAATGATTTAAGGAGTTTAATGGAGGTCTTAAGGTGTGTTTGGAGTGCCCAAATGAGGTTAGAACATACTAGGATATATGAGGTGAAGTTTGGAGTTAAATGGGCAATTAAAAACAAGGGTCTGGAGCAGACCGACCTTAGGGACCGGACCTGCAAGGTCGGTCGAGCCCAGTTTACCCTGCGAGAAATGGTCTCTGGAATGGACCGGCCTTGGGGACCGGACTTGCAAGGTCGGTCGGGCATGGATTTTTTTAGTACGGATTGAGTCTCTGGAATAGACCGACCTAGGGACCAAACTTACAAGGTCAGTCATGCCTAAATTGTTGTACGTAAGTGAGTCTCGGGAATCGACCGATCTTGCGACCGGACTTGCCAAGATCGGTCGGGCCTGAGTTTTCAAAGGGGAAAAACTTTCGGGAATAGACCGAACTTGCAAGATCGGTCGGAGTAGAATTTTTGACGGTAATGTGCTCTGGAATGGACCGACCTTGTGTAAGGTCGGTCGGCAAGTTCGGTCGGACCAAAACTTGTAAAAAAAACAAACAAAGTATAGTTTAAGTAGTTAACCCTAGGGGGTATAATGTAGGTAATCAAGGATAAGTTTGGGCATTAAAACATGTCATATAACCATGTTAAACACTTAGTAAATTTGAAGTTAAGTTAATTAACCGACATTCTTAATTATGTATAGGAGTGGCCGACGGTGAAAAATCAATCAAAGCAAGGACCAAGGTATGGTTTTCTTGCAGTCTGTTGCCTACCGGTTTACACCGGCTTGCGTGTTGTTTGTTTTTCTGTGTTTTATGACCTTGTAAGACTTAAGTCATGTAATGAGTTTACAGTTGTTTATTTTATTGTGATGTTATGACGTGACTCATTTCCCTTGTGTGTGTCTAACATGACTTACCACTTGCTTGTGAATTGTTTGTTAAGTTCCACTGTTGAACTTCTAACAAGTGCTAACTGGGAAGTGAGGAATCCGGTTGTCCGGTCACGCGGTAAGTATAAGAGTAGATATCTGTATCAGATTCGACTCTTATGATGTTAAGATTGTTCTCCTTTATTTGGCGTTCGATCTCCCGCTAGCTTCCTCCAAAGCTTACCTATTCTGACTTATGATCGGTTTAGTGGGAACATGTGTTTGTGTGGTGTGTTCGGGTCACAATATCCGAACCATCTGTGACTTAAGTTACTCGTTCGACTAACAGAACGGTAATGAGTGTGTGTAACAAGCTTAACATGAGGGTGAACCATTCTCTAGGCTTCTTATGTTGTTTAACCTTTTTGGTTTGTTGTTGTGGAATGAGTATTCACTATGTATGTGATGTTGTGTTATGCAATATTGTTGTTATGCCATATGTATATGTTATGTGTTAAAATGAATGCCATGTCATCATGACTATTAGTTGCGCGTATCCCGGTAGCTGATGGGCTGCGCGTTAACCATACCAGCCAAGGGTTGCTGACCCCCTCGGGGGCTCCATATTTTTACTACAGGATGAGGATCAAGGAAGCGGAATGGCTATAGATTCTAGGCTGCAGAATTACTTTTGGTTATTTTGGATGTTGAGCCCGGGATGCGCCTGTGCTCCCGTGGCGTTATATTTGGTACTGTTCGTGTTACAGTGACGATCGTTTATAGTTAACAGTGGAGTTCATGTGTACATTTACAGTGACGGTTTGTATTAAATACTCGGTATATTGGTTATGTATATATATGGTTGTTAGTACCTAACGCTTGGGAGTCTGATCATCAGACCGGTACACTTGTATTTATTCTGCCTTGTTAACCACGTGGGTGGTTGACGGTGTTGTAGCACCGAATCGTTTAGTATTGTTTAGTTGTTTTTTTTTTTTTCCGCTGCGATTCCATTTAATGTTAAGTGCGTAGTAGGGGTGTTACAAAACGTGGTATCAGAGCGAAGTATCGCTCTGATGACTAGAATACCGAGCATAGGAATATACCGAGTTAGGAAACCTAACCACAGTTACCTAAGTGAGCAGTGATGTAAAGGTTAACCACTAACTAAGTGTGGAGATACCTTGTTGTCGGGAAGGCGTTACAATCGTTGGAACCGATAAGTGTGCAAGCACAATGCTAATAAATGTTCGTGTGAATTCAGATGTCAGGAAGACCACGAGGTCGAGGCCGCGGGCGCGGCATTGGTGATACCGGGAACCAGGGAGAGAACCCTACGGCACAAGTCATGGATGATGCTGTAGCGGCCGCCGTAGCCCAGATGGTCCCACAATTAGTAGCTGCAATTCAGCAGGGCAACAGCCCGAATTCAACCACCACCGCCACCGCCACGAGAGACCAACTGGGTCAAGGTGTTGGCAGATTTGAGACCCCCGTCGTTTCATGGGGAGACCGACCCACGTAAGCTGGAGGCGTACATCTCCGAGTTGAGACCGCCTACGAGACCTTGGATGTGCCTGCTGGAGCCAAGGTCCGTCTTGCCGCTTACTACCTGAAGGGTTCAGCACAAAGTTGGTGGAAGCTTGTGAGAGAGGACCGGATGACGGATCCTCAGTTTGATTGGAGAGAGTATACGGCTCTGGTGCGAGCCAAGTATTATCCTGTGCATGTACAAGAGGCCAAGCGCCTAGAGCTGGATAGTCTGAGGCAGGGGGATAAGATGTCGGTCGATGACTACTACACTGCCTTCACCAGCCTTATCCACCTGTTACCGGACCTGGGATACTCGAACCGGGTGCTGGTAAACCGTTTCTACAACGGTCTCAGCCACCGTCTTCGCTATGGGATGGGGCCACTGAGTATACTACCTTGCAGGTAATTAGAATACAGTGTGATGTGAATAAGTGTAATCCATAAGTGAATATTAATGTGAGTTTGTGAGTATGTTTTGCGGGGCATGACTGACATCCTAAATCCAGGAGTGCTATCATGCCGCTGCTAAGGTTGAGATTACCGTCCGACTGAGGGACGAGGAGAATGCGCATAAGCGCAAGGCCACGAGCGAGGGCCAGAGTCCGTAGGGGTACGGGGAGGAAAGAAGAAGAAGAAGCCTTATCCCCAGCCCCAGAAGAGTCAGCACCAGGGTGACAAGGGCCAAGCCCAAACCACCACAGCTGAGGAGCCACTGAAGCTCACATATGCATACGCGGCGAAACCCCTACGCTCTTACCCGTCTAAGGGTAATTATTTAATCATGTGTGTCAAGTTGAAGTGTATGTTGTTAAGTTATGAAGTAAGTATTGATTGTGTACTGTGATAGCAGCTAGCGCGGGTTCTGGACCGGAGCGCCACTACTACTGTAAGTGGTGTAACGGAGACCACCCCGGCAAGGACTACAAAGGAAATGACGTGCAGTGTCGCTACTGCGAGAGGTGGGGTCACCGTGACTATGAGTGTTACCGGAACCCCAACAGCAGAGTCATCAAGCCCAAGGGGCAGTGGAAGGGTAAGGCCACAGCGACCATCGATGGCCCGAAGTCGGCTAACCAGCCACCCACAGATCAGAGGCACACTGATTCCCAGAAGGGGAAAGGGTCGGGACCTAGCAAGGCCGCCCTGAATGTGGTGGACCGGTCTGAGGCGCCAGGGCCCTCTACTAGACCAGGTACCGCCTAAACTGTTGAGTGAAATAAGTGATTGCATACCGCATTTCATGCATGTGTGTTAGTGAGTCCAAGTGTACTACCATGTGAGTAAAGAATTAAAGTATAATGTGAAAGTCACCTAATTAGATAATTCTAAACTTAAAGGAGCCTTCAATATTTGTTATCCAATCCCACCCACACCAAACCCTGAAGAAACCACCATCAGCATCACCAACTTTCCAATGGAGCAGTGTCAGGTGATCCAGCCAGGTAGGATACTCTTAAATGGATACCTGACACCAGAAGCACAAATCCACATCATCATACGATGCAATGAACTGGGAGCAACACCCGAGGTTTCTACACACCCGAATACCCGAGTGGATCGAGAATGAAATTGAAGATGATGTGCATGGGTAAGGACTGGAATCCTTACACCAAGACATATCAGGAAGTGCGAGCCGAAGATGGAGCAGCTGTACCGATGATACCTGAGGAGTTCCTTGCGATCGTTAACCACGCCGTGGGAATTGCTCAGAAAGTTGAAACGGATTCAATTCCAAGTGTTAAAGCAGATTTATGTATTGTGAACTTCTACCAGAAAGGTGGACGGTTGGGTTTACACCAGGATAAGGACGAGTCACCCGAGTCTCTAAGTAAGGGAGTACCCGTGGTGTCTTGGTCCATTGGTGATACCGCAGTGTTTATATATGGCGAGCAGAAGCGTGCTGATCTCGCAAAGAAGTTGGTGTTGAAATCAGGAGATGTACTAATCATGGGTGGGCAGTCAAGGATGCTATATCATGGCATCAGGAAGATCAAACTGAATACCGCACCATCGGCAGTGATCAATGCCACACACATGAAACCCGGACGTTTGAATTTGACCTTCAGACAGTTTTAAAGCCTTGTATAATTATGTAATCTGTTTAAGCCAGTTGTATATTAAGAATGCTATATCTAGCTAAGTTTACAATGTAATCGACCTGTGATGTGAAGGGAGTGTTAATCAATAAAGTGGAGTTGTTCGAAGTATATCAACCGTGTTATTACCAAATACTTAATAGTTTGCCAATGAATTAGGTTGTGCACTCGGAACGGGAGGTATACTGGGCGTTTGTAATGAGGCAGAAGCCGGCAAGAGAGGCACAATCCTCACCGGTACCTTTCCAGTCAATGGCGTGGACACTTCGATCTTGTTCGACTCCGGAGCCTCACATACATTTATCTCGCTATCGTTTGCGAGGAGGCTGGGGTTAGACGGTGAAGAGATGCCAGATTTTCTAGTCACTCTCCCGTCGAAAGAGCGGATCAGGTGTACCCGCTACCACCGAGATGCTGTTGTACGAATTCGAGATGAAGAGTTTCCGATCGACTTGATAGAGTTCGACGAACTTGGTTTTGATGTGATTGTCGGGATGAACTGGTTGGAGCGGTACAAGGCAGAATCCTGTGTGCCGAGCATCGCCTGCTTCTTCAGAGTCCGTCTGGGGTTACAATATCTTACCGCCAGAGGCCCAGGGAGCCTTTGACTCAGATCATCACCGCCATGGCTATGTATCGTGAATTACGACGAGGGAATGATGTATACCTCTGCTATGTCCAGGACATAGAGAGAGACTCAGAGTTTAGCCCAGATGTGCCGGTAGTGTCAGAGTTTCCTGATGTATTTCCTAAGGAACTGTCGGGCATGCCGCCAGCACGGGAAGTTGAGTTTGAAATTGATTTAGTTTCGGGCACCGGACCAATTGCGAAGGCGCCCTATCGTATGCCTCCAGCAGAGATGACAGAGCTCAAGGAGCAGCTGAGAGACCTACTCGACAAGGGATTTATCCGCCCTAGCGTTTCACCATGGGGAGCGCCGGTCCTCTTCGTGAAGAAGAAGGACGGTAGTCTCCGCCTGTGTATTGACTATCGTGAGCTGAATGCAGTTACGGTGAAGAACCGTTATCCTTTACCACGCATTGACGACTTATTTGATCAGTTGAGAGGAGCATCAGTGTTCTCCAAGATAGATTTACGATCCGGATACCATCAGATTGCCATCCGTGAGTGTGACATAGAGAAGACCGCTTTCAGAACTAGATATGGACATTATGAGTTTACGGTTATGCCGTTTGGTTTATCCAATGCACCAGCCAAGTTCATGGACTTAATGAACCGATTGTTCCCAGATCAGTTGGACAAGTCAGTGGTAGTCTTCATCGACGATATTCTTGTGTACTCGAAATCGAGAGGTGAGCATGAAAGCCACCTGAGAAATGTGTTACAAACATTGAGAAAGAATCAGTTGTATGCTAAATTTTCAAAGTGTGAATTTTGGTTGGACAAGTATCCTTTCTTGGTCATGTGATTTCTGAGGCCGGGATCGCTGTTGATCCGGCAAAGATTGATGCTGTGTGCACCTGGCCTAGGCCGAAGACAGTTACCGATATCAGGAGCTTCCTCGGTCTGGCAGGATATTTATAGGAGGTTTGTGAAGGACTTCTCCAGTGTCTCGAAGCCGATGACTTCCTTGATGAAGAAGGATGCACCATTCGAGTGGACAGTCGACTGTGAGAGTTCTTTCCAGAGTCTCAAGGATGCTCTGACATCTGCACCAGTCCTGACTATACCAGACGGTCCAGATGGTTTTGAGGTCTATTGCGACGCATCAGGCAGAGGTATGGGTTGTGTGTTGATGCAACACGGGAAGGTCGTACCATACGCCTCCCGACAGCTGAAGAAGCATGAAGAGAACTACCCTACCCACGATTTAGAACTGGGTGCCATTGTCTTCGCATTGAAGATATGGCGACATTATTTGTATGGGGTAAGCGTGACAATTTATTCTGACCACAAAAGTTTGAAATACTTGTTCACTCAGAAGGAGTTGAACATGAGACAAAGAAGGTGGGTCGAGTTCTTAAACGACTACGACATTAATTTACAGTATAAGGAGGGTAAGCAAATGTGGTAGCTGACGCATTGAGTCACCGAGCACACTCTCTCCATTCGCTAGTCTCTCATACTAGCTTGGTTGAAGAGATGCGAAGTGCTCAGATGACGGATCAGTATATGTTGGAGATCAGACAGAAGCTTATTGATGGCACATTCGAGGGTCAGAAGTACGACTTCCGACTCCATGATGATGACCTGATTAGGCTCAATGGCCGACTTTGTATTCCGAGGAGTAGCGCTGAACTGAAGGAGCGCATACTGAGTGAATCCCATTGTTCTACGACTTCGATTCACCCCGGAGCTTCAAAGATGTACAAGGGTATGAAACGTTATTTTTTGTGTACTGGAATGAAAGGATGTAATGATTATGTATTGAGGTGTCTCACTTGCCAAAGGGTCAAGTTTGAGCACCGACGGCCTGGTGGTATGGTACAGCCATGCTAGTAGTGCCTGAGTGGAAGTTCCATGGCATTTCTATGGACTTCGTCGTAGGGCTCTTCCGCCTACAGGGGATGTCTGAATATTGATTTGGGTTGTGTTGACCGGGGACTGACCAAGGTGGCTCGATTCATACCGATGAAGGACACCTGGAAAGTGGCAAAACTAGCAGAGCTTTTTGACAGAGAGATTGTAAGACATCATGGGGTACCGAAAACAATTATGTCTGACAGGGATACCAGATTCCTCTCAAGGTATTGGAAATCCACACGGGAAGCGCTTGGTACCGAGCTGAAGCTAAGTACAGCACGCGTTCCACCCACAGACAGATGGTCAGAGTGAGCGCACCATCCACACACTTGAGGATATGTTACGTGCACATGCACTTGACTTTCAGACCAGCTGGATTGACAAGTTACATCTGATCGATTTTAGCTACAACAACAGTTACCATGCTTCGATCAAGATGTCTCCCTTCCAGGCTTTGTACGGTAGACCATGCCGTACGCCATTATGCTGGGATGAGTCAAGTGAGACGGTCATTATAGGACCAGAGTATCTGGAACAAGTTCAAGCAGAAGTGCGCCAAATCCAGGCTAACATGAAGGCAGCTCAGGATAGGCAGAAATCGTACGCCGATGTGCGCAGACGGGACCTGGAGTTCGCCGTGGGCGATCAGGTATTTCTTTGAATCCCCCATGAAGGGAGTATTTCGTTTTGGCCAGAAAGGCAAGTTGAGCCCGAAATATGTGGGGCCTTATGTTGTGACAGAGCGGATCGGCCCGGTAGCTTACAGACTTGATTTACCCGTTGAGCTGGGCAAGGTACATGATGTATTTTATGTGTCCCAATTGAAGAAATATATGTCTCATCCATCTCATGTACTTCAGCCTGAAAGGCTAACCTTAGAGCCGACCATGCGATCAGTGGAGACTCCGGTACGAATTCTGGATACTAAGACTCGAGACACTCGCCATAAGTCAGTGAGACTGGTGAAGGTTCTCTGGTCTAACCAGGACGTTGAGGAGGCCACTTGGGAGCTGGAAGATAATGCAGGCGAAGTACCCGTCATTGTTTACTTCTTAGTGTTTATGTGTATAGGGTACGGGGTGTACCCCTATTTTAAGGGGGGTAGAGCCGTTTTGGTTATGTGTGTACGACGTGTATTTAAATACATCGTCGATGTTATGTTGTTATGTTACAGACCGTTGTGTCTGAATGATGTTATGTTATTAGGACCTTGTGTCTGATGTTATGTAAGTATGTTGTTAATGTTGTTATGGAAGTATTGTTTATATGTATTCCCGTGTTCTAATATTTAAGATATGTGGGAAGTATGAACTTTGGGGACAATGTTCTTTTAAGGGGGGTAGATTGAAATACCCCAAACCTTAGTATGTTGTTTAAACATTAAAATATGGTATATCAAGACTAAAAGAGTCTTAGAAACATTAGTAAACAATTTAAACCATAGAAAACACAAAAAAATACCTTAAGGTCAATATGGGCAAAAATGTGCTCTAAGCTTGGGATAAGTTTGGTTAAGACCTAATAAGCTTATCGAGACTTTATTTAGGTGTTAATGAATATAATAAACCAATTACCAAAGAAAACCAAGCTTGAAAACAAGTTAAAACACAAAATGTGCTTTAAGGAGTCTTAAAGCACATTTTCGAAAAATTGTCTTGTTAATGAGTTTTGAATGGCTAGATGTCCATCATTACTCCTTAATTAACATGTGTACTACTTAGTATCACATTAGGAAGTCTAAATCAATAGGAAATCAAAAATTTCACAACTATGTGCCTTGTTTTAGTGAATAGTAACTAAAATAAGCAAGTTTATAACATAAGTCAAATAAGTAAGTTAATTGGTCAACAAAGACTAAAACACCCCTTACTACTTAATGGGGGCCGGTTTATATAAGGGTGAGTCATCTCCCCCTTGTTAGTTTATCAAGTAAGCAAAATTAATAAAGTGAGTCACTATTTACTTTAACTACAAATATCTCCAAAAGTAACTCAAACTTCATTCTCTCATTTCCCTCTTCATTTCCCACTCTTCAACCTCTCTTCTTCATTCTCCATTCACGGTTTTGCAATAGTACCACACACAACTCCATCTTTGACCTCTTATATCTCCTAGCTCACTTTGCCAAATCAAAAACAAAGACCACCACTCTTCTAGTCTCATCAAGCTCTTCATTCTTATCTTCTCAAAATTCCAAGAGCTCCATTTCGGTGCCAAGAGGAATCTCCATGGAAGGATCTTGAGCTCATCTTTTCACATATTATTGTTCTCCTTTGCTTCTAGGTAAGGAAACTCAAAGAAAAACTCCACTTCCTTCATGTTTTTATGTTGTCCGAAAATCACCATTAATGGTGCCCTTACCTTGCTTTGTTTTAGCTTCATTTGAATCTTCCAAGGGCTTGGTGGAGTCCTCTCTTGCTACATATCCAAACCCTCTTTTGTATCCAAGGTAAAACAACATCTAAATGTTCTAAGACAATATATGTATTTAGGGTTTACAATGAGATGAAGCTTAAAGCTTGAATACTCATTATATTGTTTGTATATTGTTCAAAAGTTGACAAGCAAACCAAACATCCTTACCGATTTTAATCAAGGAAACAAGAAAGAAGTTGTGAGGAAAAGAGGTAAATATGCTAACCTAATGTACTTTAATTTAATGTCTTAGGAGAAATGAGCTTATGTTGCTTATTAAAATGATCTAAGGAGCCAATGGTGAATGACTTAGTAAAATGTTCTCAAGGAGACTAGTAAAAGGGCATATGTGTTGTTGAGTGTATTTGCAGGTCAAAGGCAAATATATTATGGAAATTCAGTGTTTATGGTTTGTGCAATTTAAGGGCCTAAGAGCCATGTTATTTAAGGGCCTAAGTGCCAAGCAATTTAAATTATGCACTATATTGTGATGTAGTGTTAAATGAGTGAAGTTTTGTGTACAAGAATGTTCTTGATGGATTTTAGTGTTCTTGGATGTTTAATGGTGAAACAATGTGTTTTGGCTTAGTAATGTCTAGGAGAACCCATGTCGAAATTTAGATAATGTATAAGAAGTTTTAGGTGTTTAAAATGAGTTTGATGAGTTAGGAAGTGTTTAGAATGGTTAAGTGTTCTACTAGTGAAAGAAACATGCATTAAGGCATTCTAAGATTAAAAAGGACTTAGGCAATGTTTTAGAGGATTTAGAACACAAATGAATGTTTTGGGATACTTCAAGATCATGTGAGATTGTGTTTAAGACTTGTGCAATGTTGGTGAATAAGAAGAAGTGATTTGTTGCATGGAGGAGCTATAAACTTGTAGAGATATTCAACGAGTTGGGTTAGGAAGAAAGGATGCTTGGGAGATGATGTTATAGTGGTGAGAAAACATTTGGAATAGTGGAAGTTATAGGTATGAAACCACATAGAAACTTAGTGAAAAACATTACAAGTGTAAACCTTTTTATAAGAATTTGTGTAATGCTTGAGGAGGATTTTAGTGAATGATTTAAGGAGTTTAATGGAGGTCTTAAGGTGTGTTTGGAGTGCCCAAATGAGGTTAGAACATACTAGGATATATGAGGTGAAGTTTGGAGTTAAATGGGCAATTAAAAACAAGGGTCTGGAGCAGACCGACCTTGGGGACCGGACCTGCATGGTCGGTCGAGCCCAGTTTACCCTGCGAGAAATGGTCTCTGGAATGGACCGACCTTGGGGACCGGACTTGCAAGGTCGGCCGGGCATGGATTTTTAGTACGGATTGAGTCTCTGGAATAGACCGACCTTGGGACCGAACTTACAAGGTCGGTCATGCCTAAATTTTTGTACGTAAGTGAGTCTCGGGAATCGACCGATCTTGTGACCAGACTTGCCAAGATCGGTCGGGCCTGAGTTTTCAAAGGGGAAAAACTTTCGGGAATAGACCGAACTTGTGGACCGAACTTGCAAGGTCGGTCGGAGTAGAATTTTTGACGGTAATGTTCTCTGGAATGGACCGACCTTGTGTAAGGTCGATCGGCAAGTTCGGTCGGACTAAAACTTGTAAAAAAAAAAACAAACAAAAAGTGTAGCTTAAGTAGTTAACCCTAGGGGTATAATGTAGGTAATCAAGGATAAGTTTGGGCATTAAAACATGTCATATAACCATGTTAAACACTTAGTAAATTTGAAGTTAAGTAAGTTAATTAACCGACATTCTTAATTATGTATAGGAGTGGCCTACGGTGAAAATCAATCGAAGCAAGGACCAAGGTATGGTTTTCTTGCAGTCTGTTGCCTACCGGTTTACACCGGCTTGTGTGTTGTTTGTTTTTCTGTGTGTTATGACCTTGTAAGACTTAAGTCATGTAATGAGTTTACAGTTGTTTATTTTATTATGATGTTATGACGTGACTCATTTCCCTTGTGTGTGTCTAACATGACTTACCACTTGCTTGTGAATTGTTTGTTAAGTTCCACTGTTGAACTTCTAACAAGTGCTAACTGGGAAGTGAGGAATCCGGTTGTCCGGTCACGCGTGTAAGTATAAGAGTAGATATCTGTATCAGATTCGACTCTTATGATGTTAAGATTGTTCTCCTTTATTTGGCGTTCGATCTCCCGCTAGCTTCCTCCAAAGCTTACCTATTCTGACTTATGATCGGTTTAGTGGGAACATGTGTTGTGTGGTGTGTTCGGGTCACAATATCTGAACCATCTGTGACTTAAGTTACTCGTTCGACTACAGAACGGTAATGAGTGTGTGTAACAAGCTTAACTTGAGGGTGAACCATTCTCTAGGCTTCTTATGTTGTTTAACCTTCTTGGTTTGTTGTTGTGGCAAGAGTATTCACTATGTATGTGATGTTGTGCTATGCAATATTGTTGCTATGCCATATGTATATGTTATGTGTTAAAATGAATGCCATGTCATCATGACAATTAGTTGCGCGCGTATCCCAGTAGCCGATGGGCTGCGCGTTAACCATACCAGCCAAGGGTTGCTGACCCCCTCGGGGGCTCCATATTTTTACTGCAGGATGAGGATCGAGGAAGCGGAATGGCTATAGATTCTAGGCTGCAGAATTACTTTTGGTTATTTTGGATGTTGAGCCCGGGATGCGCCTGTGCTCCCGTGGCGTTATATTTTGGTACTGTTCGTGTTACACTGACGATCGTTTACAGTTAACAGTGGAGTTCATGTGTACAGTTTACAGTGATGGTTTGTATTAAATACTCGGTATGTTGGTTATGTATATATATGGTTGTTAGTACCTAACGCTCGGGAGTCTGATCATCAGACCGGTACACTTGTATTTATTCTGCCTTGTTAACCACGTGGGTGGTTGACGGCGTTGTAGCACCGAATCGTTTAGTTATTGTTTAGTTGTTTTTCCGCTGCGATTCCATTTAATGTTAAGTGCGTAGTAGGGGAGTTACAATGCATGTTGTACGTGAACCACCTGCATACTAGCTTACCTTATATGCATCTCGTGAAGAATTTGTTGCATTGTGTACATGACTAATGATGCTGGCATGTATACGGAGGGCTGCAAATGTGCATGGCTGCACACTCTTACGTGCTTGGGCTGCAAAATGATTCAAGTTATGGTGCATAAGTGCACTTATGTGCATGGATGAAAAGGTGCAGACTGAAGATGGGATTCCCCCACACTTGAGAGTGTCCAGGGTCGTTGAGGTGCTGCCTTCAATCGTTGGAGATGAAGGTTGTTGGGAAAATTTGGCCAGAGTTCCCTTTGAAATTGTTCCTAAATCCATCCATTTTTCAGAGGGGTACACTTGTTTCTAAAATATTTACAACACAAGCAACACCAATTTGGGCACACAAATGCACTTATGAGGAGTGTTCAAAAAGCCCGTTAGCTCAAATGAGTTCAAAAGTGTATGCAATAAACTTAACTTAAAGAGATTAAAAGAAATGAAATGAAATGCAATGCGGGTACCTCCCAGGAAGCTACCCCCTTTTTTAAGGTCTTTGGCTACACCATACCACCTTGAAATCATTCGGGATCAAAATAAACGTTGAAGTTCGCTTCAACGGGTGGTTAGGGTGGGCATCATAAGTCACTGAAGGATGGCCTGGATCAAAAGGGAATGTTACCTCAACATTAAAGATTAGGATAATATAACTCCACCAATCCTTCTTAAGGTGGGAGTGTTGAGGTTGTTGATGCTAGGTACGAGGATCAAATTGTGGTGGAGCCTCCTCTTCAAATTTATGGATGAAGACATCCTTATCTTCATTGAGTGGTGTAGGGAGAACTCCGGGGTGGCTTTGTCTTCTATTTCCGGTCCAGAATCAAAAGGGAAGGTGGCCTCCACACTTAGTGGGTAGACTTGGAGCTTCCACCCTACTTCATTTATGCACAGGTGGGAAAGACCTTGATCCTTCAGGTGAAGACCAAAGTTTGATGGCTCCTCCTTCTCAAATTTGAGGATGTAGATATTCTCAACTTCTTGGTGAGGCTCATAGGAAGAGCCTTGATGGACATCAACTTCAGAGGGAAGTGACTCCTTGAAGTTGATAGTGGCACTCTCCTCTGATGGTCTTCAAAATCAAGCTGGTGGTTGGGTGGTAATGTACTCTCTGGCTCAAACAAAGGAGGAGAGGAAGATTGGCTCAAATCCGTAGTATGTTGCTCTTCCCTGTGAACCACTTCACTTTCAATTTCATGCCTATCTCGATCTAGCTGAGCTTACAGATTTGTGTTGTGAATGATTCTGGTAGTGCTTGCATTTGTTAATAAGATATACTCTACCATTATATCCATCAAACTAGTGGAGTTGCTCTCTACAGTGGTTTCAAGACAATGAGATTTTGCATGGTTTCCTCCACACTACTCCATATGGTTGGTAACTTGTGTATTCTCATGATAGTCCTCCAATCTGGTTGGCGTACTCACATCTGGTTGGTATCTTGAGATAAAACCTGCCATCATATCCTCCAACCTAGCACTTTCAACATGATGAACTGTCATGGTTTCCTCCGCATCTCTAACACACAAACCATTGATTGTAGTTCTCTTGGCCATAAGAGTATCCATTCTCTAACCTCCTCCTGGATCATAATAACCATCCATCAGAGTTAAATTCCTAAAAAAAAAGAAACAAAAGTTATACACAAAGTAGGAAAATAAAGGAAATGAAAAATATGCACGAAAACTAAAAAAAAGATAATGAACTAGATATTTGGACCAAAGTCCCGGAGCGGCGCCAAAAACTTGTTATGCAAAATAATGGTTAAACTATCTTGCTAACTACGGGCAATGAACCCAGTCGTTGTAGCTCAACAAGGTTGTATCCACAGGAACTTTGTAACTATCTAATCAATTATAAGTTTAGTGTTTATGCAAGAATATATATAAAAATGCGTAATTGTAAATTAGGGTTTTTTTGAGGTTTTTGGTTTGATAATGGAGAAATAACGAAAAACAATAAAACTAAACTACCAATTGTCGAATCTTGAACTTACTACTAAACAATAGGATTTTAACTAATAGCCTGATCTTGGTCTATTAATCCTAACCAATTTAGTTGGAACCCAAATGCTCGTTCGAATATCCAATTTAATCGAAAGCATTAAACTTAAATCTACCCTAAGTTGCAATGCAAACCTTATCTCAAAGCCTTTGAAAATAGGCTAACATTGATTTAGTCCCCAACAATATAGATTTATACTTCCGAAAACCCATCCATAGAAATTCACACTAATGTTGCACTAATCGGCAACACTAAACCAGCTGATTTAACACATACATGAAAGATTAAGAAAAACCTTAAGCAAATCCCCAAATGTTTATAGACAAGCTCAATATCCATAATAACTCAATAATCTTCTTCATTAGGTACAAGAACTAAAATTAAGCATAAACTAAGTTGAAGATTCAACAATGGAGTTTTTAAGGTTTTGGGGAAAAATATCCATCCCAAGATACAAGGGAGGTTAAGCCTCCACTAGAGCATAAATGAGAGAGAATGAAGAAGAATTAGCCATTAGAGGTGAAGGGGAGCTTCCAAGAAGGTTCCCATCTCCAGTTGTTCTAGATGCTGGCTCTTGATTCCCCCTCTTTCATCTCTTCATTTTGCCTTATATTCCTATAAATGTGTTGTTTCCGGACTTGTGTCCGGACTTGTATGTCCAGACATAAGTCGAATGTTTGCACTACTACTCTCGACTTGCGTCTGAACATGCTAGGTCGGACGTATATTTGGACCCAACTTGTACAGGTCCCAGATTCTTTGTTATAGCTCCATTTTGAGATTCGTTTGCGCCCACGCATTGCTCTTTTCCTCTACTTTGCTCCTACCTAGGTTTTCTCATGTTTAAGTAATAAATATGTAAATAACAATAAAATACAAAACTAGAGAAAAACTAACTAGAGTGAAGAAATGAGCATGAAAAATGTAAATAAAACATACTTAATACACCCCTAAAACATACTCATTTGGACACACATCAACAGGATGCTGACTCTACTGAGGATTTAACTCTTAATTTTAACTTTTAAAATTTCAGATAAGAGGGCTTAACTCGAAAATGTCATTTATGGTTTTATTATATTGTTTGATTTACTTTTGTGTGCACTTTTTCTTTTAAGTAATAATGTATCATATGAGAGCTTTGAGGGTCCACGCAAGCCAATTCTACCGAGACCCGCACTAGATGGTCCTTGTTGGAGACTGAAACCTTTAGGTAATGTGAATAAGTGGGGAAAAAGAGGAGGGTGTTGTGCAAACCACGTAAACCTTAATACCTGGGCTTTGGCTCCTAGCACCTCTCTGACAGTACCCAGACTGAGCCCTATGTTTGGTTAGTCAAACACCTGACCACAGACCCATACCTCACAGTGATGTGTAAAAAGTGGGGAAACCCATGGAGGATAGCGCGCAAAACCCTATCCCTTTGTGGTGACCTAGGCCCAAGCCCCAAGTGTCTCTCCGGATTGGCCCATACCTATTACAAACAATCGCATGGTGAAGACATGTTGAACTTGTGTGTAAACCTTGTCTGGTTGTATGATTGGCCCATTACCAGCCTAGAAATAGACAGGAGCTTTCCATATACCCAATTCAACCTGATCCAAATCTTTGGCTTTAGTGTTTTCGGCTCAAAGACCCAACTTAATCTAAATAAGTAAGTCATTTGTTGGGGCTTTGACCCAGAAATATAGATCTTGCTAATCCCTCTTCTCAACCTAAAAGTTTGAATAATTTATCTTGATCCATTTGGGTTTAGGGCCATAAAGGAAGGTCCACTTGAGCTTGGAATAATTTATAAGACTTGAAAAATTATTTGGAATTAGTCTCTCACTTGAAATATGAAATATCGAGTGGCCCAATAGCCCCTCATATTCCATGTAGTCTCTTTCAACCCATGTGCCTCACTTTCAGACTAAGGGTAGCCAGGCTTATACACCTAATTGCAGTTTATAAATCATTTGATAAGTGGTGAAATATATACTTTTTAGGGTTATTCTTACATACATTTTACTTGGCTCATGACATAGTTTCACCACTTTATAGTATTTTATCTATATCATTAAACTTACATATTTTTATTATATTTTAGGTAAATGCTCCAAATTGACATTGTTTACCACCTAAGCAAGCACACAGGTGTTATACCCAAAATTCTAACCCCCCCCCCCCCCGGCTTAGGCTTTGTTAGACTTTAGTGTTGTGAGGGGCAAATTAGTCAAATGGTGGTGATTCCCGGTCCGATCAGCGCATTCCGGAGCACTTGGGGCAGCTCAGTCATCTTCAGGGGTATTTTCATAATTTTTCAGGCCCTCGGACCTCCTATAGGCTTTATCTCTCCTCCGAAGAAGGGTCAAATTAATTCAAAATGCTTTGAAATTGTAACCTATGATAGAGGATGACATTTTGGACACAATGGCGTTGAAATTTTGATTTTTCAAATTCTCAATATTTTCTAGCAAGATCTAATTGAATCTGACGAGAAATTGAATTTGACAATATTCCAATATTTAAAAAATTTGATTCCACCTCAGAAAAAATCATAATTGTCATCCTTGATATGTGGCTAAAATTTCTATGCAGATGCTTTTGGGAAGTCACCTAACTGAGATCCCGAAAAATTTCGTTTTTACTAGATTTTCTTTATCTTTAAGAAAGTCTATATAAAGGAGCAAATCTATTGACAAAAACAGAATCACACAAGCTCCTAGAACCCTAGGCAATCAAAACTCTCTTTTATAGCCAGCCTCTCACATTTTTGCACCTCAAGCACCAAAACAATATCAAAATTCTTCTCAAATCCACACTTTCACACAATTTTCAACTCCCGACATCGTTCTAACCCATCAAACACGGCTAAATCACCACCAAAACGTGAAGAATACCATCAAAAATCAATAGTCAGAAGCCGGGTTCAAATTCAATCTAGAACCGAGAACAACGGAGCTCCCGATGAGTCCCGATGTGAAGAATCATTATGAATTTGAAGGTAAAAAAGGTGGGAATCTCACTTTTCTTACTCTCCATGACTTTACTAGTCTTATTTCAAAATTTAGGCTCAAACCGATTCTTTTCGGCTTCTGTATTTTTGTTTGGTTTCGCTTCTGCCTTGTTACTTGTTTGTTAAGTTTCATGCTTAATTTGACTTTAAACTGTGAATATTTAATTACTAACATCTTGGAAATCTTTCAGGCTACACGTGCATAAATTTTGAGCCCAAACACCGTCAGGAACCACCAAAAACCCACTGCCCGTGGCCTCAGACTTTTCAAGTTTACGTTTTTATCTTAATTCGGTTTTTATAATCATGTAGTTCAATTGGGATCCTTGGTCTCGGACATTAGGTCCGTGGCTACGGACATAATTAAAAGTTGACCTAATTCTGCCTCTGAAATCCTAGTTTAGGTAGTTTTAATTTTTACTTTAATTTTCTGTCAAAAATGTTAAAAAATAAAAAAAATCAGAAGCGCGCACTTAGGTTAAAACGACTCGTAATAAGCCATAATTAAACTAAGTAGAGTAAAAATGAATTCTAGGGGTAATGAAAGTAATTGAACCTTTAATTAAGTCGAATATCAAGCCCCCAAATCCGAATCTCCTTTTCTAATTTGATTTAGGCTAAAATTAGCTGGCAACTCTAATTAGGTTTCAGTGAGCTAACTTATGGTTTAATAATTAATGTTATATGGCATAGTTATGAATCTTAGGTTATAAGTGGACCTAAAACCCGACTAGATCCTAATCAACTTGAATCAACTTAGGATAGGGTTCAAAAACCAAGGCTCACAGAATGGCGACTCTGCTGGGGACAAGCTCTTAATATTAACTTGTTTAATTGTAAGAAAGATGGTTTAACTCAAAAATTGTTTATTTACGGCTTTTATTACATTGTTTGTTTACTTTTATGCGTACTTTAATTTTTGTACCTTTGCATCATATGAGAGCGAGGGTTCACGCAAACTGATTTCACCCCGGGACCCGTCTAAGGGTCCCCTGTTAGGGACTCACACCTTTTAGGTGATGTGAATAAGCGGGGAAAAATAGGAGGATGTCGTCTAACCACATCCCCTTAATACCTGGGCTTTAGCCCCAAGCATTTTCCTGGCAGTGTCCTTACCTAGCCTTGTTTGGTCATTCAAAGACCTGACTGTAGACGCACACCTTCAGGTGATGTGAAAAGAGTGGGGAAGCCCAAAGAGAATAGCGTGCGAGCCCTTTTCCCACATCAACTTAGCCCAACCCGAATTTACGGTTTTATTGTTTGCGGCCCAAAGGCCCTGTTTGGTCTAAATAAGTGAATTGTTTGTTTGGGCTTTGGTCCAAAAGCCTAGACTTAGGTGATTTCCCCTTTTCAGCCCAATTTGAATCATCCATTTAGTTCTAGGCCCATGGAAAAGAAATTTACCTAAATTTGGGGTAATTCACAAAACCAGAGGAAAAAAAATCAATCAAGCCTTTTCACTGAAATTCTTTCGGCCCAAGGCCCATTCTAGTTTAGGAAAACTTTTCACTCGGGCTCTGTCCCAAAATCCTAGATCTAGGTGTCATCTTTTAGGCCTAACCAAAATCACTCTGCCCAATTCTAGTTCACATCTAGAGTTTGGTCTAGTAGTCATTCCGGCCCAAGTACCACACTCACAACTCATTCCATCTGGGCCCATAGACCAATTCATAGCTTTGGCCCATGAGCTTTGCTCTCGATCCAGAATTTGGGCTCATAGCATAAACCATTTGAATCCAAGATAGTTCGCATAACTCATTCATTCCAGTTTCTAGCTTCAAGGCCCAACAAAAACATCAAATGAATCTTAGACTTCAAGGTTTCTCTCTCAGCCCAGTGGCCCATTCACGGACCATACGGCTTCCTTCAGTCTGTTTGCTCCACTCCCAGATTAAGGGTATTCAGGCCCACACATTCGTTATAGTCTAGGAATCACTCACTCGAGCCCATGCACTTCACTCTCAGTTTGGAAAAGATTCAGGCCCAGGGTCCTCCTACATAACCCATAGGCATTCCTAGTTTAGACATTTTAGGGAGCCTACTCAAAGTTTAGAAGGAAGACAATCACGGTCATCTCAATGGTGTCCTGACGGTTGGGAGCTCAAGTCTTCAGTATGTTGGCATCAGACAGTTCAACATTGTTATTTTAGAAGTTTTCTCAATTTAAGTAGTTTTCTTTTCTTAGTCGTTCTTCCAACTTTTATGATAGCTAGCTTCCTTTATCAATTTAAGTAGCTTTCCTAAGATTACAATTTTGATGTTATCTTTCCATTCATGAATTAGAGCATAGTTCCATTTTCATAATTTTTTGTGCATTCATTCAACAAAACACAAAAAAACAAAAAAATGTTTGCTTAAGGAAAAGGATCACGGAGTAATCATTCCGCGACTATGGACAGAACGACTTGTCTTTTGTTTCTAAAAGGCTGAACATGCATTGCCAAACACCACAACCTATCCCAAAGCATCCAAAATGATCCTCAAAGCGTTCCAAGTGCACATTTGTCAAAAATTTTGTCATAAACCCCAAATCAACACTCGGGGCAATCTAAGTTTAGGTTCGTCATCTTTCATCTTTCGTTTAAACGTGTGAACAAATCTCAGAATGAGAATTCACGAGAGTGTCTTGAGTGAAAAAACCATGAGTGAATGAGTGTGACATTTTACACGACTCCGGTGAGACCACATTCAAAGGTAAGATAAACGGCATAACTCCAACTGAAGAAGATAATTTGTAAATTTACTCTTAGACCTGCGAAAAGTAACAAAGAACGGATACACAACTATCAGGAATGACGAAGCACCAAGGTACAGCACCACATAGCCAAAAGCTTGTAAACCCTATCATTAAACCCTTGGCACCCCCGCTGAGCCTTTCATATATCCCTTTTCGATATTATGAACTCCATAAAATACCCAGCCAATGATGAATGTCCGACCCGATGACCAAAGGAAGCGAGGAGCCCAACTCTCAGATAATGTTCTCATTAGTCCAAAGAAGCAATGTTGCTAGCAACATGATGAAGCGATCAGCAAATGGTCCCAGAGTGACATAGGATCCCAAAGCTCACATCAAAACAGCTCTCGAAACTCAAAAACCGGGAGACACAAGAACCCCAAAGGCGAAGTCAAGAAAGGATAAAACAAAAAGGCAAGCCCGGTGTGCCTCAAAAAATCCAAAAGACAAAAAGAAGAGAAATGGTGTAAAGGACAACTTCAAAAGTCCAAGTCCAGAAGCTCGAAAACAACATCAACACGAAGCAGCTAGACGACTTCAAGACAAGAAGATGAATCCGAGAGAAGACGCAAGTTGCAGCTTTGGTCACCCTTATAGCTTCACATACCTCAAATATCCCTTCATGGTCCCGTTGTCTTTCATCACACCCCTTGGCCACGTTATAAGTTTTAAATACTTCCAACTTGGTAGTTGTGTATCTAATCACGTGAAAGTAACAGATCGAATGCGTAAATCCAACAAATATCAAATTCAATGGTCTAGAAGTTGTGATCGTAAGCGAGAAATGAGTGCAAACATCAAACACGTCAAGTGTAGGTTAGGAAGCACCACATCAAAACATAAGCCTTGACCTTGCAAGGACGAGGCTCGTTCGCACGTTTAATCAAAGAAAATACTAGGGGCAATCGATCGTTCCGATCGATTTCCATGAACTCTAGCTCAAATTGTCCTAAGGAAAAATACTATGGGCAATTGTTGGTTTCAAACAATTTCCATGACAACACCAATTGAAACCCAAAGCTTGAGCACCACCATCCCACCACAGGCACACATAAGCCCTTACCTCCACATCAAACACCTCAGGCACACATAAGCCCTAACTTCCACACACACTCTCAGGCCCGTCATTAGCCTTACCTCCATAAAAACATCAGGCCCGTCATAACTCTGACCACCATCCAAATTCACAACCCAATCCCAGGTCTATCATAAATCCTGAACACCAGCAAAAGCCTTTAGCACCACAAAAAACATCACACGTTTCCACTAGCGGCATGTTCATCTTCTAAGAAACAAATTGTAGATCTGAAGTTCTTAGTTAGTAAATGATTATTTCACTTTTCTTTTTCAGCAGAATTTTTCTCAAGCATTGCCACGTTTGGCACAATTTCCAGCAATTTCTTGCTTTGAACAATTTTCAGTCCTCATCATAGCCATGTTTGGCACATTTCCAGCAATTTCTTGCTTTGAACAATTTTCAATCCTCATCATAGCCACGTTTGGCACATTTTCCAGCAATTTCTTGCTTTGAACAATTTTCAATCCTCATCATAGCCACGTTTGGCACATTTTCCAACAATTTCTTGCTTTGGACAATTTTCAATCCTCATCATAGCCACGTTTGGCACATTTTCCAATAATTTCTCTTTTGACAATTTTTAATCCTCATCATAGCCCCGTTTGGGACATTTTCCAACAATTTCTTGTTTTGGGCAATTTTTGATCCTTGTTAGCACTTTGATTTCACATACACCTCAACATTGCCACGTTTGGCATTTTTACGATCAATTTTCATCACAATCGTTTACATGAGACCATTATCATTCCATAACCCAAAGATACAGATTCTTCAAAGATACAGATTCTCACCCTAAGATACAGATTCTTCAGAGATAAGATTCTCACCCGAAGATACATATTCTCTAGAGTAGCAGAATTCACCAGAGTAGAAGAACTCACCAGAGTAGTAGAACTCACCAGAGTAGAAGAGCTCACCAGAGTAGCAGAACTCACCAGAGTATCAGAACTCACCAGAGTAGTAGAACTCACCCGAGTGGAAGAACTCACCAGATTAGCAAAACTCACCAGAGTAGAAGAACTCACCCGAGTTGAAGAACTCACCCGAGTAGAAGAGCTACCCTTTAGGCTCGTCATAAGACCTAGACTCACCTTTAGGCTTGTCATAAGACCTAGATTCACCTTTAGGCTCGTCATAAGACCTAGATACATCTTTAGGCTCGTCATAAGACCTAGTTCCAACCTTTAGGCTCGTCATAAGACCTGGATCCAACCTTTAGGCTCGTCGTAAGACCTAGATCCACCTTTAGGCTTGTCATAAGACCTAGAACCATCCTTAGGCTTGTAATAAGACCTAACATCACTCCCTAATTTATCTGCCCTCAAAACACATTGAATCATAAAACATTCATTTCATTCATGTAGGCGCATCATAAGACCTATTTGCATTATCCAAGTGCGTCACAAGACCTGGCGACAGAAAGTTGGCGAGGTGATGGCAATAAATCCTCCTATGTTATGTCAACTTATTTTGGGATCAACGAATGGTGGGTGATGGCAATAAGTCCCCAAGGTTTTTACCAGGAGTTATCCCTGCACACCGGCTTGGGGGGCAATGGTAATAAGTCCACATTGGGTCAAGCCCAGGAGCATCGGCATAGGTATCGGTCCCTAGAAGAATCTGAACATCATCAACAT
Source organism: Limonium bicolor (assembly GCA_023374045.1). NCBI lineage: Eukaryota > Viridiplantae > Streptophyta > Magnoliopsida > Caryophyllales > Plumbaginaceae > Limonium > Limonium bicolor. The sequence continues at coordinate 384,477,745 of CM041778.1, forward strand.
CATCAACATCATCAACATCATCATCATCAGCATTATCAGCATCATCAGCATCGCTTGCATACCAACATTCTTGCATCTACATGTTATCTCATTTTTGCTTTTAGGTAGTCAACGCCTTAAAATCGCTTGACACTATTTCATTTTTGTTTTTAGGTAGTCAACGCCTTAGAATCGCTTGACATTATTTCATTTTCGTTTTAGGTAGTCAATGCCTTAAAATCGCTTGACACTATTTCGTTTTCGTTTTTAGGTAGTCAACCCCGCCTTAGAATTGCTTGACATTATTTCATTTTCATTTTTAGGTAGTCAACGCCTTAGAATCGCTTGACATTATTTCGTTTTCGTTTTTAGGTAGTTTGCGCCTTAGAATAGCTCGATACAATCTGTGTACAAGGTCTTTTAAGATTCAAAATTTTGGGGTATCACTCGGGTATCAACTAGACTTTTCATATTCATTACAAAATCAAGTTGATGGGGGGCATCTGTTATACCCAAATTCTAACCCCCGGGCTTAGGATTTGTTAGACTTTAGTGTTGTGAGGGGCACTTTAGTCAAACGTGTGGTGATTCCCGGTCCGATCGGTGCATTCCAGAGCACTTGGGGCAGCTCAGTCATCTTCAGGGGTATTTTCATAATTTTTTAGGCCCTCAAGACCTCCTATAGGCTTTCTCTCTCCTCCGAATAAGGGTTAAATTAATTCAAAATGCTTTGAATTTTTAACCTATGATAGAGGATGACATTTTGGACATAATGGCTTTAGAATTTTGATTTTCGAATTCTTAATAATTTTCTAGCAATTTCTGATTGAATCTGACAAGAAATTGAATTTAAAAATATTCCAATATTTAAAAAAATTCGATTCCACCTCAGGAAAATCATAATTGTCATCCTTGACACGTGGCTAAAATTTCTTAGTCAGATTCTTTTGGGAAGTCACCTAACTGAGATCCCAAAAAATCTCATTTTTACTAGATTTTCTTTATCTTTAAGAAAGTCTATATAAAGGAGCAAATCTATTGATAAAAACAAAATCACACAAGCTCCTAGAACCCTAGGCAATCAAAACTCTCTTCCATGGCTAGCCTCTCACGTTTTTGCACCCCCAAACACCAAAACAATATCAAAATTCTTCTCAAATCCACACTTCCCACAATTTTCAACTCCCAACGTCGTTCTAACCATCAAACAGCAGCTAAATCACCACCAAAACGTGAGGAATACTATCAACAATCATTAGTCAAAAGCCGGGTTCAAACTCAATCCAGAACCGAGATCAACGGAGCTCCCGATGAATCCCGACATGAAGAATCATTGTGAATTCGAAGGTAAAAAAAGGTGGGAATCTCACTTTTCTGACTCTCCACAACTTTACTAATCTTATTTCAAAATTTGGGCTTAAACCGATTCTTTTCGGCTTCTGTATTGCTGTTTGTTTTCACTTCTGCCTTGTTACTTGTTTGTAAAGTTTTGCTTAATTCAACTTCAAATTGTGAATATTTAATTACTAACTTCTTGGAAATCTTTCAGGCTACGCGTGCATAAATTTTGAGCCGAAAACACCATCGGAACCACCAAAAACCCATTGTCCATGGGTGGTCTGTGACCTCGGACCCATGGTCCGGGACCACGGACGGGTTGTCCATGGCCACGGACGCCCACGGACAATGGTGGGATTTCTTCTTTTTCATTTTTTTTCAAATTTCAAGGTTTTTAACAATACATGTCCTGGCCCACGGACACCCTGTCCGTGGCCCCGGACTTTTCAAGTTTACGTTTTTATTTTAATTCGGTTTTTATAATCATGTAGTTCAACTGGGATTTGTGGTCTCGGACATTAGGTCCGTGGCTACGGACATAATTAAAATTTGACCTAATTCTACCTTCAAAACCCTAGTTTAGGAAGTCTTAATTTTTACTTTAATTTTCTGTCAAAATGTTAAAAAATAAAAAAATCAGAAGCGCGCACTTAGGTTAAAACGACTCGTAAGAAGCCGTAATTAAACTAAGTAAAGGAAAAACGACTTCTAGGGGTAATGAAAGTAATTAAACCCTTAATTAAGTCGAATATCAAGCCCCCGAACCTGAATCTCCTTTCCTAATTTGATCTAGGTTAAAATTAGGTGGCAACTCTAATTAGGTTTCAGTGAGCTAACTTAGGGTTTAATAATTAATGTTATATGACATAGTTATTAATCTTAGGTTATAACTTATAAGTGGATCTAAAACCCGACTAGATCCTAATCAACTTGAATCAACTTAGGATAGGGTTAAAAAACCGAGGCTTACAACAGGCAGGTGAAAGCAAGCATGCTGCCTACTTGCTCTTTCAGCCATGCACGTACGTAAAACATTTCTCACGCGTATGTAATATGCATGAGCCATGAAAATAGCATGGTACAGCCATGCATCCCACAAGTGCAACCACCATGCACGTAAAAACTGTGCACACTTGCGCAATTCCTCTTTCAACCTGCACGTAATTTTGTGCAATCATGCACGTACTCCATTCCAATAGCATGCACGTAATACCCCATGGACTACACTCCCTAGCACATCACTAGTGAACAAAATAGGCACGTGAGAAAAGAAATGAAAACAGACAGACAGAGACATGAGAGAAAAAAGAAAAAAGAAAAGAAATGGAGAGTGAACCGAATAGAGTGGGACGGAGAAAACGCTTTTGGTGGGAATCGTCATATATATGAACGGGATGAAGATAAAATAAAAGGGGGGATGGTACTAACGCGAGAGGGCAACAACAGACTAGAACAAAAAGAAAAGAGAGAACAATGTCGAATGAGAAGAAACGACAAAAAAAAGAGAAAGAAGAATAAAAGAAGAAGACCGCACTTCTATTAAAGCTTCTTCAACAACCCATGGATATCTCTTATACTCTTTCTCTCTTTATGTCTTTAATGTCTGAGTAGTCCATTTTGTACCTTGGGATGGGGTTTGACCCCAAATCCCCAAACTAACATGTAAAACTAATTTGCTTAAATATAGTTGTTGTCTCTCTAATTTCAATGAATGTGCTAGATTGATCATCTTTGTGCATTTATGGTTCTCCTAATTTCATAAATATGTTATTTAGGGATTTTGGCCAAGAGAGAGACAAAACCCAAGATTTTCCCTCTTTAATTAGTTGGTGGATCTAGTGCTGTTGTTAAGGACTTGTGTTTAATGTTATACCTAACCGAAGGGTTTATTTCAACTAGATAGAATTTGACTTTCACTAGGATTTTAAAGAAACTCATTACTTTAGTTCTAATAGACAACTATAGTAAATTAGGATAAATGCTATGTTTGGGAGTATTTGGGTGATTGCACTTTCCTAGGGTACATCTTCATTTCAATCTACTAAAATACCATTTTAGTTTAGTTGTTTGCTATTTTTATTATTGAATTGAATCACCAAGCTTGACTTCGGCTAAACCCATATTTTATTGTTTTTAATTTAACTACTAAGTACCGAGAATAGGGAGACAGAACCAATTTCTCTGTGATACGACACTTGTTAACTACATCGAATAGAAGCACTTGGCCTACACTTTGAATATATTTATATATTTATTTATATAGTATATGCAGCCTAAAATCATTCAGGCCTACACACCTCATTTCTAGCCCAAACACATTCTGGGCCAAGTGCCACATTCGTCCACTCAAAGCATTCAGACCCAAGCACCAATCCAATAAGAATTTCAGGCCCAAAAACTTATTCACAGTCCAAGAATTTTCTTGCGCAAGTGCCTCATTCCAATCTAGTAGCATAATCTAGTAGCATTTCTGATTCATACTTTCCTTTTTAGCCCAAGTCCCACCGTCTCGAAAAAAAAACTGCAACCCAAGTGCCTCACTACCAACTCAAGAGATCCAGGCCCGAGTGTCTATCCTCATTCATGAAACCATTTCAGCCCATGCACCTTACTTTCAGCTTAAGAGAGATTCAGGCCCCAAGTGCCTCGTCCACAGTCTACAAACATTTCTAGTTCACATATTTTGAGATCCCACTCAGAGTCTGTCAGATCCATTGGTTGTGGACCAGAAGATGAAGAAGAGGATCACAGTCATCTCGTAAACTCCCGATAACATATCACAGTTGAAGCTCAAGCCTTATAAAAGCCATACAGAATGGCAGTATTTGAGTTCGATAAAGAGCCTGAGTTTCACATGCATTCTATTGCATAACTTGTCATGGCATTCATCAATCAAATGCATCATTCACAAAAATGTAACTGTTCTTGAGAAGGTTGCGTTTAAGGTGGTGAATTGGGATATATGACATCAAGATCAACTTCCATCACATTGGGGTCTATCTCTAATGTAGTCTCACTATTAGTATGGGTTTCCCATTCCCTTTTGTCCGCATCTAAAAGCCAACGATTGTAAGTGGCCATTAATTTAGTCTCCTTCAATCCATCTTCAGCAAATATCTCAATTACACCCTTCCCTTCAAACAGATCCAGCATATTCATCAGTTGACTATCACACCCTAATTTTATCATCTTTTTGCTTTTGGGGTGTCGGTATGTGAAAAGTAGGTGCTTTGGTTGAGTAGATATGCTCTGATGTTTGATAACATTGAGATAGTCATCAATTTCTATTGCTGAGTAACTGTCAAGTTCAAACGATGCCTGATATATATATCGGTGACCCTTATACTCCACATCCAAGTATACCTCTATCCTTGAATACTGACACATAGTAAAAAAAAAATCAAGTAACAAAAAACTACCACTATAACCTACACACCTTTAATTGAACCAACAACTAAAAGTGTGCCAAATAGTTGATTGAACATATTCAAAACTCTAAAAATCTCAAACAAGTCGAACGACAACAATAGAGATAGACATTGAATTAGTTCCCATATTACTACATTGACAAGTTGAAGCCTGATAAATCGACACCCAGTGGAAACGGTGTTGGGCTCAAAAATCATTTGCAGTACTTCAAATAGAAATGCATCACTTGACTAACCCTAGAATAATGCTTGACTGATGTAAAATCCACAATTAGGAAGTGACTAATAAGGGGCTTAAATCAGAAACAACAAAGTTAATCCCAGAGCTCAAAGCTTTGATTCCCAGCTTTAGGGTACTAATGAGAAGGATAAGTACGAGTAGGTCAGTGAGCATTTGGATAATTTGGTTAACCGAAATCTATATTGTAAAAAAAGTTAGATTTCGGTCAATTCGGTTAAAAACCAAATTATCCAAGTTTTGACCAAAGCCGAATTAAACGTTATCCAAATTATCCAAAATCCAAAATTTTTTAGGGTTAAAAATCGAAAACCGGACGGAAATCAAAATTTTAGTTAGTCTAGATTTCAATTAACCAAAATTTAGAGGAAAAAACAAAACCAAAATTTTTTTGGGTTCCAATTAACCAAAACTAAAAAAAAAAACAAAACAGTTTTTTTCATGGTCATCATTGTTAGTAGTAGTACCCCCCCCCCCCCTTTTATATATTTGATTGACATTTTCATTTGTAAAACTCCGTACAATTATAAAGAGCAGGCAACAATACCACTACCAAATTCATTTTTAGTTGCAATACAGTAATTTTGAATGATAACAAACCTATCAAACCTCAAAGACCTATTGTTTCTATCAACACTTGTAGGTGAGCCAGAAAGACCAAGGTTGAATCGGATAAAATTGTATAGGTATCAAACCCATTCACACGCACTGGAAAAGTCATTGTCCTCCTTGAACTGCTGCTTCTTAGTTGCTACGTTTCCTTTGATACCTCATACACTATTGAGTAATAGAAGAACTTCAAAAGTTTTCAATGGAAAAGAGATACATTGGAAGCGAGATGGAAGAAGTACGAGATTACTAGAAAAAGAATACATTCAAGAAATTAAATTTTTTTGATAGTTGGAGGCACAAGGCTTGAAAGAGGCATAAAGCCCAATGGGCCACATAGGCCGCCAACAACACAAAACATCTAGAATAGAAAGTCAAACGAGAACATACCTCTCTAGCCTACCAAATCAACCTTCCCAGAGGCTACCCGATCCCTTACTACCTTGCCTTTACTCTACTCTTATTTCTATTTACACAGCTTTACTAATACGAGAGAACTTACTAAAGCCCACTAGCCCTTTCTTAGGCTCAACACCTCTTCTAGATCTACACCTAGATGTGGATCACGAACATCTATCTGCATCCGTCTCAGCCTCTTCCATAGACTCTCGGCTTCTCTGCCAGAATCTAGCTCTGTGGTCGCGAATGATCTCTTCAGATTACTTAGGGCTCGCCCCTCATCCTGCACCTGGCACCCAAGCTCTTCTGCTAGTAGAAGGGTCTGTCTTGCTTCCTCTTTGATGAATTCCTCTTCTGGGCACATCATCGGCTGAGAGATTCCTCTATCTGGCTCAAAACCAGGGGGAAACTCGGGCTCTTCGAAAAGGCACCTGAGATCATCACCAACCCCCCCCCCCCCCCCTCCACCTGATCACCCTGGGTGGTATCAAGCATAAAATCAGATTAAACGTTCCCCGAGCCAACCACTGCGAGACCGGGGTCCAACTTGATCACCTCGTGACTAGTAATCTTCCCACTTCGCAGGGTATCATCAACCGGTATATGCCACCCATCTCTTAAAACTTCATCCGCAATTGGGTCATGAACTGGCTCTTTAGTCATTAAAGGCTTATGAATATAAAAAAGGATCTCGTCCATTAATCGCCACAACATTGGCACGAGGGCCGCTAGTAGAAGGAGACGGCAGGTTCGACACAATCGGGCCTTGACCTGTCTGGCCATAACCAATAGGCGCACCCGCCCATACCAGACCCAAGAGAATTAGGCCAGACTCCACTCCATCCAGCTCCCTGGCCCCATCTCCCTGACCCCATCTCCCAGGCACACTGCATTCAATAAATTAAATAGATGCATAATTATGCATTAAGCTAGGAACACTCATCCAAAACAAAAAAATATTAACCATTACAAGTTAAGGAACATAACAGTTATAAGATTTCATGGGGGTATTAAGCACCACAAATATCCTTAAAAAACCATAAAAGATTAGGTGAGAACAAATTACTGTATAACTTGCGAGGAAGAGATTTTTCCAAAACAAAGTCTAATGCTGAAACGTTGATCATTTTTAGTTAATGAAACTGCAATCTAACATACAAGCCAAAAGATAGTGAGCGGGTCCAAAGAGAACTAAAAATGTCAATAAAAAGAGAAAAAAGTGTCCTTACTCATCTACTTATACCTTACACCAGAAAGATAGATTATTTGGAATGAACATGATGATACCAAACAACAATGTGTAATGAACGATACTCAAGTACAAGAGAGAAACTAACGGAGTCATACTTGGTGGTGGAAAGAGTTACTTGCCAAGTGCTTCACCACGGTGAGCTGGTCTCGCTGGTGGCGACTGGTGATAATCGGTGGAGTTTTGTTTGTTTGAGAGTTGAGTAGGGAAGGGAGGGAAGGAACGGGACGGGACAGGACTGGACGAGATGAGACGGGACGGGATGGGACAGGACGAGAGGGATGGGACGGGATAGGAGGAACAACCACACCAGGCAAACGAGAGAAGGGAATTAGAATAGTATATGGTTTTGATCTATTTTTCTGAGACAGTGAGACTTGACTTGAGTAAAGCAAAGACTAAAGAGTAAAAAAAAAGTAATTATGTAAAGATTAGGGATTCTTGTTTTTTAATGGATCATTTGGTTAACTAAATTTTTCTGGGCCAAAACTTAAATCCAAACTGAATTATAATTCGGATATCCGAATAACCAAATTTTAAATTCAGTTGAAAATAAAATAAATGGAAAATTACATCGCCCACCCATGACATTTGGCGAAATTACACAGCCCACCCACGAGGTTTCAAAAATTACTTTGCCCACCCATGTGGTTTCCACAATTTTACATCCAGCAACTTTTCTAATATTTGATCAACTTAAAAGATGGTTAAATGATATCCAAATTTGACGAAAATTTACATGGATGATGCTAAGGTGTTATATTTTTGTTCAATGCCAAATCCAAAGTTTTTTAAGGTCATATATGTCCTGTGGGACCCAATGAAACATGAGACACGAATACTCACCCCTATGAGTAGGTTTCACAGGAGAAGAGATGGACGGAAGTCAATCTTAGAATACACATATAGAATCAACTAGTGGCAGACCTACCTTACTACCTGGGGGCACGTGCCCCCTCATGTTTTTGGGAAAATTTATATATATATATATATATATAAAAATAAATAATAAATATAGATAACTAAATAGTGCAACCAAAATATGATGTTTTGGTAATCAAAATAGTGCATATTAAAATCTTGGATTGATGTTATCAGTTACTATACAACATCCCCACTCATGAAATATATTAAAGGGAATTTTCATGAGATGCCCCTGAGGTTTGACCGAATTTCACCAAATACCCCTACCTTTCAGAATTACTATGAGATACCCCTGAGATTTAGTTTTTAATATGAGATACCCTTCCATCTATTTTTCTCAGTAAACGTCCGTTAACTTTTTCAATTTCTTCCCATTTTACCCTTAATCCAATTTTTCATGAGATACCCCCACATATTTGTAACGACTACTTTCACCAGATACCCTTGCATGTTTCAAATGACTAGTTTCACCAGATACCCCTATAACGGGTACTTTCACCAGATACCCCTGTAACGGGAACTTTCACCAGATACCCCTGTAACGGGTATTTTCACCAGACACCCCTGCAACATAAAACAGCTAGTTTTGGCCTATAAAATCAGAAAAAACACAACATTTTGACATTATAGTTTTCATAATGTGACAATGTCTTCCTCACAATCAAGTTACTCGGTCACTACTGTTGCTGAAGGTAGAAGATGCAATTGTGGAAGAGAAGCTGAAGTCCTTGTTTCAAGAAAAAAACACTTCATCCGGAAGAATGTACTACAAATGCTTACATTGCAATAGATGGATAGATTGGGCAAAACCACAACTAATCAACAGATTCCAATGGCACAACAACATTATATCCCCAACCAACAGAGCTTAGAAGCAGTGCAACATGAGCTGATGAAGATCAAAGAGGAAGTGAAGGACTTGAAGATGCAAAGTTCAATGGGGGGTGAGGGTAGGAGTATTTATATGCATATTCTATGTATTGTTGCTGCTGAAAATGTAACCAAATGTTAGAAATGTATTGTTGTTGCTGAAAATGTAACCAAATGGCACAACAACATTATATCCCCAACCAACAGAGCTTAGAAGCAGTGGCAACATGAGCTGATGAAGATCAAGGAGGAAGTGAAGGACTTGAAGATGGAAAGTTCAATGGGGTGTAGGATTATTTATAGCTAAAATTTAGTTGTTGGAACTATGTAAATGCACTAGCTTAATGTGTAAGCTGCTGCAACTTGGTGGTAATCTAAACACCTATGTAGAATTATATATATTATTAGTCCATTAACAATATATTATTATGTATCATTTGTAATAATAAAGACTTACATAAAGCAATTGTAATTTAATATTAAATTTTAATATTTGTTTGATGGATTATTATTCGATATAAAATGCCCCCACATGTTTCAAAGTCTAGATCCACCACTGAAATCAACTACAAAATAATAGCTTACTAACTACTTATCTAGGATTCGCAGACAATCCCAATCACTTCGCTCGAAGTAGAAGAGGTGGACGAAAGTATGTAGTCGCGCGAGTCTAACAACAGCTTGAGAGCAGAAAACGAAAAAGAGTAACTGATAGAGAAATAGGATAGAAGAAAATAAATGGTTTTTTAAATAGTCCAACGTGTCAAGTGCAACATGGACTATATTAACGAAAATGACAAATTGTTGATGGATATAAACATGTGAAATTGCATGAGTGGGGAAAGTAATTTCCTAAACCACGTGGGTAGATGACAAAATACGTCAAACCACATGGGCAGGGATATAATTTTCCTTAAAAAAATCTCACCTGATTTTCGGTTAATCTTAATTATCGTACACCCTAAATGGTTAACTTTAATACGTTTAACCAATGTAAATAGAATGATGACGATATCAAAATTTTTAAACAGTATCACCTGGTTATCCGGTACACTAGTAATCGTACTGTGAACAACCCTATATTATACACATAAAAAATTTAATTACCTCAAGTTTTCAGTAACCTTATTATCTTAACAACCCTAAATAGTTTTCCTGAATACGCTAACTATATAAACAAAATAATAACAATATCAAATTTTGAAGGGAAATTTCACGAGATACCCCTAAAGTTTAAGTGAATATTATGAAATCTCATGATGTTTCTTTTTCATTGCGTGATATCACTGAGGTTGCATTTTTTTACGAGATACCCTGAGGTTTCAATTTCATTATGAGATACTGACTGTAACACCCCTACAACGCACTTACCCACTACCGAAATTCGCAGCGGAAACAACAACTAAACAACAACTAAACACTATGGTGCTACAATGCTACCGCCGTTAACCACCCGTGGTTAACTAGGCAGAATAAATACAAGTGTATCGGTCTGATGATCAGACTCCCGAGCGTAGGTCCTAACATCCACACATAAACATAACCAACCATACCGAGTATTTATCTTACATACCAACTGTAACCTTAAACACCTGTCACTGTAAACAACAGTACCCATAAACACACACACTACGGGAGCACAGGCGCATCCCGGGTTTATTACAATACACAAAAGTATTTCAACAACCTAGGATCTAGAGCCACTCCGCTTCTTCGATCCTCATCCTGTAAATAAAATATGGAGCCCCCAGAGGGGGTCAGCAACCTTTTGCTGGTATGGTTAACGCGCAGCCCATCGGCTACCGGGATACGCGCAACCAATTGTCATGATAACATGGCATTCATTTTAAACATCCAACATATATATATATATATCATAGCTTAGCAAGGGAATTTGCATAGCACAACAACAATACATAACACCATAAAGTCGGTTCACACAAGGAACCTTCCACCATAATTAGTATACAAAGTGAGCCTAGAGATTATTGCCAATCTCATGCTAAGCTCGTTACCAACCTCGTTACCGTCCAGTTATATCGAACGGTTAACTTAAACCCAAGGCGTGTCGGATATAGTAATCCCAAGCACACCGAAACAACATTCGTATGCCCCTGTGGCCCGACGTGAGTCAGTAAACTAGCTTGGATAAGCTAAGGGAAAGTTGAAACCAATTGGAATACAACCTATACATACACCAAGAGAGTCGAACCGGATAGACATCGACTCCCATCCATCACACGCGTGGCCGGAACATGACCGGACTCCTCAATTCCCCGGTTAGCACTTGTTAGTGATCATACAAATAAACTCGTTAAGTCACACATACGAACAAGTGTTTAGGTCTGGTTAGACACACCAAGGAAAGGAGTCACAACAATACACATCATAATATATAACAACTGTAAACTCTTTTCCACGTCTTAGTCTTATAAGGTCGTAACACACAGAAAAGCAAACAACATCCAAGCCGGTGTAAACCGGTAGGCAACAGACTGCAAGAAAACCATACCTCGGTCCTTGCCTCGACTCGTTTCCCACCTTGAGAGAATCCTAAACACATTTAGTAACGTCGGTCAATTAACGAACTAGTTCACCGTTAACATTAACTACTTCACATTTCTAGTTATTTCTTTTCCCACATTTTATTTTAACTTTCCCACCTTTTAAAATGTCATTATAACTCCCTAACATGACTTATATAACTCCATACATCACCTCTTACTTATCCCCACCTTAGACATCATTTAGTGACTTAAAACCAAATTTACGTAGTGGTCCGGACTTAGTCCCTTACTTAGGTCCCGACCTACCTACAAATACTTAACATCCCCTCGTTACTTTAAATGGGGTGGTCCGGGACTTCACCCAAACCCTAAGTCCCGGACCATTCTAAGCAAATTCTCTCGGTAATTTTAACAGGTTGGTCCGGGTCCTTACAAGGACTAAGTCCCGGACCTACGACCACGTATAATTCTCGGACAATTTTAAGGGGTTGGTCCGGGCCCTTACATATGGGTTAAGTCCCGGACCTCTTTCTATTTACATCACGGCCTTATTTCACTCATGGTCCGGGACATAAACCAAGACCTAAGTCCCGGACCAAACTTACAGAAACGACGTACTGGTATTTTTCATGCTCTGCTGCGCAAGTTCTCTTCACCTATCAGATATATAACTTCCCAGTACACCCTTATACTCAAATTTCACCCAATATACACCACATAACAACGTAGTGCACAATTTAAATTGCATAAATCTTAAACACTGAATTTCCCACAATATATTTGCCTCTCACCTGCAAATACAAACAGCAGTTCGTATGTTTTTTTACTAGTCTTTTGAGAACATTTTTCTAAGTCATAACCATTGGCTCTTTAGGTAGTTTGTACAGACAACGTAGGTTTATTTTCCAAAGGGATTTTAAGCTACCTTTGGTTAACATAAAACGTAGAGGAAACACCATTTTCTTTGAGTTTCCATACCTTGAAGCAAAGGAGAAGAATAATACGTGAAAAGATGGACTCAAGCTCCTTCCATGGAGATTCCTCTTGGCACCAAAGTGGAGCTCTTGAAGATTTGAAAGGACTACGTCGAAGAGCTTGAAGAAACTAAGAGATCGGTGGTCTCGGTTTTAGATTTGGACAAGTGAGTAAGAAGTTACAAAATTCTGAAGTTGCATGTTTGTGGTGGTGCTGTTCGATCGTGAAGGAGAGCAAGCGAAGAGGAGCTACGTGAGATAGTAAGGAAATGAGAGAATGAAGGAAATGAATGATTATAGTTGCTTTTTAGTAGATATTAGTTATCTACGTAAGGAAGTAAAAAGCAAATAGTGCCTTATTAAACTACTCATTTACTTGCTCACTATTGTTCAATCAGTAAGCAAGGGTGTCGACACACCACAAGCAAACCGACTCCCTTTTAATTACAAGGGGTTACTAGTCTTTATTGCTCAATTAAATTACACATGTTAATATATGTTACAACTAGCTTATTTTAGTTACTATTCACTATAACAAAACACATAAAAGTGAAATATTTATTTCTTATTAATTTAAACTTCCAAATGTGATACTAAATAGTACACATATTAATAAAAAGAGTATTGATGGTCATTTAGCCATTCAAAACTCATTTATACGACAATTTTCATTTTAGGCAATTAATTATATTTACTATTTATTAAATTGTTTACTAATATTTCTAAGACTCTTTTTAGTCTTATTAATTTATTATTTATTATTTAAACCACTTATTAAGGTTTGGGGTATTTCAATCTACCCCCCTTAAAAGAACTTTGTCCCCAAAGTTCATACTTCCCACATATCTTAAACATAAGACACGGGAAAGACTATAAAACAATACCTCCAGAAACAACATTACCAACATTACCATCATGCTTACATAACCACGGACTTAAGGTCCAAACAACATAATACCATTCAGACTCTAAGGTCTGTAACAAACATAGACAATGTATATAATACATGTCGAATACATCCATAACCGAAACGGCTCTACCCCCCTTAAAAGGGGTACGCCCCGTACCCTACACATACAAAACTCTATGAAGTAAACAACAATGGGTACTTCGCCTTCATCTTATCTTCCAGCTCCCAAGTGGCCTCCTCGACGTCCTGGTTAGACCAGAGGACCTTCACCAGTCTCACGGACTTATGGCGAGTGTCTCGAGTCTTAGTATCCAGAATCCGTACGGGAGTCTCCACTGATCGCATGGTCGGCTCTAAGGTTAGCCTCTCAGGCTGAAGTACATGAGACGGATGAGACATATACTTCTTCAACTGGGACACATGAAATACATCATGTACCTTGCCCAGCTCAGCAGGTAAATCAAGTCTGTAAGCTACTGGTCCTATCCGCTCCGTCACAACATAAGGCCCCACATATTTTGGGCTCAACTTGCCTTTCTGGCCAAAACGAAACACTCCCTTCATGGGGGATACCCTAAGAAATACCTGATCGCCTACAGCGAACTCCAGGTCACGTCTGCGTACATCAGCGTACGACTTCTGTCTATCCTGAGCTGCCTTCATGTTAGCCCGGATCTGGCGAACTTCTGCCTGAACCTGTTCCAGATACTCTGGTCCTAAATGACCGTCTCACTCGACTCATCCCAGCATAAAGGCGTGCGGCATGGTCTACCGTACAATGCCTGGAAGGGAGACATCTTGATCGAAGCATGGTAACTGTTGTTGTAACTAAACTCGATCAGATGTAACTTATCAATCCAGCTGGTCTGAAAGTCAAGTGCACATGCACGTAACATATCCTCAAGTGTCTGGATGGTGCGCTCACTCTGACCATCTGTCTGTGGGTGAAACGCCGTACTCAATTTCAGTTCTGTACCCAGTGCTTCTCGTGTGGACCTCCAATACCTAAGACAAGAATCTGGTATCTCTGTCAGATACAATCGTCTTTGGTACACCATGATGTCTAACAATCTCTCTGTCAAAGAGCTCTGCAAGCTTAGCCACTTTCCAGGTGTCTTTCATCGGTATGAATCGAGCCACCTTGGTCAGTCGGTCTACAACAACCCAAATCATATTCAGACCTCCCCTTGTAGGCGGAAGCCCTACTACAAAGTCCATAGAAATGTCATGAAACTTCCACTCAGGCACTGGCATTGGCTGCACCATACCACCAGGCCTTCGGTGCTCAAACTTGACCTTCTGACAAGTGAGACACCTCAACACATAATCATTTACGTCCTTTTTCATTCCAGCCCACCAAAAATAACGTTTCATACCCTTATACATCTTTGAAGCTCCAGGGTGAATCGAAGTCGTAGAACTATGGGATTCACTGAGTATGCGCTCCTTCAGGTCAGCGCTACTCCTCGGTATACACAGTCGGCCATTAAGCCTAATCAGGTCATCATCGTGGAGTCTGAAGTCGTACTTCTGACCCTCGAATGTGCCGTCAATAAGCTTCTGTCTAATCTCCACCATATACTGATCCGTCATCTGAGCACTCCGCACCTCTTCAACCAAGCTAGTATGAGAGACTAGCGAATGGAGAGAGTGTGCTCGGCGACTCAGTGCGTCAGCTACCACATTCGCCTTACCCTCCTTATACTGTAAATCGATATCATAATCATTTAAGAATTCAACCCACCTTCTTTGCCTCATGTTCAACTCCTTCTGAGTGAACAAGTATTTCAAACTCTTGTGGTCAGAATAAATCGTCACGCTTACCCCATACAAATGATGTCGCCATATCTTTAATGCGAAGACTATGGCACCCAATTCTAGATCGTGGGTAGGGTAGTTCTCTTCATGCTTCTTCAGCTGTCGGGAGGCGTACGCTACGACCTTCCCGTGTTGCATCAACACACAACCCATACCTCTGCCTGATGCGTCGCAATAAACCTCAAAACCATCTGGACCGTCTGGTATAGTCAGGACTGGTGCAGATGTCAGAGCATCCTTGAGCTTCTGAAAGGAAATCTCACAGTCGGCTGTCCACTCGAATGGTGCATCCTTTTTCATCAAGGAAGTCATCGGCTTCGAGATACTGGAGAAGTCCCTCACAAATCTCCTATAATAACCTGCCAGACCGAGGAAGCTCCTGATATCGGTAACTGTCTTCGGCCTAGGCCAGGTGCGCACTGCATCTATCTTTGCCGGATCCACAGCGATCCCGGCTTCAGAAATCACATGACCAAGAAAGGATACTTGGTTCAACCAAAATTCACACTTTGAAAATTTTGCATACAACTGATTCTTCCTCAGTATTTGCAACACATCTCTCAGGTGGCTTTCATGCTCACCTCTCGATTTCGAATACACAAGTATGTCATCAATGAAGACTACCACTGATTTGTCCAACTGATCTTGGAACAAACGGTTCATCAGGTCCATGAACTTAGCTGGTGCATTGGATAAACCAAACGGCATAACCGTAAACTCATAGTGTCCATATCTGGTTCTGAACGCTGTTTTCTCAATATCACTGTCCTTGACTGCAATCTGATGATATCCGGATCGTAAATCTATCTTGAGAACACTGATGCTCCTCTCAACTGATCAAATAGGTCGTCGATGCGTGGTAAAGGATAACGGTTCTTCACCGTAACTGCATTCAGCTCTCGATAGTCAATACAAAGGCGGAGGCTACCGTCCTTCTTCTTCACGAAGAGGACCGGCGCTCCCCATGGTGAAACACTAGGGCGGATAAAGCCCTTGTCGAGTAGGTCTCTCAGCTGCTCCTTGAGCTCAGTCATCTCTGCTGGAGCCATACGGTAAGGTGCCTTCGCAATAGGCCCGGTGCCTGGAATCAAATCAATCTCAAACTCAACCTCCCGTGCTGGCGGCATGCCCGGCAGTTCCTTAGGAAATACATCAGGAAACTCCGAGACTACCGGCACATCTGGGCTAAACTCAGGGTCTCTCTCTATGTCCTGGACATAGCAGAGGTACACATCATTCCCTCGTCGTAACTCACGATACATGGCCATGGCGGTGATGATCTGTGTCGAAGGCTCCCTGGGCCTCTGGCGGTATGATATAGTGACCCCAGATGGACTCCGAAGAAGCAGACGATGCTCGGCACATAGGATTCTACCCTTGTACCGCTCCAACCAGTTCATCCCGATAATCACATCAAAACCAAGTCCGTCGAACTCTATCAAGTCGATCGGAAACTCTTCCTCCCTGATACGTATAATAACATCTCGGTAGTAGCGGGTACACCTGATCCGCTCTTTCGACGGGAGAGTGACTACAAAGTCTGGCATCTCTTCACCGTCTAACCCCAGCCTCTTCGCAAATGATAGCGAATAAATGTATGTGAGGCTCCAGAGTCGAACAAGACCGATGCATCCACGCCATTCACTGGAAAGGTACCGGTGAGGATTGTGCCGCTCTTGCTGGCTTCTGCCTTATTGCAGACACTCAGCATACCTCCCGTTCCGTGTGCACAGCCTAATTCATTTGCAAACTCATAAGTATACAGTAGTAACACGTTGCATACTTCAAAAAACACGTCTCTTATTCATAACACACTCCTTACACCATAAGTTGGTTTACATTGCAGACATGGTTAACATAGCTTCCTTAGCATACAACTGGCTTAATACGTTACATGATTACACAAGGCTAAACCTGCTGAGGTCAAATTCAAACGTCCGGGTTTCAGATGTGTGGCATTTACCACTGCTGATGGTGCGGTATTCAGTTTGATCTTCTTGATACCGTGGTATAACATCCTTGATTGTCCACCCATAATTAACACATCACCTGATTTCAACACACACTAACTTCCTTGCGAGGTCACCACGCTTCTGCTCGCCATATATAAACACTGCGGTATCACCAATGGACCAAGACACCACGGGTACTCCCTTACTTAGAGACTCGGGTGACTCGTCCTTATCTTGGTGTAATCCCAACCGTCCACCTTTCTGGTAGAAGTTCACAACACAAAGATCTGCCTTAACATTCGGAATCGGTTCCGATTCAACTGCTGAGCAATTCCCACGGCGTGATTAACGACCGTAAGGAACTCCTCAGGTATACCTGGTACAGTTGCTTCATCTTCATCAGCTCGCACTTCTTGATATGACTTGGTGTAAGGATTCCAGTCCTTACCCATGCACATCATCTTCAGCTTCATCTTCGAACCACTCGGGTACTCGGGTGTGTAGAAACCTCCTGGTGCTGCTCCAAGTTCGTTGCATCGCCTGATGATGTGGATTTGTGCTTCCGGTGTCAGGTATCCATTTAAGAGTATCATACCTGGCTGGATAACCTGACATTGCTCTAGTGGGAATTCGGTGATGCTGATGGCTGTCTCTTCAGGGTTCGGTGTGGGCGGGATTGGATAACAGATATAGAAGGTTCCTAAGGTTCATTTCACATTATTCTTTATTCACTACTTAGGTGATTGTACATTAGACACCACTAACACTACACTACATACAACACTCATGCATGAAATGCGGTAAGCAATCACTTTTCACTTAACAGTTTAGGTGGTACCTGGTCTAGAAGAGGGTCCTGGTGCCTCAGACCGGTCCACTACATTCAGGGCGGCCTTGCCGGTCCCTGTACCCTTCCCTTCTGGGATTCAGTGTACTTCTTGTCAGAGGGCTGCTGCATGATCGCCTTCGGGCTTTCGGTGGTCGCGGTAGTCTTACCCTTCCACTGCCCCTTTGGCTTATAGTTCCTACCATTAGGGTTCTGCCAGCACTCAAACTCGCGGTGCCCCCTTCTGGCAGTAACGACACTGCACGTCGTTCCCCTTGCAGTCCTTGCCGGGGTGGTCTCCATTGCACCACTTACAGTAAAAGTGGCGCTCCGGTCCAGAGCCCGCGCTATCTGCTATAACAATACACAATCATTACTCACTTCACATCTTAACAACATATATTTCAACTTGTTTCACACTGGTTAATCAATTACCCTTAGGCGGGTAGGAGCGTAGAGGCTTTGCTGCATACGCATATGTGAGCTTCAGTGGCTCATCGGCTGTGGTGGTCTGGGCTTGGCCCTTGTCACCCTGGTACTGACTGACTCTCTGGGGCTGAGGGTAGTATTTCTTTTTCTTTCCTCCCCCATACCCTTGCTGACCCTGGCCCTCATTCGTGACCTTGCGCTTGTGCGCATTCTCTCCTCGTCCCTCAGACGGACGGTAATCTCACCCTTAGCAGCGGCATGATAGCACTCCTGAATTTAGGATGTCAGCCATGCCCCAAAACAAAACTCACCAACTCACATTAACATTCACTTAAAGTACAAACTGATTCACAACACAGTATTTTAATTACCTGCAAGGTAGTATACTCAACTGGCCCCATCCCGTAGCGGAGACGGTGGCTAAGACCATTGTAGAACCGGTTCACCAGCACCCGGTTTCGAATATCCAAGGTCCGGTAACAGTGGATAAGGTCAGTGAATGCGGTGTAGTAGTCATCAACCGACATCTTATCTCCCCCTGCCTCAGACTATCCAGCTCGAGGCGCTTGGCCTCTTGTACATGAACAGGGTAATACTTAGCTCGCAGTAGAGCCGTGTACTCCCTCCAACCAAACGCAGGATCAGCCATCCTGTCCTCCTTCACAAGCTTCCACCAACTCTGTGCCGAACCCTTCAGGTAGTAAGCGGCAAGACGGACCTTAGCTTCAGCAGGTACTGCCAAGGTCTCGTAGGCGGTCTCCAGCCCGGAGATGTACGCCTCCAGCTTACTAGGGTCGGTCTCCCCATTGAATGACGACGGTCTCAAATCAGCCAACGCCTTGACCCAATTGGTCTCTCGTGGCGGTGGTGGTGGTGGCTGAACACCGGGCTGTTGCCCCTGCTGCATCGCAGTAACCAACTGGGGTACCATCTGGGCAACGGCGGCTGCTACTGCCTCAGCCATGGTCTGTGCCGTAGTGTCATCGCCCTGGTCACCCTCATCTCCAGTACCGCGCCCCCGCGGCCTCTACCTCGTGGTCTACCTGACATCTGAATTCACATGAACATTTCATTAGCACTATGCCGTGCACACTTAGTTAGTGGTTAACCTTCCCAATCTGTTCACCTAGTAGCTAGGGTTGGGTTTCCTAACTCGGTATGTTTCTAGCTCGGTATTCTAGCCATCAGAGCGATACTTCGCTCTGATACCACTTTTTGTAACACCCCTACAACGCACTTACCACTACCGAAATTCGCAGCGGAAACAAACAACTAAACAACAACTAAACACTATGGTGCTACAACGCCGTTAACCACCCACGTGGTTAACTAGGCAGAATAAATACAAGTGTATCGGTCTGATGATCAGACTCCCGAGCATAGGTCCTAACATCCACACATAAACATAACCAAACCATACCGAGTATTTATCTTACATACCAACTGTAACCTTAAACACCTGTCACTGTAAACAACAGTACCAAAATAAACAACACTACGGGAGCACAGGCGCATCCCGGGTTTATTACACATAGACTAAAAGTATTTCAACACCTAGGATCTAGAGCCACTCCGCTTCTTCGATCCTCATCCTGTAAATAAAATATGGAGCCCCCAGAGGGGGTCAGCAACCTTTTGCTGGTATGGTTAACGCGCAGCCCATCGGCTACCGGGATACGCGCAACCAATTGTCATGATAACATGGCATTCATTTTAAACATCCAACATAAATATATATATATATCATAGCTTAGCAAGGGAATTTGCGTAGCACAACAATAATACATAACACCATAAATCGGTTCACACAAGGAACCTTCCACCATAATTAGTATACAAGTGAGCCTAGAGATTATTGCCAATCTCATGCTAAGCTCGTTACCAACCTCGTACCGTCCAGTTATCGAACGGTTAACTTAAAACCCAAGGCGTGTCGGATATAGTAATCCCAAGCACACCGAAAACAACATTCGTATGCCCCTGTGGCCCGACGTGAGTCAGTAAACTAGCTTTGGATAAGCTAAGGGAAAGTTGAAACCAAATTGGAATACAACCTATACATACACCAAGAGAGTCGAACCGGATAGACATCGACTCCCATCCATCACACGCGTGGCGGAACATGACCGGACTCCTCAATTCCCCGGTTAGCACTTGTTAGTGATCACACAAATAAACTCGTTAAGTCACACACGAACCTGTTTAGGTCTGGTTAGACACACCAAGGAAAGGAGTCACAACAATACAACATATATATAACAACTGTAACTCTTTCATGTCTTAGTCTTATAAGGTCGTAACACACAGAAAAGCAAACAACATCCAAGCCGGTGTAAACCGGTAGGCAACAGACTGCAAGAAAACCATACCTCGGTCCTTGCCTCGACTCGTTCCCACCTTGAGAGAATCCTAAACACATTTAGTAACGTCGGTCAATTAACGACTAGTTCACCGTTAACATTAACACTTCACTTCATTTCTAGTTATTTCTTTTCCCACATTTTTGTTTTAACTTCCCACCCTTTTAAAATGTCATTATAACTCTCCTAACATGACTTATTACTCCATAACATCACCTCTACTTATCCCCACCTTAGACATCATTTAGTGACTTAAAACCCAATTTACGTAGTGGTCCGGGACTTGGTCCCTTACTTAGGTCCCGGACCATACTTACCAATCCCCTCGGTTACTTTTAATGGGGTGGTCCGGGACTTCACCCAAACCTAAGTCCCGGACCATTCTAAGCAAATTTCCCTCGGTAATTTTAACAGGTTGGTCCGGGTCCTTACAAGACTACCAGTCCCGGACCTACGACCACGTACAATTCTCGGACAATTTTAAGGGGTTGGTCCGGGCCCTTACATATGGGTTAAGTCCCGGACCTCTTTCATGTACAACTCACGGCCTTATTTACACTCATGGTCCGGGACATAAACCAAGACCTAAGTCCCGGACCAAACTTACAGAAGACGTACTGGTATTTTTCATGCTCTGCTGCGCAAGTCTCTTCACCTATCAGATATTAAACTTCCCCTACACACCCTTATACTCAAATTTCACCCAAATATACACCACATAACACACGTAGTGCACAATTTAAATTGCCATAAATCTTAAACACTGAATTTCCCACAATATATTTGCCTTCACACCTGCAAATACAAACAGCAGTTCGTATGTTTTTTTACTAGTCTTTTGAGAACATTTTTCTAAGTCATAACCATTGGCTCTTTGTAGGTAGTTTCAACATACAACGTAGTTTATTTCCGAAAGGATTTTAAGCTACCTTTGGTTAACATAAAACGTAGAGGAAACACCATTTTCTTTGAGTTTCCATACCTTGAAGCAAAGGAGAAGAATAATACGTGAAAAGATGGACTCAAGCTCCTTCCATGGAGATTCCTCTTGGCACCAAAGTGGAGCTCTTGAAGATTTGAAAGGACTACGTCGAAGAGCTTGAAGAAACTAAGAGATCGGTGGTCTCGGTTTTAGATTTGGACAAGTGAGTAAGAAGTTACAAAATCTTGAAGTTGTATGTTTGTGGTGTGCTGTTCGGATCGTGAAGGAGAGCAGCGAAGAGGAGCTACGTGAGATAGTAAGGAAATGAGAGAATGAGGAAGGAATGATTATAGTTGCTTTTTAGTAGATTTAGTTATCTACGTAAGGAAGTAAAAAGCAAATAGTGCCTTATTAAACTACTCATTTACTTGCTCACTTATTGTTCAATCAGTAAGCAAGGGTGTCGACACACCACAAGCAAACCGACTCCCTTTTAATTACAAGGGGTTACTAGTCTTTATTGCTCATTTAAATTACACATGTTAATATATGTTACAAACTAGCTTATTTTAGTTACTATTTACTATAACAAAACACATAAAATGAAATATTTATTTCTTATTAATTTAAACTTCCAAATGTGATACTAAATAGTACACATATTAATAAAAGAGTATTGATGGTCATTTAGCCATTCAAAACTCATTTATACGACAATTTTCATTTTAGGCAATTAATTATATTTACTATTTATTAAATTGTTACTAATATTTCTAAGACTCTTTTTTAGTCTTATTTATTATTATTTTATTATTATTTATTATTTATTATTTAAACCACTTATTAGGTTTTGGGGTATTTCAGTGCGGCAGAACATAGTTAGGGAGGTTGCTGCCTGAAAACACTGGCTTTTTGAGATGAGAGTGATTGGAGAATACAAAACTACAGGTTAGCCTTGCCCTGGATGTGAACAAGCACCTCTCCATGTTTCCGCCTGGACTAAACAGGATAATATAGGATGATACTCGGTGAGAAGCACTTGATAGCCGTAGCAAGCAGATGTCTAACAATTGTTTCCTAGTAGCTGATCACTAATGCATTTTTAAGCTGTCCCAAAAGAGAATAAACTAGTAGTAGGATGAAGCGATCACGTATATATATATAAAACAGGAACAAACAACTGTGGGCAGTTCATACAGTGAGTAATGAATAGTGCAGGTAAACAGAATACGCTTTATTATTCTATGAATTTAAAAACAGCTAGTAGAAAACTAAGGAGAAGGTGACTATCACATTTTCAGTCATAATCAGAGGTAAATTAGACAAAGTAGGCTGTTAGTATAGAGAAGAGATAATCACAGTGGTATCAAAGGCCAAACCGAAGTATTCAAGCAATGACCAAGATCAGCAATCTTGCCAAAATAATGAATCAATTCTTCAACTATCTTATATGCAGTTGGACCCACGATGGAAAATCAACCGCCTGCCTTTAGAAAGGAATCGCAAAATTTATGCTATACAGTTTCTGAAATAGCTCTTGAAATACAATGCACAATTTGATGATTTGTATGTAAAGTTTGAGTAATCAGCCAAAACATATGGATTGGGCAACATCTGTAATTAGCACAGCAGGAAAGTATCAACAAAGGAGGAGTTTATATTGCATATTATCTAGGTTCGGTGCTTGATAAGCAAACTCTTACTTTATATCTTAATGCATTAACAATAGCTCTTGCCTTCGAAAGTAATTTTTGCAACCAAACATGAGCAAGAAATGCAGGCCTTAGATGCAGAAAGGGGAGTACAGATAGTAGTTTATATTTGCCAACTTAAAAGTTATTTGATTCACCAGAGACAAGGAAAATCAAGATAAAAGGATAATCAGTGTACTCGTGCAGCGTAAAACTTTGAATCACATCAGGAAAACAAAAGGGTTCAACTTGGAATTATGTATTCGCTAAAACAGATCTCTTGGTCAAGTAGCAATATTTAGAAGCAAATAATACCGACAGAGAGTGAGCATTTGTTTGTAAGTTTAAATTGGGCTGTATGAACTAGAGTGATACAACTAAGATTTAAACGAGGCAAAGATAAAGCATGTTCATAGATGAGAAATTGCTTGAAAAGGGAATATGTGATAGTAGAAAAATCAGGCAAGAGATGTACATTCTAATAGCTTCAAAACAATGTACAGATAGAATAGTTCTGCTAAGTGTACTGCGTTTGTCTTCCTACGTTAAAAACAACCAAACAAATTAATTTTAAAACAAGCTAATAGGTAGGCCGAAGCAATAGCACGAACCGACTTTCTTTTGAGAGGAACTTTGCAGAAATAGATACTATGCACAACCAATGATCAAATATGCTGGTGTATTATTACAAGTAGAAATAGAGGCAAAATGATGTAAACTTAACAGGAATACGAGATAATAATAGCTTCTAATAACTTCATATTATCTCACATATTAGAAAACTGCTAGAAATTTACCGTTGGAAAAGAATCTTAAAAAGAGGCTTAACTAACTATGGTAGTAGTGGAATTATAATGGCTTTCTAATCTATACACGGCTTCGTCTAAAAAAATGGGCAGCAATCGTTTATAACAAAACTGGAATGGGAGTGAGAACCATTAGAGTTTAGCAGAAACAATTTTTCAACAAAGAACCGGCTATGGATTATCATGTAATAATAGAAGCTAATATTAAGATAAAAATGAAGTGTTTTGCTGAAGTTGGGAAACTGCCGAAGCAAATTTTACCAAAGCAGCAAAATTTTGGTCTAGCGAATAACTGCTCTTTGGTCGTTGAGCTTCATCATTCAATAATCAGACGCAACTGTAAATCAAAGATCAAGGCAATCCTGATATTTTGGTTGAAGCTGAGTGTAATAGAAATGCCAATGGAAATAAAAAGCTTGAATTTTAGTGATAAAACCCTAATGATAGCAAGAGAAAGGGTGAAGTAGCAGATATTGTTGTTTATGGTTTTTGGAAGAGTAGCGAAGCATTTCAGAAAGTGTTGTTAAATCAAAACAAAGCATGTACACAGAATATGCTTAGTTCTCAAGAAGACTTCCTACAAACTAGTGCGAATACTTGCTGGAAGCAAAGCAAAACTTAGGTGTTGACTTGTAAACATAAGAAAATATGGCTGAAGTTGAACGGATCTTTTGTAGCTGAAGATTTGTTGAAAATAAACACTACCCAAGCAGTAAAGATAGTAGCAAGCAGAGTTTTGCATCATGTCAATCCTGTTTATGTTCAGCAACAGACCTATACCTGGCTCAATCAGAACCGGTCACAATAATATAATATCTTCCAGAATTTAGACTGCTAAAGTTGAGTACCAGATCAGAACAGGCATACACTCCTTGTGAAAGTCGGAAGCAAACCTATCTTAATAACAGCTCACATATCAGCTTTGTTTAGTAGTGTAGTAATACTCGAATCTGAAGAACACAACAGTGGCTGTTATAGATTAAACTGGATAATGTTTAAAGCTGAAACACTTGCAGATGATAACAGTTTTTCTTGAGACAATCAAATTGTGGGCTACAAAGTAGTAGCAGTAAACAGATGAAGAATAGAGTAAATTTTTTAGCGTTTTGAACTGCTGGAAACTTCATTACTCTAAACTGCTTATCAGAAAGAGTTTTGAAAGCAGATAAGAAACGTGCTTTATTGATTTTAAACCGAAGAGACAAGTTGTTAATGCCAAGAGCTCTAAGAGAAAAGATCAAAACCAGGCTGTTTTGCATATTCTCACCAGTAGGAAGATAAACCAGGGGTGAAATCAGTTTTAAACTTGAGCAAGAATATTTATATTAGAATCCTATCTCAGATTCTAGGCAAAGCCATAAAACTCCTCATGTAGAAAACAACATATATGCTCAGTTATGTATTCATCTTTCATTCTCAGGTCTGATCGAGGAATAGAAAAAAGTTTCAAGCAAAAATCAGATTCATATCGGAAAAAGATGATAGTTGGAGATAAACCAAGCATTCATGTCATATCAGCGTTCATCCAAATTTAATTGACAGAATTTAAGCACTTTGAACATTTAGCTGACTAAAGCTTTTAAAAAGGTCGTCTATAGCGGTGTTAATAAACAATAGAGCAAAAAGAAGTACCATGTTCATTAACTTCAGCCTAATACAGGTAAGGCTCAATTAAGCCAAACAGAACGGGCTTTAACAAGACTAAATTACTGCTTTATTAAAAATTTAGGCAGAAGACGTATGTGCATTCTTTTTTTTTTTAAGTCTATCATATTGTCAAGTTTTGGCGATACCATTAAAGTTCAGAGAGATTACCTTGAATCCGCGACTGTTGTAAGCTTGCCTTAATTTTGAATTCATACCTTGTTCTTTGGAAAGAAAACTTACGACAACTACCTGCTATGTCTGTGTTGAATTAAGTCCGATTTGAGCATACTGTGCGAGGGTTTGTTCCTTGCTTCTTGCTCTTCGAGAGGGAAAGAATTTGGTGGAGCATTTCTTCAATCAAAATCAGCTTTCTCATGCCAGGCTTTATTCGTGTTGTCTTTGTTGTTTGAAGTTGGTGCTGATCAAGAAAATGCCTGGTGCGTGACGCCTTGCGCCCGGTTTGAAAGTTTTAGAAGGAAGGTTTTCCTCCTCGCTATTTTTGATTTGCCTCTGTGTTGCTCCGCGGTTGCTTCCGACTGGGATCTTGCTTCGATCGTCGTCGGGCCGGGAATTTTTCAGCTGCGCTCCTGCTTTTGAGTGAAGTGCAGTTAGCTAAGGTCCAGTCAGTACTTGAATTGAGATGTAATTTAGTGCAATAATTGATAATTTAGGGAGAGTAGGTTTCGCAGTTTCCCTCCTGTATTTGAATTTGATCAAGAATTTCTTTTGGATGTAATCTCCGAGCGATTCCTCTTTGAATAGAAGAGTCTCGAGCGAATCGGCCTTTTCCAAACGACTAAAGTTCCACCGCATCGGATCGATTCTTACGCGATTTTCTGCGACCGATCACGATCCGTGCCTGATATTGCAAATTTGGCTCTGGATCGTAGGAAAGTTCTACCGCATCGGATCGATTCTTTTGCGATCTTCTGCGACCGATCACGATCCGTGTCTGATATTGCAAATTTGGCTCTGGATCGTATAGCGCGA
Source organism: Limonium bicolor (assembly GCA_023374045.1). Taxonomy (NCBI): domain Eukaryota; kingdom Viridiplantae; phylum Streptophyta; class Magnoliopsida; order Caryophyllales; family Plumbaginaceae; genus Limonium; species Limonium bicolor. The sequence continues at coordinate 384,504,611 of CM041778.1, forward strand.
CCGGCTTCAGTTTTTAACCTTCGAACTCATCATACACTTGGGACACTTCATCGATCGTTCAAAGATGATCTGGTTTTTTTTGTCGATGCTTTACAATCATTTTACCTCCTCACACGGGACACTGTAAACCTTAATCCTTTGATCTTGATTTGCTGATTTCCTTCGAGCGTTAAACGTGATTCTTCTTTCGCGAACATAAACCTCTTTCAATTCTCCTCCCGATACCGGGATTTATTCTTCATTAATGAGTTGAATCATCTCTTCAAAGCCTCAGCGACCGAAGATTCCTGTGCTACGTTCATATTCTTGATTTCTTCTCTTCTACCTTCTGTTACTTCCTCAGGTCTTGATTCAATCGAGCGATGTAATTGACGCGACCGAGAAGAGAATGTAGTTGACGATGCGACTTGTAGACTCCCGGGTAATTCCTCAAATGAATTTGGTGAATTCCTTCGATCTCCCTTCGAACGAACAATTACTCCCCGTCGTAGCTGTATCGTGGTTACCATTTCGGTTGTCCGTTTCCCACAGACGGCGCCAATGAAAACGTCGATTAGATTCCCACACCGAAACACCGAGAGATCGGGAGAACACCTATCATGAGATCTACTTATCCTTGTTAATCTTTTAATATTACAGTTTTAGAGAGCTTTCTTATTACCTCTCTTTCTTTTCTTGTTGCCCCCTTACAAATGAGCCCCTATTCCTATTTATAGACTTTTTGGGGTGAAATCTATCTTTAAACCCTTGTACATGTGACATTATTATATTGGAGCAACCCTCTTAACTTTGACGCTTTCCTCTTTGTAAAGCCTTCTGGTCCAAAAGACGCAGGATGCAGGACCCGGACTGATACTTGGTGCCTGGATTGGAGCCTGAATCGGATCCTGAAGGGGGCCTGGGACCTGGGCCGGGACCCAAGGTCTGGACCGTCTTATCTCTTCTGTCTCGTCATATTTTTCCCCTCTTCAGTGATATCGAAAAGACAGCATTCAGAACTAGGTATGGGCATTATGAGTTCACAGTTATGCCGTTTGGCTTGTCAAATGCACCAGCTAAGTTCATGGACTTAATGAACCGCTTGTTCCAAGATCAGTTGGACAAGTCTGTGGTAGTCTTCATCGATGATATCTTGTGTATTCTAAGTCAAAAGGTGAGCACGAAAGCCACCTGAGAAATGTGTTACAAACATTGAGGAGGAATCAGTTGTATGCAAAGTTTTCGAAATGTGAATTTTGGTTGAACCAAGTATCTTTTCTTGGACATGTGATTTCTGAGGCCGGGATCGCTGTTGATCCGGCAAAGATAGATGCAGTTCGCACCTGGCCTAGGCCGAGACAGTTACCGATATCAGGACTCTTCCTCGGTCTGGCAGGTTATTATAGGAGGTTTGTGAAGGACTTCTCCAGTGTCTCGAAGCCGATGACTTCCTTAATGAAGAAGGATGCACCATTCGAGTGGACAGTCGACTGCGAGAGTTCTTTCACGAGTCTCAAGGATGCTCTGACATCTGCACCAGTCTTGACTATACCAGACTGTTCAGATGGTTTTGAGGTCTACTGCGACGCATCAGGTAGAGGTATGGGTTGTGTATTGATGCAAACGGGGAAGGTCGTAGCATACGCCTCCCGACAGCTGAAGAAGCATGAGGAGAACTACCCCTACCCACGACTTAGAATTGGGTGCCATTGTCTTCGCGTTGAAGATATGGCGACATTATTTGTATGGGGTAAGTGTGACAATCTACTCTGACCACAAAAGCTTAAAGTACTTGTTCACTCAGAAGGAGTTGAACATGAGGCAAAGAAGGTGGGTTGAATTTCGATGACTACGACATTAATCTGCAATTAAAGGGGTAAGGCAAATGTGGTAGCTGACGCATTGAGTCGCCGAGCACACTCTCTCCATTCGCTAGTCTCTCATACTGGCTTGGTTGAAGAGGTGCGGAGTGCTCAGATGACGGATCAGTATATGCTGGAGATCCGGCAGAAGCTTATTGGGCACATTCGAGGGTCAGAAGTACAACTTCAGACTCCACGATGATGACCTGATTAGGCTGAATGGCCGATTGTGTATACCTAGGAGTAGCGCTGAGTTGACGAGCGCATATTGAGTGAATCCCATTGTTCTACTACTTCTATTCACCCCGGAGCTTCAAAGATGTATAAGAGTATGAAAAGTATTTTTGGTGGACTGGAATGAAAAAAGATGTGAGTGATTATGTGTTGAGGTGTCTCACTTGCCAGAAGGTCAAGTTTGAGCACCGACGGCCTGGTGGTATGGTACAGCCAATGCCAGTGCCTGAGTGGAAGTTCCATGATATCTCCATGGACTTCGTAGTAGGGCTTCCGCCTACAAGGGGAGGTCTGAATATGATATGGGTTGTAGTTGACCGACTGACCAGGTGGCCCGATTCTTTCCGATGAAGGACACCTGGAAAGTGGCAAGATTGGCAGAACTCTTTGATAGAGAAATTGTAAGACATCATGGTGTACCGAAAACGATTGTATCTGACAGAGATACCAGATTCTTATCCAGATATTGGAAGTCTACACGAGAGGCAGTGGACACTGAACTGAAATTGAGTACAGCGTTTCACCCACAGACCGATGGTCATAGTGAGCGCACCATTCAGACACTTGAGGATATGCTACGTGCTTGTGCACTTGACTTTCAGACCAGCTGGATTGATAAGTTACATCTGATCGAGTTTAGTTACAACAACACATTATCATGCTTCGATCAAGATGTCTCCCTTCCAGGCCTTGTACGGTAGACCATGCCGCACGCTTTATGCTGGGATGAGTCGAGTGAGACGGTCATTATAGGACCAGAGTATCTTGAACAAGTTCAGGCAGAAGTTCGCCAGATCCGGGCTAACATGAAGGCAGCTCAGGATAGACAGAAGTCGTACGCAGATGTGCGCAGACGTGACCTGAAGTTCGCCGTGGGCGATCAGGTATTTTTTGAGAGTATCCCCCATGAAGGGAGTATTTCGTTTTGGCCAGAAGGGCAAGTTGAGCCCAAAATATGTGGGGCCTTATGTTGTGACGGAGCGGATCGGCCCGTAAGCCTATAGACTAGATCTACCCGCCGAGCTGGGCAAGGTACATGATGTATTTCATGTGTCCCAGTTGAAGAAGTATATGTCTCATCCGTCTCATGTGCTTCAGCCTGAAAGTCTAACCTTAGAGCCGACCATGCGATCAGTGGAGACTCCGGTACGGATTCTGGATACTAAGACTCGAGACACTCGCCATAAGTCTGTGAGACTGGTGAAAGTTCTTTGGTCTAACCAGGACGTTGAGGAGGCCACTTGGGAGCTGGAATAAGATGAAGGCGAAGTACCCGTCATTGTTTACTTCTTAGTCCTTATGTGTATAGGGTACGAGGCGTACCCTTTTTTTTTTAAGGGGGTAGAGCCGTTTCGGTTATGTGTGTACGACGTGTATTTGAATACATCATCTATGTTATGTTTTATGTTACAGACCGTTGTGTCTGAATGATGTGGATAATGTTGTATGGACCTTGTGTCCAATGTTATGTTGTATGGACCTTGTGTCCAATGTTATGTAAGTGTGTTGTTAATGATGTATGGAAGTATTGTTTATAAGTATTCCCGTGTTCTATATTTAGGATATGTGGAGTATGAACTTTGAGGGCAAAGTTCTTTTAAGGGGGGTAGATTGAAATACCCCAAACCTTAATATATTGTTTAAACACCCCTAAATATGGTATATTAAGACTAAAAAGAGTCTTAGAAACATTAGTAAACAAATTTAAACAAAGAAAAACCAAGCTTGAAAACAAGTTTAAACACAAAATGTGCTTTAAGGAGTCTTAAAGCACATTTTTGAAAAAAAATGTCTCTTGTAAATGAGTTTTGAGTGGCTAGATGTCCATCATTACTCTTAAATATATATGTGTATATATAATATCACATTTGGATGTCTATATCAATGGGAAATCAAAAATTTCACTTCTATGTGCCTTGTTTTATCATGAATAGTGATTTTTATAAGCTATTTTGTAACATATGTTTGTTAAGTAATTAAGTTGACAAATAAAGACTATAATACCCTCATACTACTATTGGGGGCCGGTTTTTAAGGTTGGTGACACACCACCCTTGTTAGCTTGTTAAGAAAATAAATAAGACTACTTAAGTACCTTTTTACTTTATAAGTATAAATATCTTCAAAAGCAAATTCTATCTCATTCTCTCATTTCTTCCTTCTTTCACACGGCTCCACACTCTCTTCAACCTCTCTCTCTCTCCCTTCTCTTCCACGGTAATACCACACACCACCATTAAACCTCTTCTTTGATCTCTTGTAAAATCTAGCTCACTTGTCCAAATCAAAAACAAACACCACCAATCTCTTTCTCTCATCAAGCTCTTCATTTCTATCTTCTTAAAATTCCAAGACCACCATTTCGGTGCCATGGAGTTCCACCATTGAAGGAGCTTGAGCTTGTATTTTTACATATTGTTACTCTTCTTTACTTCTAGGTAAGGAATCTCAAATAAAAATTTCATTTCCTTCATGATTTTGTTGTGACCGAAATACATATTGAGGAGCTCTTTGTGTGACTTTGTTCTAGCTTCATTCCAACTCTTCATGGACTAGGTGGAGTCCTCTCTTGTTAGATATTCAAACTCTCTTCAAAGAGCAAGGTAAAACAACTACATTAATGTTTTTGAAACAATGTAAAATTAGGGTTTACAATGAGATGAAGCTTATAGCTTGAATACTCATTATAATGTTTGTATATTGTTTAGAACTTCTCAAGAATCAAATACCCTACCGGTTTTTAAAGGAAACAAGAAAGAAGTTGTTTGGAAAAGAGGTAAATCTACTAACCTAATGTTGTTTAATGCCTTAGTAGAAATGAGCTTATAATGCTTGTTAAAACTACCTAAAGAGCAAATGGTGAATGACTTAGTAAAGTGTTATCAAGAGCTTAGTAAAAGGCATATGTGTTTGTTGAGTGTATTTGCAGGTCAAAGGCAAATATATTGTGGAATTTTAGTGTTTATGATTTATGCATCTTAAGGCCTAAGAGCCATGTCATTTAAGGGCCTAAGTGCCATGCAATCTAAATTATGCACTATATTGTGATGTAGTGATTTATGAGTGGAGTTTGTGTATAATAAGTGCTTGATGGATTTTTAGTGTTCTTGTTGTTTGTTGGTAAAAACAATGTGTTTTTGGTTTAGTAATGTTCTAGGAGAACCTATGTCGAAATTTAGGTAATAAGTGAGAAGTTCTAAGAGTTAAAATGAGTTTGATAAGCTAAGAGGTGTTTAGATTGGTTAAGTGTTTGTCTTGTGAAAAAACATGCATTAAGGTGATTTAGGATGTAACAAGGACTTAGGCATGAGCTTGAGGTTTTAGTATGTACCAAAGTCATTTTGACTTAGGTAAAGACCTAGGCAAACTTTGGTAAAATAAGGAGAAAGTGTAAACTTGGAAAATAATTTCAAGAATGACATAAGGAGTTAGTTGTGAAATAATGCTTAGAGATGATGTTAAGATGAGGAGAAAGCATTTTGGGATAGTAGTTATCATAGGTGAGAAACACCATTTAGAAACCTAGTATAAAATGTTTAAGTGTTAAGGAATTTTACAAAGAAATAAGTAAAGGCTTAAGAATTAGAAAATGAGTTTCATGGATGTTTGTATGTGGATATAAGGGTACCAAATGTTGTTAGGAAGCATTAAGAGGCTTTAGGAGAAGTTTGGTGAAGATTTGACAAATTTGGGTAAGTTTAGAGGACGTCCGACCCAGGGGTCCGACCCAGTTTTGGGCCGGACAACCTCTGTTAGACGTTAGGAAATTGTTCTGGAATGGTCCGACCCAGAAGGGTGGGTCGGACATGGGTCGGACGGTCATATTTCAAAGGAGGGAAATGTTCTGGAATGGTCCGACCCAGTCGAGTGAGTCGAACGTGGGTCGGACGGGCATGTTTATAAGGCGGTAAAAAAGTTCTGTAATGGTCCGACCCAGAAGGGTGGATCGGACATGGGTCGGACATGCATGTTCTGAGGTCGATGAAATTCTCTGTAATGGTCCGACCCAGTCGAGTGAGTCGGACGTGGTCGGACATGTCTCTGGAATGGTCCGACCCAGAAGGTTGGGTCGGACATGGGTCGGACAAGGTAAGGTTCTTCAGACCCGAAACCACTGGAAGGGTCCGACCCAGTTGTGGGTCGGACGGTGGGTCGGACATACCAAACTTAAAAAAAAACAGAAAAGAATGTGACTTATGTAGTTACCCTAGGGTGTATAATGAAGGTAACCTAGGGTAAGAAAGACTTAAAAACATGTCATACGATCATGTTAAATACTTAGTAAGTTTGAAGTTAATAAAATAATTAACCGACGTTATTAACTATGTATAGGAGTGACCTACAAAGGATACCAAACGAGGCAAGGACCAAGGTATGGTTTTCTTGCAGTCTGTTGCCTACCGTTTACACCGGCTTGTGTGTTTGTTGTTTTTCTGTGTGTTTATGACGTTATAAGATCTAAACATGTAATGGAGTTTACAGTTGTTCATATTATTGTGATGTTATGATGTGACTCATTTCCCTTGTGTGTGTCTAACATGACTTACCCTTATATTGTGTACTGGTTGTTAAGTTCCACCATGAACTTCTAACAAGTGTTAACTGGGAAGTGAGGAATCCGGTTGTCCGGTCATGCATGTAAGTTAAGAGTAGATATCTGAATCAGATTCGACTCTTATGTTGTTAAGATTGTTTTCTCCTTAACTTGGCGTTTGATCTCCCGTTAGCTTCCTCCAAAGCTTACCTATTCTGACTTATGATCGGTTTAGTGGGACATGTGTTTGTGTGGTGTGTTTGGGTCACTAAATCCGAACCATCTGTGACTTAAGTTACTCGTTCGTCTAACAGAACGGTAATGAGTGTGTTTAACGAGCTTAACATGAGGGTGAATCATTCTCTAGGCTCTTGTGTTATTTGACCCGTGTGGTTTGTTATCGTGGAATGAAAATCCACTGTGTATGTGTTGTGGTGCTGTGCACCATTGATGCCAAGCCATATGTTATGTTACGTTATGTATATAAATGAATGCCATGTTTCATGAAAATTAGTTGCGCGTATCCCGGTAGCCGATGGGCTGCGCGTTAACCATACCAGCCAAGGGTTGCTGACCCCCTCGGGGGATCCATATTTCTTTTACTGCAGGGATGAGGATCGAAGAAGCGGAGTGGCTCTAGATCCTAGGATGTGGTTTACTTTTGAGTACTTTTGGGATGTTGGCCCGGGATGCGCCTGTGCTCCCGTGGCGTTGTATATATTGGGTTGTGACAGTTTACAGTGATGTTAACAGTGAAGGATGTATGTAATACTCGGTATTGTATATGATGTATTTATGGTTTAGTTTTATGCTCGGGAGTCTGATCATTAGACCGGTACACTTGTATTTATTCTGCCTTGTCAACCACGTGGGTGGTTGACGGCGTTGTAGCACCGAGACGAGACGTTAGTTACTGTTTTATTTATTTATTCCGCTGCGATTTCATTTAGTGTTATGTGCGTAGTAGGGGTGTTACAGGCTCCGACGAGTAGTTATCCGACCAAAGGATCAAAGGAAGAGCCGACAAGGCTACCAAATTCAATGTGAACAATACCGTGACCGGTATGAGTTAACCCAAAAACCGCCAGTACCGCGCACTTGCCACGGCAAGTGCAGTAATAGCGGGACTATTAAGAAGAGCTTTGACAAGCGACCAGTACTTAGTAAGTACCAAAATGGCAAGAGAAGCCAATATGGCAAGACAAACTTAAGAATTGTGAAACAAAACCTTGAAAAGGCCTAATGGTCTGATCACTGTATGAAGAACATACCAGTCAGCGAGAAGCTGGACTCGGTAAGGAGCAGCCAGCATTGGTATGCCATGAAAAATTTACCTTCAAAACTCAAATTTTTCTTTCAAACATAAAATTTTCCAAAAACCCCCAAGGTTTTAAAACCAAACCAGAGAACCACGGTAAGTTATCATAAGACGATATAAAGGGAGTTGGCAACAGAATACTTCACCTAGGCGTGTAACCGACACTACAAGTGTACACAAACGAGACATGGAACAACCGCACTCCGAAGGAGCTTGCGGGCCTGACAGACCAGTTATGAGTTAGTTGGGTAAGTGGCAACGTATCAATAAGATACTCCATGTATGTATACAAGTAGAGTACGGAACACGGGAAGTAGCCCCCTCATACTACGGACGAAAGAGCCAATCCAAACCAAGATATTTGGACACCTCGAATGATCGAAGAAACACAAAGAAGTTTATGAAGCTAAAGGAGTCTAGAAACCAGTAAGGTGACGGACCTAAGGATATAGCGTGGATAAGTGCGAGAAGCATAGAGTATTAAGTATAGACATAGGATATGTCTCAGGAATCAAGGAGGAAATACCTAATAACTGGAATGAATACCAGTGTAAGAAATAAGATGAATGCCTAAAATAATCATATCAATGTTTGATAAACGGGATAGGATTCCCACAACATACCTCACTGAGGAGAATAACGACCTGACCAAGAAGTTAAAGAAAAAGAATCAATGGTCTACCCAAGAATGAGAGGCATTACAACCCCTAAACGGGATAGTTCGAGTTATACATAGCCGCAAGGAGAAGTTTGCAACTAGACATACCCACGAGTTTGAGCCAAAGTATTGGCGCAACTCAGTAACACCCAGGAGCAATCCGTGAAGGGTACCAAAATCAACAGTAGTTGAACGAGATATCGTGTTGAGACACAAGTGTTAAAGCGAACACTCGGGTAGAACCCGAAGGGATCCCACGTAACACGGGGTACCCTAGATTGCCATAAGGCATGAATTAATATCAAGATGCTTAGGGCCTTCCATGTACGGAAGCGTGATGAAACAACTATATCAAAAACCCAGTAGTGCCTCTAACCATTAATGGTATACGGAGAAGAAGAAACTTGTATAACCAGCCGCACAGAGCATGGCTCGAGGCAAGGTGGCTTATAAGCCGATAGAACTAACTACAAACTGTAGATTTAAACATTGCGAACCTATGCATAAAGGCATAAGAAGAAACAGTGGAAAATGAACCACTACTTTAGAGTGGAGATACCACTTGTTATTGTGGGGCCTATGGAGTGGCAATTGCGTTAATCCTCCAGAGAAGGGCTACCACATAAAAATGTAATGCGAAACCGCTAGAGCGGCGTGGTGATACTTGAGCATGTGTTTATTGCCAAGGAGTAATGCAAACAGGATGTATGTATGAAAGCTTTGATAGCAGTGGAAGGAAACCGATAGAGTAGTCGGATGAGTAGTGAACACGGCATGGGTGCAATATGAACTGTAGAGCAAGCAAAGAATAACGTATTTGTTGAGCCAAGTGAATGGCAAGCCATAGTGTAAATGGCGAGAACACTGGGCGGAAGCTAATGTAGTAGAGGATGCCATGAAAATGAGTAGGAACATGGTACGCTGCAAGCGACCGTTGTAAGAGTATAGCCAGATAATGATATGAAGCCCATGAGTAAATATGATAAAAGAGACACGATCCTTCCTATCACATAAGTGATTTACTGCAAGGAGTTTACGCCTTTGCACTCTGTAGGACTGAGTGTTTTGGTATTGCTCTTGACCAGTAATGATCTTGTGGGATAGCTAGAAAACTGAGAAATGTCAACGAAGCCTGTTGAGCAAAATCTAGTGAAATAACCGTGTGGCCATTGGCTAGGATGCACCAAGAATGTGGGCCGTAACCCACAGGTCCCAGGACCGATGTATAGTAAATGCAGAGTGGTATGAATGAAGAGTTCTTGTACAGAAACGAGTAAACAAACATAAAATTTATCGAGGGAGCACTACATACTAAGTAGTAGCTTGACCTCAACCGACAATAGGTCGGAAAAAGTAAGAGATACCACGAAGGTTTACAGCGCTATACGAATTAGGTTTCCACAGAACTGGAGGGTAAATCTACAACTCATCGAATTCGCATACGGTAAGAGATACCACGCGAAGATTGAGAAACCTTAGTCCCAAGACAAAAAGGGATTTTAGGGAGTAAGTAATACATTGAGAATGCCAAAGGGGCGAATTAATCTCTAGTTGTCAGGTCACGCATCAGAAGCTTGTGGGCCGCGATCCAAGGTTAAGTATACCTAGCAAATGGGGGTAATTGGCTAATCATAAACGCCTGAAGCCTTAGAGACTAGAATTGAACCCGGTTATGAGTAAATTAACCGCAGTGAAGTTAAAACACTTCATGGTACTCGAATTAGTGAACCAATGTTCAGTGATAACATATGGTCGATTACGCGGGTGTAACCCCTTTTAAGGGGGGTAGGGCGAGAAACCGTTTAGAGTATATTTTTACGTATAGATGCGTAAACTATTATGTGCATGGCACAAAAGAAATTATTTTGATGATTGGAACTCATGTTACATAAACATGTGTACCCATTCATCGTGTAAGTATAGTATTGTGCATGAGAGATGCGAGTAATGAGTATATAATATTTATGAAAAGAGGAGTAGAGAGACTCCTAGGGAATGAGAATCCCCATAGCATATGTCTATTGAGATTAGACATGAGATATGATGAGTATGAATCGGTATGAAACCGGTATATAACCTAGTAGGAAGTGAGTTTCCCTAGGTAATTTTATTTGAGAATGATTGATGGAGTGAGTTCCATCCTTTGGAGTTGTATGTTGTATGTTTTTAATATTGAGTACAATTTGAGGAAATGAGATCATGAGTTGCTTAGGTAATGTAAGCAAAGAAAATTGATAATGACGGATGACCTAAGTTCTAGGAATTTAAGATAAGTTTAAAATTAATTGTTTTATGAATATGACTAGAAAGAGTAAAAGATAGAAAACGAAAATGTTTGACTATCTGATTGTTTGAAACTGACGTGGGAGGTGGAACTTGATCTGCTAGCGATCAAGGGAAACCGAACACAAATGGAGTGGAAGGATATTTCAACACTGATGCTGATCACATCAGGGTTTGGATGATTCTTGAAGCTCCCTATAAGTGGTCACAAGTAATCACGCTAAGAAAAGATACAACTACCATAAACCGGATTTGGAGTTATGTGATGTTTTAAAAAAAAGAATTTTCAAACAGGTTTTGAAAAAGGATTTTCATCAAGTATGAAGATGGAAGCGGAAACTGGTTTTGAAACCCCTATCCTCACCGATGGCTGTGGCCTTAAGTTCTTGATGACCGTAAAAACGGTAGGCGTGTATTAGTTTTGAAACCATTGCACTGTACGTGTGGCGGTCCTAAGTGACCGGTTGGGGGCGGTGACAGTGTGTGATTTTTCCAAAGGCAGCGGGACGAGGAGAGTACCCTGAGACGATCCTGTGTTGAGTGAGTCAACCAGTGTGCCTGAGGATATTTATATGTGAAACGTTTGATCAAAACTGAAGGGACCGTGGGGCCTGAGAGAGTAAGTGCCCATTTGTCATGAAACGGCCGTGGACCAGAGAGCGTAAGTGTCCAACGTTGACCGGTACCTGAGGGATCAGTAGTCTATTACTCAATATGGATTCGAGGACTGTAGTGCCATCTTGTCTTTGACCAATTCCATGGAGAGAGTAAACAGAGTATTTTTGATTGCTATACATGTTGTGATATGTGTTTGGTATGTGTAGTGTGAAATGAGACTGACTTGTGGAGTCTGTAAGGTTATACATGTATTATAACCTTGCATAGCGTGCCCATGAGAGTAACGATATAAGATTCACCAACTTTGAGGACACAGTTCTTAAGGGGGGTAGATTTTAATACCCCGGATCTAAAAATGGTGATTAAATTACTCTAATATGATTATTAAGGGCCTAATGGTGCCTAGAGAGTATTGGTAAAAAGAATAAAACCAAAAGAAAAGAGAAATGCGTTAAACGCGAAAAACGCTAAAACGCGCATTAAATGAGTTTAAGAGATATACATGATCTCATTAGGGTCCGAGATGGATTCCTAAGGCTTAGTTAGGCCTAATTAGTATACTGGAGTGATTCCCGAAGAAAACGGATCCAAATAATGGATTAAAACGCTAACGGAGTTTTAAAGCACGTTTTTCAAGAAAACCCCGAAAACGCGACTTTAAGTGGTCAAATGGACCCGTAAAATTATGGTTAACTATATAACTATAATTAAGTATTAATGGGAGCTTAAAACCATTAAAATTAAAGAAACGAGAAAATTCGAAAAACGGGCCCGATTAGTGAATAGTGCTAAAACCGGGTAATAAACGAGCATTTTCTGTAAAAGACAAAAAACGCTCTAGTTTAAGTAGTATGTGGGGCCGGTTTTTATTTGACTAGTCAGCCCACTCTATTAGCCAATTAACAAAGAAAAAGAAGAGTTGAAAAAGTCAAAAGGGGGAATAGTGCAAAAGGTACTTAATTACCTTTTCTTTGTTCTCTTTCCTCCTCATTTCCTTTCTTCCCTTTCTGAACTCCCTCATCTCTCTCATCCGTATGCTCCCCTCCTCCTTCCTGCTTGGATGATTGCAAGCTGCAACAAAGAGCTCCAATGGCAACTCCACTTCCACCTCATGCCTAAGTCTCATTTAAGCTCCAAATTCAAAATAAATTATATATTTGAACTCCTCTCCTCAAGCTCTATCACCCTCTCTTTTCGAAATTTCAAATGGAGGAGTTGATCTCCATGGGTTTTGGGCATTTGAAGAGTAAATCACACCTTCTTGGAGCTTGGAGTCTCTTGTTGGTTTAAGGTAAGAAAAACCATAAAATTTTCATCCTTTCCTTCATTCCTAGGTGGCCGGTTTTTGAGACTCCCTCATTTCCCTTTGTTTTTTCCTTCCTGAATGAGCCACATTCAAGCTCAAAATCTCATGGGGATTCCTCCTTTGAATCATGATCAAAAGGCCATCTTAAAGCTTCAAGGTAATTCTCCATTTTGGTGCTCTAAGCACTTTCCTTGCCCTAGCTTAATTAATAAGCTTAAGTGTATTGAATTGTGTCTAAACCCCCATTTCGGTATTGACTTGGACGTTGACAAGGGTATTGACCAATTTGACCAAAAATCAAGAGAGGAGAAGGAATGAGAACAAAGGAGGAATATGTGAAAATTTAAGGTAAGAAACTTATCTTAGTGTTATCCTATATGTATTAGGATTTGGGGAAGGGTTAATAAACAAATGAATTCCACTTGAGTTGTGGTAAAAATGTGCTTGTGAAGTAATAATGCAAGTGAGAAAACATTTGTGAATTAATGTTTGATTTGGGAGCTATGATTTTGATGGATTATGCATTATGGTGTTTAATAAGATTTTGCTTGATTAAAGAGGAAATATTGAGTGCTGATAGAACCCTTGTGGTTTGGCTAGCTTTAGGATGAACTAGATGATGATATGAGTTTTGGGCAAAGTTAGAAAAGTAGCCAAGTTATGGTAAAATTTGTGTAGAGATCTAAGTGGATTAAGTGTTGGTTTGAGTGGAGAATAACCTAGGAGTGGCTAGGTATGTATGGAGGTTGAGTTGGGTTAGTAAACCACCTTGGGAATGCTAGTTTAAAGAGAGGAGATTTGTGCAAAAATCTGTAGCACAAGAGGTTGTTTAAATGCTTGAGGAATTGTAAAAAAACAAAGGAGATTTAAGGTTTTAAGAGAGAGATATGAACCTTGGTATGGGATGTGCATTATCTTGGAGGATGTGGAATGGTTTAAATGAAAGAGAACATAATGAAAAGTGTAGAGGAGAAGTTAGAAATGCACAAGTGTGCATTAGTGCAAATGAGAATGAAAAATGTGTGAATTTGAGTAAGAATTTGAGTACGTAAGAATTTGAGTAAGGGTTGAACCTATGATTTGAAGAGTTTTAGAGCATGTTTTAAGGTGATTAGACATGTGGAAAACTTATGGAAAGATTAGGGAAATATTGAGGGTGGATTAGGGATTGATTTGGAGTGGAAAAACTACACTTGTAACAGATTTTAGCAGGGTCCGAGACCTAGTCCTTGGACAAAGTTCCGGACCACCCCTTAAATTCATGCCGAGAATTCATCCCAGTACCTGGTCCGGGACTTGGGAGATGGACAAGGTCCCGGGCCACCCCATGAAAATGAGCCGAGAGTTAGAACCAGTGCTTGGTCTGGGACTTGACCTAGGTACAAGGTCCCGGACCACTTGTTAAATTCACTCGAGAGTTGAAACCAGCATTGGTCCGGGACTTAGGGTAAGTACCAAGTCCCAGACCACCCCCAGAATCCTACAGAGAGTGTTTTAAAGGTTTCTAATGATGGGGGTTTGAATGTTAATGATGTTAAGGCCTGGTTTGGTGACATGTAAAGGCCCTAGGAAGTGTAAGAAAGTGTTAGAAGTGATTGAGAAGTGAGAACTCAAATTAACAAGAGTAAAACCGAGGTAACAGGACAACGGGGTAAGTACGGGAGTAGCATTTTATTATGTACTGTATGAGCCTAGTATTAATAATAATGTTTGAAACATTACCAGAGAATCGTGCGTGACCCAAGCATGGTGAGATGACACGGTAAAAGTAAAAACCCCGGTGAAAGGTATGATTTTCTCATACTCCGCGTGCTAACCGAGTTACGTTGATTTGTGTGTTTGTGTGCCGGCTTAATCAAGACTAAAGCATGAAAATAATCCATTGTTTGATTTTGTATGTCTTGTTGTATGTTCAATGAGCTAACATACTTGCATGCCGGTGTAGTCTAACATAGAGTAAAGACCGACTCATAGGGAGTAACGTTTGGCTAGAGACCCATAGATCGGGTCGATGCTTATGATAACGAAAACGTGCAAACAAACAAATTATCCGTTAAAGTATAACGATAATTCAAACATATGAACTCCCTAGAATGTGAGGAGATGTGCGGGTTGAGTAATTACCCGATAACGGTTAGTAAACCATAATGACACAATCAACGAAACAAATGAGAGTGGAAAGATAAGTGAACCTACTTCAAGAGGATTAAAGATAGTTCAAAGATGTGAACTAGTAAAGAAGGTAAAAGAGACCTAAGGGATTAGTAGCTCCCTTGAGACATGGTCGACCTCCTATATGAGGATTTTACCCGATATAAGAAAATAACCGAAAGTATGAGTAAGTGAAATGTATGGTAACTCTTAAAACCTAAGATTTACCAAACTTAAGTAATGTTCCCAAAGTCATTAGAAACATCGGGAGTGATGCTTCTAGGCTAATATACATAATATTATTATAACTCCGAGAGAGGAGTGTATGGGAATGTAAGTAGTCCGAGAGTAGTCGGACCTAAGTAAAAAGAGATAGGAACTAAGAGAGAGTTCCGTGTGCTAGTTGAACCTTCCCACCATGCTAGACCCAGAGTAGGGTCGAAACCGGGGAAGTAAGACTATGCTCGTGAGCCATGAGTTTTCGCCCTAGTATGTATTAAGAGTAACAAGCATGACATAGGAGGCCTGTAGTGTCTCAAGAATCTACAAGAGCTTGAGTATAAATAACCCAAGAGTGTGGGTGAGATAACGTGTATGAATAACCCAAGAGTGTGGGTGAGATAATGAGCATAAGTAACCCGAGAGAATGGGTGAGTATAGAATAAGTAGCCCAAGAGAATGGGTGGGTATAAGAATAAGTAACCCGAGAGAGCAGGTGAGCTATTAAATGAGTAACCAAGGCATAGTGAGGTATAACCCTCATGGCCTAAGAGTAAATTGATACAACTAACAACCTTGTTATGTTAGTTAGGGATTGTATCCCATGGTTAATTGTCGAATCCTTGTGAAGTGTACATATGTAATGTATTACTATATGCATGTTGGTTGAATTAAAATGAACTTCATGCTCTCGACAAAAGTGGTCGGCGTACCCCGGTTAGCGCTCGGGGTATGCGAATTTCATATGCAGCGTTAAGCTGAGCCCCTAGGGGCAACGTTTTTATTTTTCAAGTACACCGAAGATGTTACCGTTCGAGAGTAGGACGGGGTCGGTGGGTTGCATGGGTAGTTAGATTTAATTACTTATGTATTGAAAGAGGTGTAAGACCGAATATGTTGTCGGCATCTATATAATGTAGACTCGGTATAGTAAAGAAGTGATTTGAGTATTGTATTTGTATTGTGTACTCGGTTGTTCCAGTTCATCAGACCGTTACGGTATGTAAGATAGGCCTGGTTAGCCATATGGGTGGCTAACAGCGTTGTTTTACCCCTCGTTGTAATTAGGGTTCCACTGCGTGAGTAAGAGCATTTAGTGACAGTTGAAGAGGTAATGACGAGATTAACGGTTGGGGTGTTACATGCATGCTTTATCTTGTTTAGTCGGCACACATAACAAATAGCACACAAGCCGAGGGACACCTCGTTAGCAACCAGGTCACAAGAAAACCATACCGTTTGGGGTATTTCAGTCAGGCATTTGAAGAGCTTTAGAGGAGAAACTTGCTACAGCCCTTGGCCCCTCAGCCAGGAACCACTCATTTGGGGAGGCATCTTAATCAATTATGCCACTACCATCAACTGCCTGGACATTATGCTGAAAATTGTCAAGAATTGAGGCACAAGATTCAAGACCTTCTCGAGCAAGGAGTCCAATTTTTCTAAGTTTGCAGATCGTTTTATTTATGTTTTCTTGCATCTTCAAATTTTCCTAGTAGCTTATTTTCTTAGTTAGTTTTCAGTCTCCTCAGATTGTAACTTTTACATTTCTTTCATGATTCATAAATAAAATCATAGTTTCATTTTTACAATTTTTGTACAAACCATTTTTCGTTCATTGAAAAAAAAAACAAAAATGTTTTTCAAGGAAAGGGATCACGGAGTAATCATTTCCCGACTATGGAACAAAACGATTTGTCTCTTGTTTCTAAAAGTTGAACATGCCACGTTAAACACCACAGCTCACCCCTAAGAATCCAAATAAACCACATAGCGGTTCGAAGTCCACATTTGTCAAATTGTTGTCATAAACCCCAAATCAATACTAGGGGCAATCGGAGCTTAGGATCGTCATATTTAATCTTTCATTTAAGCGTGTGAACTAGTCTCTGAGTGAAATTCACGAGAGTGACTTGAGCGGAAAAACCATGAGTGAACGAGCGTGTCATCTTTACACCACTCCGGTGAGACCACATTCAAACATAAGGTAAACGGCCTAACTCCGTCCGAAGGAGATAATTTGTAAATTTACTCTTAGACCTGTGAAAAGTAACAAAGAGTGGATACACAACTATTAGTAATGACGAAGCACCTAGGTACAGCACCACATAGCCAAAAGCTTGTGAACCTTGACATTAAACCGTAGGCACCCCCGCTGAGCCTTTCATATATCCCTTTTCGATATTATGAACTCCACAAAATAACCCAGCCAATGATGAATTTCCGACCCGGTGACCAAAGGAAGCGAGGAGTCAGACTCTTAGATAACGTTCTCATCAGTCCAAAGAAGCAACACCACTATTAGCATGACGAAGTGATCTGCAAATGGTCCCAGAATGACACAGGATCCGCAAAGAGCTCACATCGAAACAGCTCTCGAAGCCCAAAACCGGGAAACACAAGAACCCCGAAGGCAAAGTCAAGAAAGGATAAAACAAAGAGGCAAACCTGAAATGCCTCGAGGAAATCCGAATGAAAAAAAGAGGAGAAATGGTGTAAAGGACGACCTCAAAAGTCCAAGTCTAGAAGCTCGAAAACAACGTCAACACGAAGCAGCTAGGCGATTTCAAGACAAGGGAGATGATTCCGAAGAGAAGACATAAGGAGCAGCTTTGGTCACCCCTTTAAGCTCCACATACCTCAAATATCCCTCCATGGTCCCGTTGTCTTTCATCACACCCCATGGCCATGTTATAAGCTTTTAAGACTTCCGACTTGATAGTTGTGTGTCCAATCACGTGAAAGTAGCAGATCAAATGCGTAAATCCATCAAATATTGAATTCAAGGGTCTAAAAGTTATGACCATGAGCGAGAAATGAGTGCAAACACCAAACACGTCGAGTGTAGGTTAGGAAGCACCATATCAAAGCATAAGCCTTGACCCTGTGAGGATGAGACTTGTTTGCACGTTTAAAGAAAAATACTGGGGGCAATCAATCATTCCGATCGATTGCCATGAACTCTAGCTCAGATTGTCCTAAGGAAAAATACTTGGGGCAATTGTTGGTTCCAACAATTGCCATGACAACACCAATTGAAACCCAAAGCTTGAGCACCACCATCCCACCACACAGGCCCACATAAGCCTTTACCTTCACATCATACACCACAGGTCCATCAAAAGTCCTGACCACCACTTAAACACCACACACTCCCACCAGCGGCATGTTCATCCTCTAAGAAACAAATTGTAGATCTGAAATTCTTAGTTAGGAAGTGATTATTTCACTTTCCTTTTTCAGTAGAGTTTTTCCCAAGCTTTGCCATGTGTGGCACATTTTTTAACAGTTTCTTGTTGTGATTGCATTTTACAAACTTTTGCATACACCTCATCATCGCCACTCTTGGCCGTTTTACAATTGGTTTTCACCACAGGCGTTTGCACGAGACCACTATCTTCCTAACTCATTTTAGTTCAAGACCCAAAATCAGTGTGAGACCCTGCATTTTCATCATTCAGTACGAGACCTAGCATCTTCATTCAGTGTGAGACCTAGAATCAGTGCGAGATCCAGCTTTTCCTTCATCCGTTTAGTACGAGACTTCAGTGCGAGACCCACCATCTTCATCAGTGCGAGACCCATCATTTTCTTCAGTGCGAGACCATGCATCTTCTTCAGTGTGAGACCCATCATCTTCAACAATGCGAGATCAAGCGTCATCATCCAGCGCGAGACCAGTACGAGACCTAGTATCATCTTCAATGCGAGACAAGTACGAGACAGAGCATGATCTAAGTTGGCGGGGCAGAGGCAATAAGTCCCCATCTTCATGTCAACTTCTTGGGAGAAACAACTAGTGGGCAGTGGCAATAAGTCCCCAAGGTAATCTAGAAGTTATCCCAGCACCCCAGTTGGTGGGCAGAGGCAATAAGTCCCCATAGTATATCAACCAGGAGCATTGGAACGGGTTTCAGTCCCCAGAAGCATCCGAGCATCATCATCATATTATATCATCTTCTTCTGCATGACATCTACATTTGCATTACAGGTTCCCGCCACCTTAGAATGTTCGGCATACTTTATTTCACTTTAGGTAGTCAATGCCTTAGAATAGCTTGACATCATTTCATTCATTATAGGTAGTCAATGCCTTAGAATAGCTTGACATCATTTCATTCATTATAGGTAGTCAACGCCTTAGAATAGCTTGACATCATATCATCCTTATAGGTAGTCGGCGCCTTAGAATAGTCCGACATTACTTCATTTTTACCTTTAGGTGGTCGACGCCTTAGAATCGCTCGACATCCTTCCACTTTACTCATAGGTAGTCAGCGCCTTAGAACAGCTCGACACAATTTGTCGGATTTCAATTGCATGCAGGGTCTTGGAAAAAATCTGAAATTTTGGGGTATCACTCAAGCATCAACTAGCCTTTTCACTTTCATTACAAAGTCAAGTTGGCGGGGGGCAATCTGTTATACCCAAAATTTTGACCCCCTGGTTAGGGTCTGTAAGGCTTTGGTGTTGTGAGAGGCACTTCAATCAATTCATGAGGGATTCCGGCTTGATCGGCGCATTCCGGGGCATTGGGAGCAGTTTTTCCATCGTTAGGGGCATTTTCGTAATTTTTAAGGCTCCCAAGACCTCCTATAGGCTTTCTCTCTCCTCCAAAATATGCTCAAATCAACTTGAAATGCTTTGAAATTTTAACCCATAATAGAGGATGACATTTTAAGCATAATGGCGTTAGAATTTTGATTTTTGAATTTCCAATAATTTTCTAGCAATTTCTGATTTAATCTGACGAGAAATTGAATTTAAAAATATTCCAACATTTAAAAAATTCATTTCCACTTCATAAAAATCATAATTGCCATCCTTGACATGTGGCTAAAATTCCACAGCAAGATTCCTTTGGGAAGTCAATTAATCAAAATTCCAAAAAATCTTACTTTTACTAGATTTCCTTTATCTTTAAGAAAGTCTATATAAAAAGATAAATCTTTTGATCAAATCAGAATCTCACAAGCTCAAGAACCCTAGGAAGTCAGAAAGCATTGCCTCTCCTCTCTCTCTCTCTCTCTCTCACGTTTTGCAGCACCCGCCCACCAAAATCATACCGAAATCCCCCGAAATCACCATCTAATCTTGTTTTCCAATTCCCAAAACATCAACAATCATCAAAACCCCATATAAACACCACCAAAACGTGAAGAACAGCAAGAGCAACCAACAACCAGAAGCTTGGTTCAAAAACCTTTCGGGTCTGCCATCAACGGAGCACTCGACGAATCCTGAGGTGAAGAATCGTTGTAAACCCGAAGGTAAAATAGGTAGGAATTCCACTTTCCTAACTCCCTACGACTTTATCAGTTTTGTCTCAAAATTTGGATTCAAACCAACTCTTCTCGACCTCTGTATTACTAATTGTTTTAGTTACTGCCTTGTTACTTGTTTGCTAAGTTTCGTGTGTTATTCGATTTCAAATTGAAAACTTTTAATCACTAACGTCTTGTATATCTTTCGGCTACAAGTACATAAATTTTGAGCTAAAAACACCGTCGGGAACCATCAAAAACCCACTGTTCGTGGGTGGTCCGTGACCTCAGACGCATGGTCCAGGACCACGGACGGGTTGTCCGTGGCCACGGACACCCACGGACGGCTGCGGGGTTTTATTTTTCAAATTTTTAGGGTTTTAACGGTACATGGCCGGGCCCATGGACATCCTGTCCGTGGCCCTGGACTTTTCAAAATTGTGTTTTCTGTTTAATTCGATTTTTATGTTTATATAGGTTAACTAGGGTCCGTAGGTTCGGACGTTAGGTCCGTAGTCACGGACGGAAACAAAATTTGACCTAATTCTGCCTCCGAAACCCTAGTTTAGGTATCTTTAATTCCCACTTTTATTTTCTGTCAAAAAATGCTAAAAAACATAGAAAAACAGAAGCTCGCGCACTTAGGTTAAAACGAGTTTGTAATAAGCCGTAAATAAACTAAGTAGAGGAAAAACGACTTCGAGGGTAATGAAAGTAATTGAACCCTAAATAAGTCGAATATCAAGCCCGCGAACCCGAACTCTCCTTTCCTAATTTACACTAGGTCAAAATTAGGTGGCGACTCTAATTAGGTTCCAGTGAGCTAGCTTAGGATTTAATAATTAGTGTTATATGACATAGTTATTAAGCTTAGGTTATAAGTGGACCTAGAATCCGATCAGATCCTAATCAACCTGAATCAACATAGGATAGGGTTTAAAAATCGAGGCTCACACATGTATTTTCTTGTACTCCATACCCATTGGACACATTAACTTCTTCGCCTTATAAGTAGATGTAGGCATGACATTGTCCGCTGGTAATATCTCCATAATAATTTACAATAGATCCGTGAAACTTACTTCTATTCATCCGTGTTTCAATTTGAGATTAAATAGTTTCAGGGTCACACTTAATTTCTTCAACTTCAGTGCATCACATCCAGCGTACAGTGGTTCTTTACATGACTGCATAAAGTTTTCATGTGTCACTGGTGGAACGCGACCCATTAATTACGGTCCAAAACCGTGTATAATTACGGTTCTGGACCGTAATCTACGCGGGCGTCATAAAGATGGTGTTTTTTAATTACGGTTTAAAACCGTAATTAAAGTCCCTTTTCCGGCCCGCGTGTCATTGACTTTACATTACGGTTATTTGTAAAACCGTGATCTAAAGTCCTTTGGCGCGCGCGAACCAAAGGACTTTAGATCACGGTTTTACAAATAACCGTAATGTAAAGTCGACACTTTAGATGACGGTTTTGGCAATAACCGTCATCTAAAGTCTTTTGGCGCGCGCGCCCAAAGGACTTTAGATTACGGTTATTGTTAGACCCGTAATCTAAAGTGTAATTTTTTTTTTTTTTTACAAATCTACACAATTGCAACAGAGACAGAATTGTAACAGATAAGCAACAGAGGGCAGAAACTGCACAATTGAACCCCCTGAATCAAATACCAACAACACAAATTCATTCTCTGCGCACAATTGCAACAGAGATAACATCTAATAAAGCACCAGATCGAAAATCTGTAACATATTCAATCTGTTACAAAATTGCAACAGAGATAACATCTAATAAAGCACCAGATCGAAAATCTATAACATATTCAATATGTTACACAATTGCAACAGAGATAACAATTGCAAATTCATTTTGCGCACAATTGCAACAGAAACATTCAATACAACAGCTAGAATCTGTTACAGCAGCAGCTAGCATAATTCATTACAAACAGAATCAGAGCAACTAACAAAAAATATAATTTGTTACACAATATAATCTTGTTACAGCAGCAACTAACAGAATCAGAGCAGCAACTAACAAAAAATATATGTTACAGCATCAGAGCTAGCTAGTCTACCACTCCATTCTCAAACATGGCTGCCATGCTCTCTCTGACATGCAACAAGTCGGCAGGACCATAAGTCTTGAATCTGGCATAATGCTCTTTAATCTGCAACAAGAAAGGAATGGAAACATAATGAGATTAAGATAAAGACACAAAAAATCTGCCGAAAGAATTAAATACAAGACAGCGTTCGTATTACCTTGTCAATATCATTCTAAAAACTTCGGAAGTACCCGCAGAACTCGTACATATACCGCATCACGTAGTACCCGCAACTCTTAGAATCCTTTTGGGTAGGGCACTAAATCACCAAAATTCACAAATGTAAAACAATTGTACAAAGATAATAGCAGCACGAATGAAATACATGAATTACCAAACCTTGATGTAATTGACGGTCAAATCACCAAACTCTCCCTGAGGGGTTTTTTTGTAACAACTGTTACATATATTAACAAAAGCGTTTAGCAAAATGAACAAGTACATTAATTTTGGTTCAAAAAACTTACAAACAATTAAATAAAATAAAAACTTACTCTTTGATTAAGTCTTCAGTGTTGAATTCTGTCCACTGCCCTAGTGGATCTAGAACGAGCAGAGTAGCGGTGGCAGCGCAGAATATAAACAAAGCCCAGTGGTGGCTACAATGTCAAATACAAAATGAAATGAGAAATGAAGGTAAAAAAGTTAGCTAATTAGTATGTAATTTTATATTAGAACTCACGTTTGGTGATACGGCATTAGAATGAATAATTTATTCTGTTGATCAACAACATTGAAGCAATGAATCATGTATTCACAAAACCTCCCCGGGTCCCTAGTGACTGAGTCGTACGATAAACGCTCCGGGCACACCGCAGTAATGGAGGTCATGTCCTTCTCAGCACATCTCTCAAGCAGACATCTATTATATCACATGTACTATAAAAAGTTAGCCAATGCAACTTCATAGATACTTATTCTATATGTTTTTACAGTATGAGGAAAGAACACTTACTTTAGATAAGCTTGAATAATGTTAATGTTCAGATAATCTCCACACATCATCTCTCTGATGTCCTCAAAGTTGATTGCCGTCATCATATCTTCTTCGTAGTGAAACATCGACTTTGGAAGCGTCATCATGAAGTTGTTAGTTTGAGATGACTTCAACATGATCTTGTCGTAGAGATTCATCTGCTTGGGCCCCAAAACATTAACAAGTTTTTGTGGCAGTGTGAGCTTATTTTTAGGCGCCTCAGAAGTCCTGGTGCGACCCCGGACGGGCGCTGGATTCTTACCTTTCGCACCCCGACTCACTGGATTCTTACCCTTCACACACAAACAGTAAAGCATCAATGTAAAGATAATTACTAATTGATTATTATAGTAACATTAAACAATTATCTAGAACATACCCTTGTACTTCTGACAGGATTCACCGGCGCGCAGATCTCTTCTTCTCTGGGCCGGGATACGCGGCGAGGAAGCTCAGGGATCTCAGGATTCGCCGGCGCGCTGGTCTCTTCTAGTCTGGGCCGGGTTACGCGGCGAGGAAGCTCAGGGATCTATAATAGATTAGATTAGATACTTAATGCTAAATAATGCATTTTATTAGATACTAAATGGTTGTCAAACAGTCTTACCTCATCGGTGACAACAATATAACATGCTGGCCAGGCAATATGTCTCCCTTCGCTTCGATCAGCGTGCATTTGTTGTCAAACGCCATCGGAAGGTATGCATGCTCAAATCCATCAACTATCAGGTCCAAGGTCACACGCGCGTAGAATGGGGGTAGACGTACGAAACTGATGAGCGTGAGTGGACCTGATGGCAACACCGTCCCGTAGGCCGCATCTACAGGGTGCCCGTCTAATGGTATTTGGAGACGACATTTTTTTTGCTCCTTTAATAAACAGAGATAATACGTGAAATAAATAAGTGAGTCCAATCTAATACTATTTAAATAACTTTATTTTAGGAGAAAAATAGTTAAACAAAGTTAACCTGGATGTTGGCAAACGGGTACGGGTCAGCGGCCGGAGCACAACTAGACGAGGAAGATAGTCGAGGAGGATCTAGCTGCTGCTGCTGAGTAGTCGCATGTGCAATCGCATTCAACGCTTCCTGCAGCCTCTCCTCGATAGCCCGGCGCTCAGCAGCCTGTTTCTCGTCATTAGCTTGGCGCTCAGCAGCGAACTTACGCTCTACCATCGCCTCGACTTCAGCAGCACTCATCTGACCCTTCCTAGCAGATGGCGGGAATACGTTCTTCTGACGTACTTCTCCCCCAAATCCTCTAACACGCCCCGGGTGATCCTTCTTCCCAAGCATTTGATTGAGCGCGTCGTCTTGAGAAGGAGGAGCGTGTAAGTCTACTTCTCCTCTCTGTGCCGCTTCGTACTGTCCAATTTTCAAAGAAGTTAACACTAAATTTAAGATCAACAAACACTTGAGTATATAAGTAAATTATTTAACAGCTACTTTCAAATACTTACAATTTGGTTAGCCAGTTGTTCCATCGCAGCATTAGGAAATATCCTCTGACCTTCGCTGGTCGTTTTCTGGCGTCCCAGTATGTACATCTGCACCCTCCTCGCCTCAGAGACATCCTCGATCGGGCATTCACTTCCATCCTCGTTCCTCCGTGTTAGCAAACCAGCTTCTTTCCATCCCTCGAGGCTGCCCACATATCCCCTTCGTCCCATGGTGTGGGGGTAGAGATTAGCTTCACGGTTTTGCCGTGCTTGTTCTTGTACTTGCTGTTAAGAAAGTACAACAGGAAATTAATTAGAAAATCAGGGATAAAGCATTATGAGCATTAATTAAGAAAAGAGTACACACAAACATACCCTGAACTCGGGGGTGGCGTGCCGCTCAACGAACTCCTTCCACTCCTCTTCAGTGATCATGCCGTTGTACACAACATACGGCGGAGGCTCACGTGGGGGCACCCTGTTGATCCAATGCTCAACCAAATAGTGGCGGAATGATTTAGCTTTACCGGACACCAAAGAAAGAACGGTCTTCTTCACTTCTTCTGGGATCTTGTACCGTTCTTGCACCTTCTTCCAGATGGTCTCCTTTACTTCTTGCGGGACTTGTTTCCATGTGTGGTTGATGCAGCAATGTGATCTGGCCAGAGTCCCTAGCATACTACCGAACTCTGACCTGCTGCCCCCACCATACCTCCCATACTGGTCCCACAGAAGACTAATCTGATCCTCTTTCTGCAGTTTCAACCCACGGGTCGGACCTCTACCTCTGGGTCTCTGAGTAGCACTCGTAGAAGGTGCACTCATGGAAGGGCCAACAGTAGCAGCGGCAGATGTGGATGGGGCAACAGCAGCAGCGGCAGATGTAGATGGGACCGGTACCATTCGCTGCTCATTTTCCTCATCCTCACGACAAAATCGAACTCTGCATCAGCCATGTCCTGATCAGCCATTCCTGCAAGGATTGAAATACAATTTGAATTAAATTAAGCATTTCATAATGGTCATAAACAAGCAATAAATAAAAGAGTGGTAATTTCATATAAATTTTTATAGTAATAACTTACATACACCATTATCTCTCAACCCACATTCCCTCGTTATGGTCTGATCGTATATACTCACGATGACCTGTGACCGCAGATCTTTCTTACTTTGTATCTTATCAACCTAAATCCATCCATGAGTATTAAATCCCACCGGTGAACGTGTTTTTAATATGTAATTTATTGAAAATTTCGGCAGCATCTCCCTACAGTTCTTCAAATGCACGATATTATGATATTAATCAATAATATATGCATTCGAAGAACAATAAAGAGATACTGCTGAAATAATCAATAAAGTACATATTAAAAGCACATTCACACCCTAGGTGTGTGATTTAACAATCGTGGACAGTCCCGACAGGGACTGCCGAAGATATACCTCTATTAGGTATATCTTGGGCGGATAACTATGTTTGGTAGTTTGTCAAATATTATATGTATATATATAAATCTTACCTCTGGTAGACGATTAGCCGATGCTAAGACGGTTGAGGTCGGAAGCCTAAATAAAGTCGTAGTCCTGATGCATAAATGAAAAACGACAACATTAGAATTCATCAAAAAATCAAGGTTAAATGCTAGCTAAACCGCGGAAAAAAATCGACAGCATCTCCCCTATATTTCTAACGTCTCCAAATCAGTTTTATCAAAGTCAAATTCGCACGCACCATCTAGAACTGGTAACATACATAAACTTATCTTCACTGATGTATTTAGTTTACAGAAACAGAAAAACGACAACATCTTTCTGTTGCCTCTACTGAACAGATTCACACAGAACTCAAACAGAAATAGAAACTGAAAGAAAAGAAACAGACAGACAGAGACTGGTGTATGACTCCTCTCTGTTTGTTCACGTGTTTGAATTCTCAAACCTTTCTAAACTGTCGATCCTGTCAATTTGGTGTGTTATAAAGTTTCTAACTCAACTAAACCCAAGGCAACTTTGTTACAGATGCAGAATTAGTCAGAACCTGATCTGATACGAAACTGAAGCTGAAATCGAAACTGAAATCAAAACAGAAACTGAGTTGTGTTCTTGCTTTCTTCCCTGTCTGTTTTTTTTCCTTTCAACTGATTATACTTCTCCTAACTCCTTACCCAGTTACTTAAATATTCCATTAAGCTTTTAAATCCAGACCAAAACTCAAACAACTTGTTACAGTTCTGTTCCATTCATGAAACTGAGATATGCTACAGTTCTGTACCATTCATTTTTCAGGAATCGGTAATATACTTGAACTTACTTTCTTTCCTGTGGCAGTTTTAAGTAGTAGCATTTTTAAAACTACACTATTATGTATTAATTGTAATACTAAATGCTAAGAACAAATAAATACAGCAGTTTACAGATTGGTTTGCAAAGTTACCGTAACTAAGCACCGAAGTGGGCAAGTAGTGTAGAAATCAGCCCACGAACTAGGTCGCAATTAACTGTGAATCTGGGCACAAATATATGAACAAGGTTAGAACATTTGCCATTACACTCTCAGGATTCGATACAAAGGAGGTTAGAACTTGCAATCGAAATGCATGTATATGAACAAAGTTAGAAAAAAACGACAATCAATCGCGATCGCATACCCAATACGCGATAGAGACGTCGACGGTGAGACCAGTGGTAGATGGGTGGTGACCGGCGGCGATGGGAGTGACAAAGGTGGTGGGAGCGACGGCGATGGCCGTTAGCAAGGTGACGGGAGAGAGGAGGCAATTTCAGTGAGGAAGATAGCGCGAAAGAGAAAAGTTACTGTGAGTAGAGTGTGCAGAGTGTAGGCAAATGTTTAAATGGACTTTAGATTACGGTTTACATGTAAACCGTAAACTAAAGTCACACTTTACATGACGGTTCTCACAAAAACCGTAATCTAAAGTGTAACGAAATTAAAAAAAAAAGCGCGATAATTATTTGGCATATGTTGGGTTTCAAACATAGGTAACACATTAATATAAAGTTTTTATTAATCTAAAATACACTGATAAAACGACGTCGTTAAATGTAATCTAAAGTGTAACGAAATTAAAAAAATAGCGCGATAATTATTTGCCATATGTTGGGTTTCAAACATAGGTAACACATTAATATAAAGTTTTTATTAATCTAAAATACACTGCTAAAACGACGTCGTTAACTGTAATTTAGATTACGCGCGGAGTCGAATAAATCAAATAATACGGGAAATTTTTTTCGTCAGGTCAAAACGACGTCGTTGACGAGGTTGGCGCGCCTTTTTTAGGAGGGACTTTAGATGACGGTTTTTAGTAAAACCGTAATCTAAAGTCCGTTGACCGTAAAGCGCGCGTCAACACGGGACTTTAGATTACGGTTTTACTAAAAACCGTCATCTAAAGTCCCTCCTAAAAAAGGCGCGCCAACCTCTGATCGATTATTGATTACGGGTTAATCAATCATCGTCGCTAATAAATTCCGGCCTTCCTATTAATCACGGTGTCTGTTTAAACCGTGATTAAACACCGTCATTAAAGCCTCGCGTTCTTAATGTTTCTAAGGCATAATTTATCCTTCTTATATCTTAGTTAACATCTAAAAACCTTATCTAGGTTTGGGGTATTTCAGTCAGGCATTTGAAGAGCTTTAGAGGAGAAACTTGCTACAGCCCTTGGCCCCGCACCAACCACTCATTTTGGGGAGGCATCTAATCAATTATGCCACTACCATCAACTGCCTGGACATTATGCTGAAAATTGTCGAGAATTGAGGCACAAGATTCAAGACCTTCTCGAGCAAGGAGTCCAATTTTTCTAAGTTTGCAGATCGTTTATTTATGTTTCTTGCATCTTCAAATTTTCCAGTAGCTTATTTTCTTAGTTAGTTTCAGTCTCCTCAGATTGTAACTTTTACATTTTTCATGATTCATAAATAAAATCATAGTTTCATTTTTACAATTTTTGTACAAACCATTTTTCGTTCATTGAAAAAAAAAAAAATGTTTTTCAAGGAAAGGGATCACGGAGTAATCATTTCCTGACTATGGAACAAAACGATTTGTCTTGTTTCTAAAAGTTGAACATGCCACGTTAAACACCACATCTCACCCTAAGAATCCAAATAAACCACATAGCGGTTCGAAGTCCACATTTGTCAAATTGTTGTCATAAACCCCAAATCAATACTGGGGCAATCGGAGCTTAGGATCGTCATATTTAATTTCATTTAAGCGTGTGAACTAGTTCTGAGTGAAATTCACGAGAGTGACTTGAGCGGAAAACCATGAGTGAACGAGCGTGTCATCTTTACACCACTCCGGTGAGACCACATTCAAACATAAGGTAAACGGCCTAACTCCGTCCGAAGGAGATAATTTGTAAATTTACTCTTAACCTGTGAAAAGTAACAAAGAGTGGATACACAACTATTAGTAATGACGAAGCACCTAGGTACAGCACCACATAGCCAAAAGCTTGTGAACTTGACATTAAACCGTAGGCACCCCGCTGAGCCTTTCATATATCCCTTTTCGATATTATGAACTCCACAAAATAACCCAGCCAATGATGAATTTCCGACCCGGTGACCAAAGGAAGCGAGGAGTCAGACTCTTAGATAACGTTCTCATCAGTCCAAAAGCAACACCACTATTAGCATGACGAAGTGATCTGCAAATGGTCCCAGAATGACACAGGATCCGCAAAGAGCTCACATCGAAACAGCTCTCGAAGCCCAAAACCGGGAAACACAAGAACCCCGAAGGCAAAGTCAAGAAAGGATAAAACAAAGAGGCAAACCTGAAATGCCTCGAGGAAATCCGAATGAAAAAAAGAGGAGAAATGGTGTAAAGGACGACCTCAAAAGTCCAAGTCTAGAAGCTCGAAAACAACGTCAACACGAAGCAGCTAGGCGATTTCAAGACAAGGGAGATGATTCCGA
Organism: Limonium bicolor; assembly: GCA_023374045.1. Classification (NCBI taxonomy): domain Eukaryota; kingdom Viridiplantae; phylum Streptophyta; class Magnoliopsida; order Caryophyllales; family Plumbaginaceae; genus Limonium; species Limonium bicolor. The sequence goes on from CM041778.1 coordinate 384,534,527, forward strand.
AGAGAAGACATAAGGAGCAGCTTTGGTCACCCCTTTAAGCTCCACATACCTCAAATATCCCTCCATGGTCCCGTTGTCTTTCATCACACCCCATGGCCATGTTATAAGCTTTTAAGACTTCCGACTTGATAGTGTGTGTCCAATCACGTGAAAGTAGCAGATCAAATGCGTAAATCCATCAAATATGAATTCAAGGGTCTAAAAGTTATGACCATGAGCGAGAAATGAGTGCAAACACCAAACACGTCGAGTGTAGGTTAGGAAGCACCATACAAAGCATAAGCCTTGACCCTGTGAGGATGAGACTTGTTTGCACGTTTAAGAAAAATACTGGGGGCAATCAATCATTCCGATCGATTGCCATGAACTCTAGCTCAGATTGTCCTAAGGAAAAATACTTGGGGCAATTGTTGGTTCCAACAATTGCCATGACAACACCAATTGAAACCCAAAGCTTGAGCACCACCATCCCACCACACAGGCCCACATAAGCCTTTACCTTCACATCATACACCACAGGTCCATCAAAAGTCCTGACCACCACTTAAACACCACACACTCCCACCAGCGGCATGTTCATCCTCTAAGAAACAAATTGTAGATCTGAAATTCTTAGTTAGGAAGTGATTATTTCACTTTCCTTTTTCAGTAGAGTTTTTCCCAAGCTTTGCCATGTGTGGCACATTTTTTAACAGTTCTTGTTGTGATTGCATTTTACAAACTTTGCATACACCTCATCATCGCCACTCTTGGCCCTTTTACAATTGGTTATCACCACAGGCGTTTGCACGAGACCACTATCTTCCTAACTCATTTTAGTTCAAGACCCAAAATCAGTGCGAGACCCTGCATTTTCATCATTCAGTACGAGACCTAGCATCTTCATCAGTGTGAGACCTAGAATCAGTGCGAGATCCAGCTTTTCCTTCATCCGTTTAGTACGAGACTTCAGTGCGAGACCCACCATATTCATCAGTGCGAGACCCATCATTTTCTTCAGTGCGAGACCATGCATCTTCTTCAGTGTGAGACCCATCATCTTCAACAATGCGAGATCAAGTGTCATCATCCAGCGAGGAGACCAGTACGAGACCTAGTATCATCTTCAATGCGAGACAAGTACGAGACAGAGCGTGATCTAAGTTGGCGGGGCAGAGGCAATAAGTCCCCATCTATGTCAACTTCTTGGGAGAAACAACTAGTGGGCAGTGGCAATAAGTCCCCAAGGTTCTAGAGTTATCCCGCACCCCAGTGGGGGCAGAGGCAATAAGTCCCCATAGTATATCAACCATGAGCATTGGAACGGGTTTCAGTCCCCAGAAGCATCCGAGCATCATCATCATATTATATCATCTTCTTCTGCATGACATCTACATTTGCATTACAGGTTCCCGCCACCTTAGAATGTTCGGCATACTTTATTTCACTTTAGGTAGTCAATGCCTTAGAATAGCTTGACATCATTTCATTCATTATAGGTAGTCAATGCCTTAGAATAGCTTGACATCATCGCATTCATTATAGGTAGTCAACGCCTTAGAATAGCTTGACATCATATCATCCTTATAGGTAGTCGGCGCCTTAGAATAGTCCGACATTACTTCATTTTTACCTTTAGGTGGTCGACGCCTTAGAATCGCTCGACATCCTTCCACTTTACTCATAGGTAGTCAGCCTTAGAACAGCTCGACACAATTTGTCGGATTTCAATTGCATGCAGGGTCTTGGAAAAAATCTGAAATTTTGGGGTATCACTCAAGCATCAACTAGCCTTTTCACTTTCATTACAAAGTCAAGTTGGCGGGGGGCAATCTGTTATACCCAAAATTTTGACCCCCTGGTTAGGGTCTGTAAGGCTTTGGTGTTGTGAGAGGCACTTCAATCAATTCATGAGGGATTCCGGCTTGATCGGCGCATTCCGGGGCATTGGGAGCAGTTTTTCCATCGTTAGGGGCATTTTCGTAATTTTTAAGGCTCCCAAGACCTCCTATAGGCTTTCTCTCTCCTCCAAAATATGCTCAAATCAACTTGAAATGCTTTGAAATTTTAACCCATAATAGAGGATGACATTTAAGCATAATGGCGTTAGAATTTTGATTTTCGAATTTCTAATAATTTTCTAGCAATTTCTGATTTAATCTGACGAGAAATTGAATTTAAAAATATTCCAACATTTAAAAAATTCATTTCCACTTCATAAAAATCATAATTGCCATCCTTGACATGTGGCTAAAATTTCACAGCAAGATTCCTTTGGGAAGTCAATTAATCAAAATTCCAAAAAATCTTACTTTTACTAGATTTCCTTTATCTTTAAGAAAGTCTATATAAAAAGATAAATCTTTTGATCAAATCAGAATCTCACAAGCTCAAGAACCCTAGGAAGTCAGAAAGCATTGCCTCTCCTCTCTCTCTCTCTCTCACGTTTTGCAGCACCCACCCACCAAAATCATACCGAAAATCCCCCGAAATCACCATCTAATCTTGTTTTCCAATTCCCAAAACATCAACAATCATCAAAACCCCATATAAACACCACCAAAACGTGAAGAACAGCAAGAGCAACCAACAACCAGAAGCTTGGTTCAAAAACCTTTCGGGTCTGCCATCAACGGAGCACTCGACGAATCCTGACGTGAAGAATCGTTGTAAACCCGAAGGTAAAACAGGTAGGAATTCCACTTTCCTAACTCCCTACGACTTTATCAGTTTTGTCTCAAAATTTGGATTCAAACCAACTCTTCTCGACCTCTGTATTACTAATTGTTTTAGTTACTGCCTTGTTACTTGTTTGCTAAGTTTCGTGTGTTATTCGATTTCAAATTGAAAACTTTTAATCACTAACGTCTTGTATATCTTTCAGGCTACAAGTACATAAATTTTGAGCTAAAAACACCGTCGGGAACCATCAAAAACCCACTGTTCGTGGGTGGTCCGTGACCTCAGACGCATGGTCCAGGACCACGGACGGGTTGTCCGTGGCCACGGACACCCACGGACGGCTGCGGGGTTTTATTTTTCAAATTTTTAGGGTTTTAACGGTACATGGCCGGGCCCATGGACATCCTGTGGCCCTGGACTTTTCAAAATTGTGTTTTCTGTTTAATTTGATTTTTATGTTTATATAGGTTAACTAGGGTCCGTGGGTTCGGACGTTAGGTCCGTAGTCACGGACGGAAACAAAATTTGACCTAATTCTGCCTCCGAAACCCTAGTTTAGGTATCTTTAATTCCCACTTTTATTTTCTGTCAAAAAATGCTAAAAAACATAGAAAAACAGAAGCTCGCGCACTTAGGTTAAAACGAGTTTGTAATAAGCCGTAAATAAACTAAGTAGAGGAAAAACGACTTCGAGGGGTAATGAAAGTAATTGAACCCTAAATAAGTCGAATATCAAGCCCGCGAACCCGAACTCTCCTTTCCTAATTTACACTAGGTCAAAATTAGGTGGCGACTCTAATTAGGTTCCAGTGAGCTAGCTTAGGATTTAATAATTAGTGTTATATGACATAGTTATTAAGCTTAGGTTATAAGTGGACCTAGAATCCGATCAGATCCTAATCAACCTGAATCAACATAGGATAGGGTTTAAAAATCGAGGCTCACACATGTATTTTCTTGTACTCCATACCCATTGGACACATTAACTTCTTCGCCTTATAAGTAGATGTAGGCATGACATTGTCCGCTGGTAATATCTCCATAATAATTTACAATAGATCCGTGAAACTTACTTCTATTCATCCGTGTTTCAATTTGAGATTAAATAGTTTCAGGGTCACACTTAATTTCTTCAACTTCAGTGCATCACATCCAGCGTACAGTGGTTCTTTACATGACTGCATAAAGTTTTCATGTGTCACTGGTGGAACGCGACCCATTAATTACGGTCCAAAACCGTGTATAATTACGGTTCTGGACCGTAATCTACGCGGGCGTCAATAAAGATGGCGTTTTTTTAATTACGGTTTAAAACCGTAATTAAAGTCCCTTTTCCGGCCCGCGTGTCATTGACTTTACATTACGGTTATTTGTAAAACCGTGATCTAAAGTCCTTTGCGCGCGCGAACCAAAGGACTTTAGATCACGGTTTTACAAATAACCGTAATGTAAAGTCGACACTTTAGATGACGGTTTTGGCAATAACCGTCATCTAAAGTCTTTTGGCGCGCGCGCCCAAAGGACTTTAGATTACGGTTATTGTTAGAACCGTAATCTAAAGTGTAATTTTTTTTTATTTTTTTTTTACAAATCTACACAATTGCAACAGAGACAGAATTGTAACAGATAAGCAACAGAGGGCAGAAACTGCACAATTGAACCCCTGAATCAAATACCAACAACACAAATTCATTCTCTGCGCACAATTGCAACAGAGATAACATCTAATAAAGCACCAGATCGAAAATCTGTAACATATTCAATCTGTTACACAATTGCAACAGAGATAACATCTAATAAAGCACCAGATCGAAAATCTGTAACATATTCAATCTGTTACACAATTGCAACAGAGATAACAATTGCAAATTCATTTCTGCGCACAATTGCAACAGAAACATTCAATACAACAGCTAGAATCTGTTACAGCAGCAGCTAGCATAATTCATTACAAACAGAATCAGAGCAACTAACAAAAATATAATTTGTTACACAATATAATCTGTTGCAGCAGCAACTAACAGAATCAGAGCAGCAACTAACAAAAAATATATGTTACAGCATCAGAGCTAGCTAGTCTACCACTCCATTCTCATAAACATGGCTGCCATGCTCTCTCTGACATGCAACAAGTCGGCAGGAGCATAAGTCTTGAATCTGGCATAATGCTCTTTAATCTGCAACAAGAAAAGGAATGGAACACATAATGAGATTAAGATAAAGACACAAAAAATCTGCCGAAAGAATTAAATACAAGACAGCGTTCGTATTACCTTGTCAATATCATTCTAAAACTTGGGAAGTACCCGCAGAACTCGTACATATACCGCATCACGTAGTACCCGCAACTCTTAGAATCCTTTTGGGTAGGGCACTAAATCACCAAAATTCACAAATGTAAAACAATTGTACAAAGATAATAGCAGCACGAATGAAATACATGAATTACCAAACCTTGATGTAATTGACGGTCAAATCACCAAACTCTCCCTGAGGGGTTTTTTTGTAACAACTGTTACATATATTAACAAAAGCGTTTAGCAAAATGAACAAGTACATTAATTTTGGTTCAAAAAACTTACAAACAATTAAATATAATAAAAACTTACTCTTTGATTAAGTCTTCAGTGTTGAATTCTGTCCACTGCCCTAGTGGATCTAGAACGAGCAGAGAGTAGCGGTGGCAGCGCAGAATATAAACAAAGCCCAGTGGTGGCTACAATGTCAAATACAAAATGAAATGAGAAATGAAGGTAAAAAAGTTAGCTAATTAGTATGTAATTTTATATTAGAACTCACGTTTGGTGATACGGCATTAGAATGAATAATTTATTCTGTTGATCAACAACATTGAAGCAATGAATCATGTATTCACAAAACCTCCCCGGGTCCCTAGTGACTGAGTCGTACGATAAACGCTCCGGGCACACCGCAGTAATGGAGGTCATGTCCTTCTCAGCACATCTCTCAAGCAGACATCTATTATATCACATGTACTATAAAAAGTTAGCCAATGCAACTTCATAGATACTTATTCTATATGTTTTTACAGTATGAGGAAAGAACACTTACTTTAGATAAGCTTGAATAATGTTAATGTTCAGATAATCTCCACACATCATCTCTCTGATGTCCTCAAAGTTGATTGCCGTCATCATATCTTCTTCGTAGTGAAACATCGACTTTGGAAGCGTCATCATGAAGTTGTTAGTTTGAGATGACTTCAACATGATCTTGTCGTAGAGATTCATCTGCTTGGGCCCCAAAACATTAACAAGTTTTTGTGGCAGTGTGAGCTTATTTTTAGGCGCCTCAGAAGTCCTGGTGCGACCCCGGACGGGCGCTGGATTCTTACCTTTCGCACCCCGACTCACTGGATTCTTACCCTTCACACACAAACAGTAAAGCATCAATGTAAAGATAATTACTAATTGATTATTATAGTAACATTAAACAATTATCTAGAACATACCCTTGTACTTCTGACAGGATTCGCCGGCGCGCAGATCTCTTCTTCTCTGGGCCGGGATACGCGGCGAGGAAGCTCAGGGATCTCAGGATTCGCCGGCGCGCTGGTCTCTTCTAGTCTGGGCCGGGTTACGCGGCGAGGAAGCTCAGGGATCTATAATAGATTAGATTAGATACTTAATGCTAAATAATGCATTTTATTAGATACTAAATGGTTGTCAAACAGTCTTACCTCATCGGTGACAACAATATAACATGCTGGCCAGGCAATATGTCTCCCTTCGCTTCGATCAGCGTGCATTTGTTGTCAAACGCCATCGGAAGGTATGCATGCTCAAATCCATCAACTATCAGGTCCAAGGTCACACGCGCGTAGAATGGGGGTAGACGTACGAAACTGATGAGCGTGAGTGGACCTGATGGCAACACCGTCCCGTAGGCCGCATCTACAGGGTGCCCGTCTAATGGTATTTGGAGACGACATTTTTTTTGCTCCTTTAATAAACAGAGATAATACGTGAAATAAATAAGTGAGTCCAATCTAATACTATTTAAATAACTTTATTTTAGGAGAAAAATAGTTAAACAAAGTTAACCTGGATGTTGGCAAACGGGTACGGGTCAGCGGCCGGAGCACAACTAGACGAGGAAGATAGTCGAGGAGGATCTAGCTGCTGCTGCTGAGTAGTCGCATGTGCAATCGCATTCAACGCTTCCTGCAGCCTCTCCTCGATAGCCCGGCGCTCAGCAGCCTGTTTCTCGTCATTAGCTTGGCGCTCAGCAGCGAACTTACGCTCTACCATCGCCTCGACTTCAGCAGCACTCATCTGACCCTTCCTAGCAGATGGCGGGAATACGTTCTTCTGACGTACTTCTCCCCCAAATCCTCTAACACGCCCCGGGTGATCCTTCTTCCCAAGCATTTGATTGAGCGCGTCGTCTTGAGAAGGAGGAGCGTGTAAGTCTACTTCTCCTCTCTGTGCCGCTTCGTACTGTCCAATTTTCAAAGAAGTTAACACTAAATTTAAGATCAACAAACACTTGAGTATATAAGTAAATTATTTAACAGCTACTTTCAAATACTTACAATTTGGTTAGCCAGTTGTTCCATCGCAGCATTAGGAAATATCCTCTGACCTTCGCTGGTCGTTTTCTGGCGTCCCAGTATGTACATCTGCACCCTCCTCGCCTCAGAGACATCCTCGATCGGGCATTCACTTCCATCCTCGTTCCTCCGTGTCAGCAAACCAGCTTCTTTCCATCCCTCGAGGCTGCCCACATATCCCCTTCGTCCCATGGTGTGGGGGTAGAGATTAGCTTCACGGTTTTGCCGTGCTTGTTCTTGTACTTGCTGTTAAGAAAGTACAACAGGAAATTAATTAGAAAATCAGGGATAAAGCATTATGAGCATTAATTAAGAAAAGAGTACACACAAACATACCCTGAACTCGGGGGTGGCGTGCCGCTCAACGAACTCCTTCCACTCCTCTTCAGTGATCATGCCGTTGTACACAACATACGGCGGAGGCTCACGTGGGGGCACCCTGTTGATCCAATGCTCAACCAAATAGTGGCGGAATGATTTAGCTTTGCCGGACACCAAAGAAAGAACGGTCTTCTTCACTTCTTCTGGGATCTTGTACCGTTCTTGCACCTTCTTCCAGATGGTCTCCTTTACTTCTTGCGGGACTTGTTTCCATGTGTGGTTGATGCAGCAATGTGATCTGGCCAGAGTCCCTAGCATACTACCGAACTCTGACCTGCTGCCCCCACCATACCTCCCATACTGGTCCCACAGAAGACTAATCTGATCCTCTTTCTGCAGTTTCAACCCACGGGTCGGACCTCTACCTCTGGGTCTCTGAGTAGCACTCGTAGAAGGTGCACTCATGGAAGGGCCAACAGTAGCAGCGGCAGATGTGGATGGGGCAACAGCAGCAGCGGCAGATGTAGATGGGACCGGTACCATTCGCTGCTCATTTTCCTCATCCTCACGACAAAATAAATCGAACTCTGCATCAGCCATGTCCTGATCAGCCATCCTGCAAGGATTGAAATACAATTTGAATTAAATTAAGCATTTCATAATGGTCATAAACAAGCAATAAATAAAAGAGTGGTAATTTCATATAAATTTTTATAGTAATAACTTACATACACCATTATCTCTCAACCCACATTCCCTCGTTATGGTCTGATCGTATATACTCACGATGACCTGTGACCTCAGCCTCTTCCAATGAAATAGGAACAGTTGGAGGTTCATCTTCTGTATCTTATCAACCTAAATCCATCCATGAGTATTAAATCCCACCGGTGAACGTGTTTTTAATATGTAATTTATTGAAAATTTCGGCAGCATCTCCCTACAGTTCTTCAAATGCACGATATTATGATATTAATCAATAATATATGCATTCGAAGAACAATAAAGAGATACTGCTGAAATAATCAATAAAGTACATATTAAAAGCACATTCACACCCTAGGTGTGTGATTTAACAATCGTGGACAGTCCCGACAGGGACTGCCGAAGATATACCTCTATTAGGTATATCTTGGGCGGATAACTATGTTTGGTAGTTTGTCAAATATTATATGTATATATAAATCTTACCTCTGGTAGACGATTAGCCGATGCTAAGACGGTTGAGGTCGGAAGCCTAAATAAAGTCGTAGTCCTGATGCATAAATGAAAAACGACAACATTAGAATTCATCAAAAAATCAAGGTTAAATGCTAGCTAAACCGCGGAAAAAAATCGACAGCATCTCCCCTATATTTCTAACGTCTTCAAATCAGTTTTATCAAAGTCAAATTCGCACGCACCATCTAGAACTGGTAACATACATAAACTTATCTTCACTGATGTATTTAGTTTACAGAAACAGAAAAACGACAACATCTTTCTGTTGCCTCTACTGAACAGATTCACACAGAACTCAAACAGAAATAGAAACTGAAAGAAAAGAAACAGACAAACAGAGACTGGTGTATGACTCCTCTCTGTTTGTTCACGTGTTTGAATTCTCAAACCTTTCTAAGCTGTCGATCCTGTCAATTTGTGTGTTATAAAGTTTTTAACTCAACTAAACCCAAGGCAACTTTGTTACAGATGCAGAATTAGTCAGAACCTGATCTGATACGAAACTGAAGCTGAAATCAAACTGAAATCAAAACAGAAACTGAGTTGTGTTCTTGCTTTCTTCCCTGTCTGTTTTTTTTCCTTTCAACTGATTATACTTCTCCTAACTCCTTACCCAGTTACTTAAATATTCCATTAAGCTTTTAAATCCAGACCAAAACTCAAACAACTTGTTACAGTTCTGTTCCATTCATGAAACTGAGATATGCTACAGTTCTGTACCATTCATTTTTCAGGAATCGGTAATATACTTGAACTTACTTTCTTTCCTGTGGCAGTTTTAAGTAGTAGCATTTTTAAAACTACACTATTATGTATTAATTGTAATACTAAATGCTAAGAACAAATAAATACAGCAGTTTACAGATTGGTTTGCAAAGTTACCGTAACTAAGCACCGAAGTGGGCAAGTAGTGTAGAAATCAGCCCACGAACTAGGTCGCAATTAACTGTGAATCTGGGCACAAATATATGAACAAGGTTAGAACATTTGCCATTACACTCTCAGGATTCGATACAAACGAGGTTAGAACTTGCAATCGAAATGCATGTATATGAACAAAGTTAGAAAAAACGACAATCAATCGCGATCGCATACCCAATACGCGATAGAGACGTCGACGGTGAGACCAGTGGTAGATGGGTGGTGACCGGCGGCGATGGGAGTGACAAAGGTGGTGGGAGCGACGGCGGCGATGGCCGTTAGCAAGGTGACGGGAGAGAGGAGGCAATTTCAGTGAGGAAGATAGCGCGAAAGAGAAGAAGAGTTACTGTGAGTAGAGTGTGCAGAGTGTAGGCAAATGTTTAAATGGACTTTAGATTACGGTTTACATGTAAACCGTAAACTAAAGTCACACTTTACATGACGGTTCTCACAAAAACCGTAATCTAAAGTGTAACGAAATTAAAAAAAAAAGCGCGATAATTATTTGGCATATGTTGGGTTTCAAACATAGGTAACACATTAATATAAAGTTTTTATTAATCTAAAATACACTGATAAAACGACGTCGTTAAATGTAATCTAAAGTGTAACGAAATTAAAAAAATAGCGCGATAATTATTTGCCGTTGGGTTTCAAACATAGGTAACACATTAATATAAAGTTTTTATTAATCTAAAATACACTGCTAAAACGACGTCGTTAACTGTAATTTAGATTACGCGGGAGTCGAATAAATCAAATAATACGGGAAATTTTTTTCGTCAGGTCAAAACGACGTCGTTGACGAGGTTGGCGTGCCTTTTTTAGGAGGGACTTTAGATGACGGTTTTTAGTAAAACCGTAATCTAAAGTCCGTTGACCGTAAAGCGCGCGTCAACACGGGACTTTAGATTACGGTTTTACTAAAAACCGTCATCTAAAGTCCCTCCTAAAAAAGGCGCGCCATCCTCTGATCGATTATTGATTACGGGTTAATCAATCATCGTCGCTAATAAATTCCGGCCTTCCTATTAATCACGGTGTCTGTTTAAACCGTGATTAAACCACCGTCATTAAAGCCTCGCGTTCTTAATGTTTCTAAGGCATAATTTATCCTTCTTATATCTTAGTTTAACATCTAAAAACCTTATCTAGGTTTGGGGTATTTCAGTCAGGCATTTGAAGAGCTTTAGAGGAGAAACTTGCTACAGCCCTTGGCCCCTCAGCCAGGAACCACTCATTTGGGGAGGCATCTTAATCAATTATGCCACTACCATCAACTGCCTGGACATTATGCTGAAAATTGTCGAGAATTGAGGCACAAGATTCAAGACCTTCTCGAGCAAGGAGTCCAATTTTTCTAAGTTTGCAGATCGTTTTATTTATGTTTTCTTGCATCTTCAAATTTTCCCAGTAGCTTATTTTCTTAGTTAGTTTTCAGTCTCCTCAGATTGTAACTTTTACATTTCTTTCATGATTCATAAATAAAATCATAGTTTCATTTTTACAATTTTTGTACAAACCATTTTTCGTTCATTGAAAAAAAAACAAAAATGTTTTTCAAGGAAAGGGATCACGGAGTAATCATTTCCTGACTATGGAACAAAACGATTTGTCTCTTGTTTCTAAAAGTTGAACATGCCACGTTAAACACCACATCTCACCCCTAAGAATCCAAATAAACCACATAGCGGTTCGAAGTCCACATTTGTCAAATTGTTGTCATAAACCCCAAATCAATACTAGGGCAATCGGAGCTTAGGATCGTCATATTTAATCTTTCATTTAAGCGTGTGAACTAGTCTCTGAGTGAAATTCACGAGAGTGACTTGAGCGGAAAAACCATGAGTGAACGAGCGTGTCATCTTTACACCACTCCGGTGAGACCACATTCAAACATAAGGTAAACGGCCTAACTCCGTCCGAAGGAGATAATTTGTAAATTTACTCTTAGACCTGTGAAAAGTAACAAAGAGTGGATACACAACTATTAGTAATGACGAAGCACCTAGGTACAGCACCACATAGCCAAAAGCTTGTGAACCTTGACATTAAACCGTAGGCACCCCCGCTGAGCCTTTCATATATCCCTTTTCGATATTATGAACTCCACAAAATAACCCAGCCAATGATGAATTTCCGACCCGGTGACCAAAGGAAGCGAGGAGTCAGACTCTTAGATAACGTTCTCATCAGTCCAAAGAAGCAACACCACTATTAGCATGACGAAGTGATCTGCAAATGGTCCCAGAATGACACAGGATCCGCAAAGAGCTCACATCGAAACAGCTCTCGAAGCCCAAAACCGGGAAACACAAGAACCCCGAAGGCAAAGTCAAGAAAGGATAAAACAAAGAGGCAACCTGAAATGCCTCGAGGAAATCCGAATGAAAAAAAGAGGAGAAATGGTGTAAAGGACGACCTCAAAAGTCCAAGTCTAGAAGCTCGAAAACAACGTCAACACGAAGCAGCTAGGCGATTTCAAGACAAGGGAGATGATTCCGAAGAGAAGACATAAGGAGCAGCTTTGGTCACCCCTTTAAGCTCCACATGCCTCAAATATCCCTCCATGGTCCCGTTGTCTTTCATCACACCCCATGGCCATGTTATAAGCTTTTAAGACTTCCGACTTGATAGTTGTGTGTCCAATCACGTGAAAGTAGCAGATCAAATGCGTAAATCCATCAAATATTGAATTCAAGGGTCTAAAAGTTATGACCATGAGCGAGAGAAATGAGTGCAAACACCAAACACGTCGAGTGTAGGTTAGGAAGCACCATACAAAGCATAAGCCTTGACCCTGTGAGGATGAGACTTGTTTGCACGTTTAAAGAAAAATACTGGGGGCAATCAATCATTCCGATCGATTGCCATGAACTCTAGCTCAGATTGTCCTAAGGAAAAATACTAGGGGCAATTGTTGGTTCCAACAATTGCCATGACAACACCAATTGAAACCCAAAGCTTGAGCACCACCATCCCACCACACAGGCCCACATAAGCCTTTACCTTCACATCATACACCACAGGTCCATCAAAAGTCCTGACCACCACTTAAAACACACACTCCCACCAGCGGCATGTTCATCCTCTAAGAAACAAATTGTAGATCTGAAATTCTTAGTTAGGAAGTGATTATTTCACTTTCCTTTTTCAGTAGAGTTTTTCCCAAGCTTTGCCATGTGTGGCACATTTTTTAACAGTTTCTTGTTGTGATTGCATTTTACAAACTTTTGCATACACCTCATCATCGCCACTCTTGGCCCTTTTACAATTGGTTATCACCACAGGCGTTTGCACGAGACCACTATCTTCCTAACTCATTTTAGTTCAAGACCCAAAATCAGTGCGAGACCCTGCATTTTCATCATTCAGTACGAGACCTAGCATCTTCATTCAGTGTGAGACCTAGAATCAGTGCGAGATCCAGCTTTTCCTTCATCCGTTTAGTACGAGACTTCAGTGCGAGACCCACCATCTTCATCAGTGCGAGACCCATCATTTTCTTCAGTGCGAGACCATGCATCTTCTTCAGTGTGAGACCCATCATCTTCAACAATGCGAGATCAAGTGTCATCATCCAGCGCGAGACCAGTACGAGACCTAGTATCATCTTCAATGCGAGACAAGTACGAGACAGAGCGTGATCTAAGTTGGCGGGGCAGAGGCAATAAGTCCCCATCTTCATGTCAACTTCTTGGGAGAAACAACTAGTGGGCAGTGGCAATAAGTCCCCAAGGTAATCTAGAAGTTATCCCAGCACCCCAGTTGGTGGGCAGAGGCAATAAGTCCCCATAGTATATCAACCATGAGCATTGGAACGGGTTTCAGTCCCTAGAAGCATCCGAGCATCATCATCATATTATATCATCTTCTTCTGCATGACATCTACATTTGCATTACAGGTTCCCGCCACCTTAGAATGTTCGGCATACTTTATTTCACTTTAGGTAGTCAATGCCTTAGAATAGCTTGACATCATTTCATTCATTATAGGTAGTCAATGCCTTAGAATAGCTTGACATCATCTCATTCATTATAGGTAGTCAACGCCTTAGAATAGCTTGACATCATATCATCCTTATAGGTAGTCGGCGCCTTAGAATAGTCCGACATTACTTCATTTTACCTTTAGGTGGTCGACGCCTTAGAATCGCTCGACATCCTTCCACTTTACTCATAGGTAGTCAGCGCCTTAGAACAGCTCGACACAATTTGTCGGATTTCAATTGCATGCAGGGTCTTGGAAAAAATCTGAAATTTTGGGGTATCACTCAAGCATCAACTAGCCTTTTCACTTTCATTACAAAGTCAAGTTGGCGGGGGGCAATCTGTTATACCCAAAATTTGACCCCTGGTTAGGGTCTGTAAGGCTTTGGTGTTGTGAGAGGCACTTCAATCAATTCATGAGGGATTCCGGCTTGATCGGCGCATTCCGGGGCATTGGGAGCAGTTTTTCCATCGTTAGGGGCATTTTCGTAATTTTTAAGGCTCCCAAGACCTCCTATAGGCTTTCTCTCTCCTCCAAAATATGCTCAAATCAACTTGAAATGCTTTGAAATTTTAACCCATAAAGAGGATGATCATTTTAAGCATAATGGCGTTAGAATTTTGATTTTTCGAATTTCCAATTTTCTAGCAATTTCTGATTTAATTGACGAGAAATTGAATTTAAAAATATTCCAACATTTAAAAAATTCATTTCCACTTCATAAAAATCATAATTGCCATCCTTGACATGTGGCTAAAATTTCACAGCAAGATTCCTTTGGGAAGTCACTTAATCAAAATTCCAAAAAATCTTACTTTTACTAGATTTCCTTTATCTTTAAGAAAGTCTATAAAAAAAGATAAATCTTTTGATCAAATCAGAATCTCACAGCTCAAGAACCCTAGGAAGTCAGAAAGCATTGCTCTCCTCTCTCTCTCTCTCTCTCTCACGTTTTGCAGCACCCGCCCACCAAAATCATACCGAAAATCCCCCAAAATCACCATCTAATCTTGTTTTCCAATTCCCAAAACATCAACAATCATCAAAACCCCATATAAACACCACCAAAACGTGAAAAAAAGCAAGAGCAACCAACAACCAGAAGCTTGGTTCAAAAAACCTTTCGGGTCTGCCATCAACGGAGCACTCGACGAATCCTGACGTGAAGAATCGTTGTAAACCCGAAGGTAAAACAGGTAGGAATTCCACTTTCCTAACTCCCTACGACTTTATCAGTTTTGTCTCAAAATTTGGATTCAAACCAACTTTCTCGACCTCTGTTACTAATTGTTTTAGTTACTGCCTTGTTACTTGTTTGCTAAGTTTCGTGTGTTATTCGATTTCAAATTGAAAACTTTTAATCACTAACGTCTTGTATCTTTCAGGCTACAAGTACATAAATTTTGAGCTAAAAACACCGTCGGGAACCATCAAAAACCCACTGTTCGTGGGTGGACCGTGACCTCAGACGCATGGTCCAGGACCACGGACGGGTTGTCCGTGGCCACGGACGGGTTGTCCGTGGCCACGGACCCCACGGACGGCCTGCGGGGTTTTATTTTTCAAATTTTTAGGGTTTTAAACGGTACATGGCCGGGCCATGGACATCCCGTCCGTGGCCCTGGACTTTCAAAATTGTGTTTCTGTTTAATTCGATTTTTATGTTTATATAGGTTAACTAGGGTCCGAGGGTTCGGACGTTAGGTCCGTAGTCACGGACGGAAACAAAATTTGACCTAATTCTGCCTCCGAAACCCTAGTTTAGGTATCTTTAATTCCCACTTTTATTTTCTGTCAAAAAATGCTAAAAAACATAGAAAAACAGAAGCTCGCGCACTTAGGTTAAAACGAGTTTGTAATAAGCCGTAAATAAACTAAGTCGAGGAAAAACGACTTCGAGGGGTAATGAAAGTAATTGAACCCTAAATAAGTCGAATATCAAGCCCGCGAACCCGAACTCTCCTTTCCTAATTTACACTAGGTCAAATTAGGTGGTGACTCTAATTAGGTTCCATGAGCTAGCTCTTAGGATTAATAATTAGTGTTATATGACATAGTATTAAGCTTAGGTTATAAGTGGACCTAGAATCCGATCAGTTCCTAATCAACCTGAATCAACATAGGATAGGGTTTAAAAATCGAGGCTCACACATGTATTTTCTTGTACTCCATACCCATTGGACACATTAACTTCTTCGCCTTATAAGTAGATGTAGGCATGACATTGTCCGCTGGTAATATCTCCATAATAATTTACAATAGATCCGTGAAACTTACTTCTATTCATCCGTGTTTCAATTTGAGATTAAATAGTTTCAGGGTCACACTTAATTTCTTCAGCTTCAGTGCATCACATCCAGCGTACAGTGGTTCTTTACATGACTGCATAAAGTTTTCATGTGTATTCGGTTTGTTGGTAAAATATTGTTCTACATCTTCCAACATTGTGTCAAGGTTCGCATCTTTTGTCCCGTCGATAATCGTGTTCAGTTATCATCATCCCCAAAGTTTTTTGTGTCCCCAAACTTTTCAGTGCCGTCCAGTTCTGATTGTTCTACTGAAGCTTCTACAACATAGTCAAACACATCCACTGCATGCTGACCATGCCATAATGCTATGTCTTCGTAATATTTCGTAAACCCACGACGAATCAAATGATCCTTAATTTTCTCAATATCTCTGTACTTGAAGTCGTTTTTGCAGTCGATGCATGGCACATAATATATCCCTTATCCTTCAGTTGAAGATTGTTGACAAGGATCTTACATAACCTATCGACCCCTTATAGGTAATCGTTATCAAGTCTGTCATTGCACATCTTTGAACGCTCCATCTCCTTTTGTAAGATGTATTACTTTACAGTTGATCGGTTCATATGTTGGCAGATATTAGTCTAGTTACTTTTAAAATTTTACAACCTAAACCCATCCAATCACGTTCAATCTCACATGCGAACAAGTTTATAAAACAGTTCATTGAAAATTTCGGTAGCATTTCCCTTCCGTTCTTCTAGTGTATATATGAATGTATACACTCGAAGAACAAAAGGGAAATGCTGCCAAAATTTTCAACAAAACTATTCTTATAAACTTGTTCACTACCTAGAAGGTGGATCAAACGTGATGGACAGTCCGACGGGGACTATCCAAGATATACCTCTAGTAGGTATAGTCGCGGTTTACGAGTGGACTATGTTCGAGTAGATTTAGTAGCTATACAAAAAAACACTATATGAAATTAATTAAGAATAAGAGACAAAAATTATAAACTAACCTAATGTGGTGAGTACTAGTCTGATTAGTTGTAACACCCCTACTATTAATACGAACATTACCGTCCAAGCTCCTCGTGCTTTCAGAGTCATGCAGCGGATACATACTTACATACAATGGGTGATACAATGCCGTTAGTCACCCACGTGACCAACAAGGCTACTACTTCTATATACAGCATCGGTCTGATGGACCGGAATCCCGAGTACTACATATCTATAACACATACTCCATTTACCAAGTAATTACTACAATCCTCATTCAATACAATACTCCAAGTTCAATACAAAATAATCCACATACCGAGTTTACTAGGTTCCAAATCAAGTACAATACTTCTCCCAAATTTATACATACTCACTAAGAGTCTATCTATTACCCCTTCCTCACAAACTACCTACTTCTAAATATGAAGGCTTGCCACCGGTCTCTCACCTTGACCTTATCCGCTTTGGGTACCTGCACACTAAAA
The DNA here is from genome assembly GCA_023374045.1 of Limonium bicolor. Classification (NCBI taxonomy): domain Eukaryota; kingdom Viridiplantae; phylum Streptophyta; class Magnoliopsida; order Caryophyllales; family Plumbaginaceae; genus Limonium; species Limonium bicolor. The sequence goes on from CM041778.1 coordinate 384,551,959, forward strand.
ACGTTCCCCCTAGGGGGTCAGCTTTCGCTGCGCATCATAACCGCATACCCCGCGTACTAGTGAGGGTACGCCGACCACTTGGTCGTATACATGCAGTTCATTTATTCACACAACATGCATACATGCTTTCATACACAATACAATAATACTTACGCAAGACATACATACATACACTTCATTACATACAAGGAATACAATATACCATCCAATACATACTTACCTTCTTTCGAAATACACACACTCATTACATACACAATATACAATTCTTGTTAGCTTCATTGGTCCACCCGGGTTAATCGGGTGGAGATTACTCTTTTACTCCTTACTCCATACATACGCATACTCATACTCATACTCATACTCATACTCATACTCATACTCATACATACTTACTTACTCTTACACTTACTCATGTTAAGTCGTCGGGACCTCCGGCCCGGGGACTACTCCGTCCCACCACCGGGATTTACTTGACTCACCAATCCGAGATGCTACCCATTTAAGGGATTTGGGCCGCGGACCAGTTTAAGAGTCAGGAATCGGATCCAACCTCTTGTGTCTCCTCATCCTCACGCGTGGCCGAAGCTATATCGGACTTCTACTCATTCCAGTTTACTCACTTAAGTTAGGAGTTAGGTAGTTAGGAATTAGCAGAAGTCATTCATACAAGCCACATACACAATTACAATGCACAATACTCATTTATACAAAATACAATACAATTCTTAAGTACAATACAAGATTCGTATACAAGTCATCATCATTCATATGTTTCATGAATTATGCAAACTAGTGTTCAAGACTTTAAATATCAGGAACAACATAAGTCAAGCACAGATAAGTGCAATATAGTCCGATTCATGCATTTATCTTATTTAGCTGATCAAATAAGCACACAAATCGGGGTAACCAGATTAGGATACAGGGCATGAAGAAATCATACCATTCACCGCTGTACTTGTATCCCAACGTTCCTCCGGTGTTCACAAATCAAATTCCTATGATATACATACAATCGAATGATTAATCTAACTATCATTAACTCAATCCGATTACTCTTACGTTTCCTAACCCATACTTACTAAGTCTTTACATTCCTTTACTGACATTTTACTTACTTACTTTTAATTACTTAACAATGGTTCGCTTACATATATATGTACATATGTATAGGTGGGTATACATATATACATACTAGCTATAGCTTATAGTTTTTTTTTGTAAGTTATGGGTCGTCCGACCCAACGTCCGACCCAAGCCCTGGGTCGGACCATTCCAGTAGATTCTCGTCCTCTGAAATTCTCCCCGTCCGACCCAGCACTATTCCATCCGACCCATACCCTCTGGGTCGGACCGTTCCAGAAGGTTTCGGTCCCGTGTCCAAGCTCCGTCCGACCCACTGTCCGACCCAGACTCTGGGTCGGACGAAGTCAGAAGCTTCGACCTGAATTTTTTTTGCCTGTCCGACCCACGTCCGATCCACGGCCCTGGGTCGGACCATTCCAGAAAGGTTGACTGTCGTTTCTCAAGGCCCGTCCGACCCACGGTCCGACCCAGACTCTGGGTCGGACGGTAGCAGAAAGCTGCTACAGACCTTGTTTTTCTTTCCAAATTTCACCCATGTTTCCCAATCTTCCTACATACATCCTAACATGTTTTAGTACAACTTAAACACTCTAAATCGTGCTAATTAATTTCTTAATTCATTACACTATTCCATTGCTAAATCCACTAATCATCTTACACATTTCCTCCCTTCTCCACCAACACATGTAACAGTTTTTGTTACACTTATGCTACAGATTTTACAATTCAATACTCTCATCCAATACTTCCTCAATCCTTGCCATTCCTAGCATTCCAATACTTTTCCAAGCCATTACATTACTTATACCCAAGTCCAACTTTCCTCTTACCAAATCTTGCCCACTAATTCTTCCTAGTTCTACAATGCAATTTAATGTCTCTTTGCTACAGATTTTGGTTCCTACCTCCTCCCTACTTAGTTTCCTCTCCTAATGCCATTTCCAAGGCCTACAATGCATTGCCTCTCCTCTTCAAGTCCAACACTCACTCCCTAGGTCATGTACATAAGTTCTCTTAGTTCCTCCAATACCATTCAACAACTCTTGCTACAGATTTTACATTCTTTCATTCTCATACCCAAAACTACTACTCCATAGTTATTAAACATCTCTACTAACTCCCATACACCCTTGGTTTTTCCTATTCACCAAGTCACCCATACATGTACATATTCCTACCAAAATTTTGCCATAGTTCATCTACATTTCTCACTTATCCACATATGTACTTTCTCATCAATTCATCCCTATTCTAGCCAAACCACAAGGGTTCTACCAGCACACATACAAATATAAATTCCTCAATATTTTCTCCATCCACAACTCCAATACACATACACATCACATTTGGCTCCAAAGCCTACAATTCAAATACTTATTCACAAATACTCAAACTTCCAAAATGACATTACTAATACATTATTTTGGGTTCCTTAATTAGTTCACCCATCCCCATTACTCTAATGCAATTAGAACTTAACATTAGGAAGGAGCTCTTACCTTGAGCTTTTAAATTCCTTCTTTCTTTCTCATTTCCCCTCCTTCTTCCTTTCTTGCCCAAATCGGCCATGTGGGGAATGGAGTTGCCCAACTCCATTCCCATCACCCAATGAACACAAAACACTACAATTAATATACTAACCCTTAACTTAATGCCAATTCATTGAAGTGTTTGAAATGAAATTTCTAGGGTTTACCTTTGGAGAGTTTTAGAAGGGGTTTTAGCCCTTGGTTCAAGAAGGTGAATCCATAACCATTGCAAGGTTGATATTATGCTCCAAAGAGAGAGAAAAATAGAGCATTACAAATGGGGAAAAATCGGTTAAGAGCAAAGATGGAGAAATATGAGTTCTTTCATGGAGATTTTTACCTTAATGGAGAGAGGAGACTCCAAGATTTACATTGGTGCCATTTCCTCTTTGAATGGGGAAAAACCATGGAGATGAACTTCCTCATTTTTGGATTTTCAAAAGAGAGAAATGTAGAGGATGATGAGGGGATTACAAATATGTAATTATTTTTGTGATTGGAACTCACATGGAGGTAGAGCATGGGAGAGAAGTGGGAGTTGCCATTGTTGTTGTTGGGGGAGCTCCAAAATCGCAGCCCAAGGGAGGAGGAAGAGGGGGAGTACGATGGAGGGGGAAGAGGAAAGAGAGAGGTGAGTGAAAATGTGAGAGTGAGGTGAGAGGGGGGGAATAAAGTAGTTTTTACTTTATTGCTTTTTGCTTTTGGCTCTCTTATTTAGTTAGCTAGTTACATGTGTGTGTGAGGGAGTTATTTGACTGATAAAAACCGGCCCCCAACAGTTATACTAGTTGGAGCGTTTTTATCTTCTACAGAAAACGCTCGTTATTTTACCCGGTTTAGGTACTGTTCACTATCCGGGCCCGTTTTCCGGAATTTTCTTGCTTAAATATTTTATTGGTTATTAAGCTTCCATAAATGCTTAATAATATTTATTCAATGACTTATAATTTTTACGGGTTCGTTTGACCACTTAAAATCACGTTTTTGGGTTTTCTTGAAAAACGTGCGTTAAAGCTTTATTAGCGTTTTAATACATTATTTGGATCCGTTTTCTTCGGGAGTTGTTCCCATATATTATTTAGGTCTTATTAAACCTTTAGAATCCATATAATACTCTAACCGAGGTCTCATACCTCCTATGGTTATTTAACGCTTATTTAGCGTGTTCCGCTTTTTAAGAGTTTATTTATTCTTTTGGATTTATTTTTCCTTACTAGTATTAATTAGGTACCATTAGGCCCTTAAATACGTATTAGATTAATTTTAATCCCTATATTTAAGTTCGGGGTATTTCAATCTACCCCCCTTAAGAACTTTGTCCTCAAAGTTGTTCGAGGTTATAGGTTTACAATGCTTACTCCTTACGTGTCTAATACCAAAGCCATACCTTCTTCCTCCTTACAATTCCCAAATCCATTACTCAGGGTCTCTACATACCATACCATACCAATGTACTATAATTACTCCAATCCGCATTACTACCAACCATCCGGTTCCTTATTACAAAATTTATACATACATACAGTGCAAAGCTATCCCCAAAGCAATGCAATACACATTACAATCCCGCAGGCACTCAGGTCATCTAGACACAGGACTCCTCTATGTCCCGCTGCCCTTGGAATAATACAACCTGCTACACTACTATCTTCTCCAGTATAAGCTTCTAGCCAAATCCTTACTCTCAGTCTAAGGAAAATCCTTCCCAACAGCTAATTATAAATCTTTCTAAAGCATCCAACTCCAAGTTCCAAGTTACATTCATTACTGCTATCCTATGCGTTATTCTTGTGACCACTTGAGGGGAGCTTCAAGAATCGTTCGACCCTGATGTGATCAGCACCAGTGTTAAACTATCTTTTCACCCCAATTTGTGTTTGGTTTCCCTTGATCTGATCAGGATCAAGTTCGACTTCCCACATCAGTTTCAAACAAGCAATTAATTAGTTGTTTTCATTTTCTATCTTTTTACTCTTTCTAGTCGTGATACGAATTCATACATCTCCAAAGGATGGAATCACTCCATCGATCATCCTCACTCTACTTCCCGAATGCTTTACTCCATGGTTCAATACCTAATGCTCATTTCATCAACCTTCACTACTTCCATCCATTACTCACCATTATCTCCCATATTCTAACTAAGGAATACTATACTTATAAGATTTAGTTGACTTCAATTGCTTCAAATAACTTACTTACGATTCCACTACTCATAAACTTCATTCATCTACTATCCTCATTCATTTCGTACTACTTCTTCAAAGGCTACAATACTTGTGGAGCTCCGTCCACTACTCATTACTTTTCTTTTACTAATACTCTTACATTGGTGTTACAAGATGGGTATATTCCTCCTATGGTATTTGCATGTCTAATGCCTACTTACCATAATTACAATATGAATGAGTTCTTATGTTTATTTAACATAGTATCAATCATCAATTTGGTTCTCATTTGTGCTATGCACATTATGGTTTATGTGTTTTATTCACAAAACTTACATTACGCGGTTTTGGCTCTATCCCCCTTAAAAGGGATTACGCCCACGTAATCTACCATATGTTATTATTGAACATTGGTTATTTATTTTGGGCACTCTGAAGCGTTTTAGCTTCTTTTCGGTTTATTACACAATATACCCTTGTCAAAGGGTCTTAATCATAACAATGGTTTAGTCTTTGCACCAAGGATTCCCATATGAGTTTATTTAACTCATAATTAATTCGGTTCCAGCCTATTAGGCTTCAAGGAATTACTAGCCATTCTACTATACTTACTAGGTATATTGTCTCCTAGCTAGGGCCCACTAGCTTCTGCTGCGCGACCCTGATAACTCGGGTTACTTACCCTTCGTGTTATCCTTAATGTGCTATGCATCACCTTTTTATCCGTCTATTATGGGGATAAGGTTTACTAAACAAATGCGGTATTCTTTTACCGTGTTTGAACTCAATGAGTTGTAGGTTTATAACCAGCTCTCTGGCAATCTAGTATACACACTATTTGTACCTCCACGATCATTCGCTAAGCTCCTCCGACTTATTGTCGGGCGAGGTTAAGTCACTACTTACTTGTAGTACTTCCTCTGTTTTCAATAGCTTCTGAATTATACCAGTTCTCCTGGTTCAGTACAAGTGTTCTTTACTTGTATGACCTGACATTTTCTATGTCGGTCCCAGTGACTTTCTTGTATCTCCTTTCACCTTATATTCCAATGGAATTCACATCTTGTGATTACTAGTGTGTTGTACACTCTTCGTGCTTCTTTGGCCTTAGGCCACACTGTATGTTGCTAAGTTTGCTTGACTGGCTTATGCCATGTTTGTGGTGAAAGGAAAGATTTACAACGGTTTACATTCTCCATATCCCTAGTCATCTCATTAGATCATTAGCTGAACAAGTGCAATGCCAAACACTAAGTCATACAGAGTGCAGAGGCGTAACCGCTTGACAGTAAGTCACTTATGTGATAGGAAAGAATATTTCTGTGTGTCATCTCATACTTATACTCCGTGTCATTGCTTAACTACTTCCTCATAACGGTCGCTTGTTATGCACCGTATTCTTACCCATTGTACAACATTGTTTTTACTGACTCGGTTACTGTGGTAGTTTCTCTTTACTCACTGTTACTATCATTGGCACCATTTCTTATGGTGTGTATACGCTGAGGGTTTCCTATATTCGTGTATATGACGGTTGTCGTAGCATACCGCAGTATTATAATTCTAATGTGAAGATGTTCTTCCTCTTTAGGTTTCATGTGTAGGTTAGCTTACCTCATATTCTGTCGTCATTTGTGATACAATTTACCAAGTATCTTGGTTGACCAAGGATGAGATAACTCATCGGGTCATAAGCTCTCTTGAGCGTTAGTCATTCATGGTGTTCAATGTGTATTCACATAGATTGTTTTGACAATTATTGTCTTCCAGTGCTGAGCATTGGTTATAGGCTCTAGCTGTGTAGTTCTACTTGTATGTACATCACCGGGACATCCCATGAAGCTTCAAGGGTTTTCTGGTCCCGTTCTCCAATTGAAGAGTACTCTGTCATTGGTAAATGAAATTTCTTGTTGAGAGGCTTGTTTCCACTCGTAGGTCTTATGACAAGTTTGTTATGTTAGTGTTTACACAATGGTTCCCCACATGCTTGGGTGCATACGGAGTATGCTTACTCCTTAAGTCATAACGGTTTGGAAATCTCATTTCCTTATTCCATCGCCCCTTGGCAATATCTATATGCGTAGGCTTTTCTGTTATAATAGATGGAAGCTTTTCTAAGGGTTCACATCTCCACCAAATTGGTGGTCTTAGGCTAACGAGGGGTACCTTCCCTTGGGTTTCTCGTAGTGTCCAAGTGTGGACTAGGCCAATGTTGGCATTATCATGATTTTTATGCCTCTGTGCTACCATTGCTACAGAAGGCATGAAGGTAATTAAAAGCTTGTCAACTGTATACTAGACTGATGCTCTAGTGACAGTGACACTGAGTTGGCCATTACTCCAAGCCACTCAGGATGTTGGGTTTGAATTGATGGTCCAGTTGTTGATTTCTTGTCGTATGAGACAATATCTCTTGCAAGTCTTGTTATCAAATGGTGTGGGTTTTGCAACCGTTTAAATTACATAATGTAGTCGGTTTATGGCTTTTAAGCCGAATTGCTGCGAGCTATGCTCTTTGCAAGCTGCTTATACATGTTTCCACTTCTTGTATACCCCATAGGTTGGAGGTATTACTGGGCTCCATGGCAGGTTGTGGCATCACACTTCCGTTCATAGAAGACCCTTTTTGGGCAATCTGGTGCTAATCAGTGCCTTGTTGTAGTTTAGAGTATTTCCTGTTAAGTGAAATCCCTTCAGTGTCTTAACCGAGTGTTCGTTCTAGCTTCTGTGCTCTAATTGTGTCGCTATTGTTGACTGTTGCAATTAGACACCCTTCCCTGATTGTTCCTGGGTGTTGTTCGGTTATGCCGTTACATCCGGCTAATATATTTATGGTACTTGTGTCTACTATACCACCTTGTGGTATTATGTTTTGAGTTATCCCTTTATGGGTTATAGTGTCTCCCGTCCTTGGTAGACTGTTTATATTCTCTCCTAGTGTTCCTGACCAGGTTTAATAACCCCCTCCAATGATGGATTATGCTCCTTGTAGTTTTGTAATTGTTCTTGGGTACTCTGTCCCGTTTGTTGATCGTTGTGGTGTTCATGTTAGGCTTTTGCCTTAACTTGTTTAGGCCGGGTATTTCTTCCAGCTGTCACGAATTTGTTTGAAGTGTTTGAGACATATCCAATGTCTATGCTTGCTAATTTGTGCGCTTTGCACTTCCTGATCCTCATTCCTTATCCTCAGATGGGTTCTCTAAGTTCCTTATACTTGTTACTTAGCTGAGTTCCTTCTCCTGGATCGTTTAAGGCGTCCAGCTGTTCTAGGTTGAACTTACTCATGGTCCGTAGAACGGAGTTGGCTACTTCCCGTGTTTCGTACACTACATGTATACATACGTGGGGTACCATATTGATACGTTACCACTTACCTAACTATATGTCAGGCCCACAAGCTCCTTCGGAGTGCGGTTGTCCCACATCCCGTGATTGGGCATACTCGTAGTGCTCATCACACGCCTAGGTGAAGTATTCTATTGTCAACTCCTCTTGTATCATCCTATGATACTCACCGTAATTACGTTGGTTTGGTTAAAAAAAATCCAAGGTTTTTTTTTTAAAAAAAGGGTTTGTGGTTTTGAAAGAAAACTCAGTTTGAAAACAACGGTTCGGTGTTAAAAGAAGTCTCTCATGGCATAGCCATGTTTGAGGTCTTGACCAAGTCTAGCTTCTCGCTGACTGGTATGTTCTAAATACAGTGGTCGGGCCGTTAGGCCTTTCCAAGGTTTCATTCTTTCAGTTTCAGGATTTGTGATCCTGTAGTTGCTTCATCGTAGTCACGGTACATTACTATGTACCTGTGGTGTGTTAGGGTTCCTCTACATGCTCCTGTTCTTACTGCACTTGCCGTGGCAAGTGCGTGGTACTGTTGGTTTTTGGTTAGACCTATACCGGTCTTGGTATGGTTTCCACTTGTATTTAATAGTCTTGTTGACTCTTCCCTAAATCATATTGATCTGTGTTTGGGGTACTCGATCCTTTTAAGTAGCTTCCCATTGCTCTTGACATGGTTGTCTTGGTCGGGGTACTTCTCCCAATCCTTGGAGGTCCCCATTTATTTAGTTTTATGTTTTCCCTTGTTGCTCGTTCGCACTGGTTACCGTGGTTATGAGCCTTAGCTTGTTTAGGCACTACTCTTGTAGTCCTATCGGTTCATATCCAATGGATATCCTTGTAGATGTGTAAGCTATGTCGGCTAGGTATTGTAACCTTCTGACGTTGTAGTTTCGAGTTAACCACTCCTTACTATGTCCTTAGTCAGCTAGCATACCGTTGGTGGTATTATTTAGTTATTACTGGCCCGTAGACTTGTGTCTCGGGTTCCATTACTGTTCCTTTTCCATTTCGTTGCACGGTTAGTGCTTCTTTTCCTGCTGCCGGTTGTCTTGCCAGGTTTCGCGACTGCTAAGCATGTCGCCCCATGCTGTTGTAAGTTGTAGCCTCCTTATGGTTGGAGTGTTCGTCTTACCGCTATTAAGTGCGGGCATTGTTGTTCAACCGGAACCATCTCCGGGACTTCCAATTCCTTGCATCTACTATATGTCAGGTTCTTGTTTACTGTATGATTATTTCACTACTGCCAGATCGGGTTTTCCCGAGTGTGAGAGGACTTTCCTTCTCTCTGGCGTCTTTTCCAAGTTATACAGTGGGATTGTGGAGGGCGGGTCTGGTATTGTAGGTATCCGGTACTCGCCGGTAGTTCCTAACTAGCATATCTCTAATGCTAACACTCAGCCCTTAGCTCTAAGCTTCTAATTCCTTACTCGGTATTCCCTAAACTCGGTATTTCCAGTCATCAGAGCGATACTTCACTCTGATACCACTTTTTGTAACACCCCTACTATTAATACGAACATTACCGTCCAATCTCCTCGTGCTTTCACAGTCATGCAGCGGATACATACTTACATACAATGGGTGATACAATGCCGTTAGTCACCCACGTGACCAACAAGGCTACTACTTCTATATACAGCATCGGTCTGATGGACCGGAATCCCGAGTACTACATATCTGTAACACATACTTCATTTACCAAGTAATTATTACAATCCTCATTCAATACAATACTCCAAGTTCAATACAGAATAATCCACATACCGAGTTTACTAGGTTCCAAATCAAGTACAATACTTCTCCCAAATTTATACATACTCACTAAGAGTCTATCTATTACCCCTTCCTCACAAACTACCTACTTCTAAATACGAAGGCTTGCCACCGGTCTCTCACCTTGACCGTATCCGCTTCGGGTACCTGCACACTAAAAACGTTCCCCCTAGGGGGTCAGCTTTCGCTGCGCATGATAACCGCATACCTCGCGTACTAGTGAGGGTACGCCGACCACTTGGTCGTATACATGCAGTTCATTTATTCACACAACATGCATACATGCTTTCATACACAATACAATAATACTTACGCAAGGCATACATACATACACTTCATTACATACAAGGAATACAATATACCATCCAATACATACTTACCTTCTTCTGAAATACACATACTCATTACATACACAATATACAATTCTTGTTAGCTTCATTGGTCCACCCGGGTTAATCGGGTGGAGATTACTCTTTTACTCCTTACTCCATACATACGCATACATACTCATACTCATACTCATACATACTTACTTACTCTTACACTTACTCATGTTAAGTCGTCGGGACCTCCGGCCCGGGGACTACTCCGTCCCACCACCGGGATTACTTGACTCACCAATCCGGGATGCTACCCATTTAAGGGATTTGGGCCGCAAACAGTTTAAGAGTCAGGAATCGGATCCAACCTCTTGTGTCTCCTCATCCTCACGCGTGGCCGAAGCTATATCGGACTTCTACTCATTCCAGTTTACTCACTTAAGTTAGGAGTTAGGTAGTTAGGAATTAGCAGAAGTCATTCATACAAGCCACATACACAATTACAATGCTCAATACTCATTTATACAAAATACAATACAATACTTAAGTGAAAATGTTAGTTTGATTCCACAGTCCATGTTTGATTCCACAGTCCACACCGAGAGAATGTTAAGGGAATACCGAGAGAGCACTGGGAGAACCGGCAATGAGATCTACTTTTTCCCAACGTAACTTCATTCCTCTAGAACTACCCATATTACAGCCTTAGGGAGCTTTTAAGTACTTTTCTTTCTTTTGGTTGTGTCTCCTACAAATGAGTCACTCTTCACTTATTTATAGACCTTTTAGGACTAAATCTATCTTAAGTTCTTATACATGTGGTACTACTTTATTGAGTCATCTTTCTTCCCTTAATACTTTCCTCTTTTGTAAAGTCTTCTGGCGTTGGAGCGCGGGACACGGGGTACGGGACCGAGTCTGGGGGTCGGGCGCGGGGGTCGGGCGCGAGGGGCGAGCATAAGGGGTCGGGCGTTAGGGCGGGCACAGGGGCCGGACGCAGGGGCCGGACGCAGGGGCCGGGTGCTGGGGCCTGACCGATTTAGCTTCTTTTGTCTCGTCATATTTTCCCCCTCTTCATCAGTCCCACAAGTTCTGCTTTTTAGCACTTTAAAAAGTAGGACTTACATAAAGAAGATAAAAATTTCACATTCTTTCTGTTTTTCCTTTCTCCATCTCCTAGTCCCACAAGTTTTTTCTTTTAACTTTTACAAAGAAAAATGAACTTACAAAACAGTTGGTACAATTAATATGATCAAAGTCCCACAAGTGTGGCTGTTTACAGAAAAGTCCCACCGATGTCTTTCTTCTGGATCCAACATAATGAATGATTCTGAGGCATAAGCCACACCTTGTTGAATACCTTTTTGGTTTCTGAGATGCAAAATCCATGAGTCCTCAATCATATAGGAGATCCTTTTTTGGATTTTATAATACTATCCTTAAAAAGAAGGTCAACAATTATTTTAATAAGAGGTTAAGATTATATGATAGTTTCAACCATTTTTGTATACTAGCCAAAAGATGATAATCTTCTTTAAAAGTTAAAAAAGAGAAGATATGTGATATATTATATATTTCCCATTTTTGCTTGTACTAGCCAAAGAATGGTAGTTATGATCATACCTTCTAAAGTATTCTTTTTAAAAGGTATCTGATCGAAGTACGGTGTGGCGTCCCACACCTAATAATTCACCCATTACAGGCGACCAGAGCTCCTCATGGATCCAGAGATGGGTTTTTGGTTGGCACGATGGCCGGGTATGATAGCCAAGGTGTTGCTTTCAAGGCATGATAGCCTGCGGCACGTTGGCCGGGTGTTACTTTCAAGGCATGATAGCCTGCGGCACGTTGGCCGGGTGTTACATTCAAGGCGGGATAGCCTGCGGCACGTTGGCCGGATGTTACATCAAGGCGTGATAGCCTGCATCGAGTCTCATGTGTTTTTTGCTTTTTGGCTCGATGACCTTTGTTCTTGCTTTCCTTGAATACCTCAGGGGGTGATCAGTCCCCTGGAACAGCACCTGCACTTTCTTAACAAACGGATTAATACTTTGAGATGTTTTTGTTTGTAGGGAAAGGACGGTTAATTCCATCTAACAAAATAGTAGCAGCAATTTGGCACGCTTTGAGCAGAAAATGTAGGTGACAGCTGTTTTAGATTGCATAAACATTGCAACAGGTGTTCAAGGAGGTTATGTAATAACCCATAAATAAAGTAATAAACTGCCCAGGGTATGGCAATATTATGCTGCTGAAACTTGGGCATTCTGAAGCAGTAGAAATCAGAAGCGATACAGCAGTACAGATTTTGAACAAAGACACCAATATGCATAGATAGCAGTAGCAGTAAATACAACATGAAACCGTAGTGATGCGTGACTTTTCTGGGATACCTAGGAATAGATTTATCAGAAAGTGAAGCTTCCAAGCAACGACTTGGATTACTGCTTCAGTATTTGCATAATAGTGATGCTCAAAGCGGTAGAGTATTTGACCATAGCGACCAGATGAAACAAATATTACCCAATTACTGATTACTTAGGAACCTGTATTATAGAAGTAACAAAAACAGAAGCAGATAAAGCATATATAGTTCTTATTCTTAGGTCTTAGTCAACAGCAGCACGTAGGATTTTTTTCAACAGCAGCACGGAACAATAAAACAGATTGGTGTTGAGTATTTAAGGAACTAAATAGTTCCAGGTTGGCTTTTAATCAGGTTAAATACTTTTGACATATGGAATTGGTGCTTGAAAAGAGGTACTCAACTTGAGAAAGGGAATACCCATGATGGACAGTATAATAAACAGCGGGAAAACTGCCACTTAGCAGGTCTAAACATGCTTTTATTGCTGTTATAAAAGCTGTAAAAACAATTCGTAGAATTAAAATCAAAGTTCATACTTGAACTATAACTACGCTGAATGGTGATATTACCAAGCAGTGAAACAGATGATCATAATATGGGAACCATGCACAACTGAAACAGTATACTATTTAACACGTGGCAGTGCAAACAATCCTACAATAGATTATATCAGATCAGGTTATCTAGTCTCTTTATGCTCCAGATGGAGCGCATTTTTTAGCTGAGAATTGAAGCCAAAGATTGTTATATATTCCTCTTAAATGCAGAGCAACAATGGAGCAATAATCACAGCCATATGCAAAGACAAAGTTTGGGAGGAAATCCATCTTAAAATGGAGGGAAAAGCACCCACATATGTTCTTATCAGACTGTAGTTATTTCCTTGGGTTTCTGGATCAAGCAGATGGATAAAAGCAGAATATGCTTAGAGCAGAATTATACCAGTCAAAAGGAGTAAAATTCACAAACTCTCATCTTAATTTCAGTTTGACCCTATCTTACCGCGGTACTAATGTATGATTAGGGGGTTACCTTGTCTTGTGTTGATTTGATCAAAGCTAAGAAATATAGACAGTTTTGTTTGCTGCTCGCTCAGATTACTGGAGATGATCTGGTTCTCCCTTTTTGATTGCTAACACAAAAACTTCAGGAGTTCTGTGTTATCCCCTCTATCCATTTCTGCTTTAGTAAACTTGTTTTCAGGTCCCCTTGGTGCCAACTTCATTTTTCCAGCCTAAAACATAGCAAGTATTCTGCAGCAACATGCTAATCATATCAAATGTGTAACCAGAAGTAACCTGTACAGAATATTCATTTTAAATCAAGAAAGGACACATAAGCCTCCCATTCGTTACTTCATGAGGACAGTCCCTAACTAATCACTAACTCAATCAGTTTTTACCAATGAATTATAAGCAAAATGCTCATAAAACAGTCTATGCGATAATCTAGATGTGTAGGAAGTGTTTATTAAAAAGACGTGTGCAAACATGATTAAATCTGCTCAAGGAACTGTTTATATGGTATTCAGTTCATTGTCTCAATGAAACAGTACAGAGTAATGCAAATCGTGGTCTACAACCGGCCATAAAACTAGGCTTACCACAACTAAGCATAATCAGATTCACGTGTCAAACATGGGCAAAAAACTAAACTCAAGGAATCGTTAGCCTTTGGCTAGAAAACAGATGCTAATTTAAGATAGTTCGTTTAAATGCACGTTTGGTAGTATAAAAACAGTTGCTAATTGCCTGATCAAAACTGATTGCAGGTAGGAACAGATGAAAGACATTATAATGCAACGCACTTTGATTTACAGCAGAAGTAGACAGGTCCCGAATAAAGCCAATCATAATCAAGTGCAACCTATATTCATATCCTAACTTTAATCAAAGGTAAAAAGCTGAAGAACAGTGTAAGATTAACGCTTGGTAGCGAACCTGTAAAAGCATTATGAATCAATTTAATAGTGCTGTTTTAATTGCAAATCTTTACCATAATAGGGAGTTTAATGTATGCGACTATCCTGTCCCAAAGGGAGTTCAAAGTGGATTAAGAAACTTGAAAGGTGCAGAAATGTTGAATTAGACATTATCATAGGATGGAAAAATTTAAACCTGAGTTCAAAGGCTGCAGCAGGCAATATTGCTTAGATGTAAACAGGCAAAACCAGAAGTATAACTGCGCAAAAATTGGGAATGATTCACGAATTTCGGATGCTGAAGTATGTATCTAGTATACCAGAAGAAAAACAATAAAGTATGCGCACTGTTTGCACTAGGGTAATCAAATTTAAAGTGTTAGAGCAAAAATCTGCGGGTTTTTTTTTATGAGATCCGAAACAGTTAATGGCGTACTATATCATACAGCTTTCCAGTCAAGAAATCCAAACCAGATTATATGCAAGAGTAAACCGTTAAGACCATAATATCAGATGGTGATAAAAAACGGAACCAGCCGTTCTGTAAATACTGTTTATGATAAACATCTAATATCCACTTGTCGATATATGTAGAAATAATAGCAGAAATGATTTGCAAAAAGTGACAGCAAAAATAGAGGTGATACAAGTAAAATGCAATTCTTTGCTTAATAATAGCTAACAATTAAGGTTTGAAAGTCAAACTCAAAAAGTATACTTTATTTGTAGTGAAAAGGATTTGCAGAAGAGAATCAAGAGTGTTTACAATTCTGAAGTAATACACTGGTTGAATCACCTAATATTTAAGCGATATAAACTTAGAAGTAAATATAGTGTGCAACCCACTTAAATCCTTAGCTTAACAGTAATTCATAGCCTGGGCTCAAAAAGGCTAAATTCTAAAAAGCTTAATCATGCCAGAAAGGGGATTTCAAAGCAAGCTTTGTAACAACTCAAGAGCAGTAACAGAGTGATTTTGTAACTGTCAGGATTAAAACTTGGCAAGAGAGCTAACAAGGAAAGTGGAATAATATTCTTATGACAGTCCCTTGCTATGTGTGGTCATATATCTTTTCGAATAGGAAGCATTCAAGGAAGTCTTTCAGAAGAATTTAGTACAAATCTCAGATCTCCTTTTCAGATTTAGATTTGAACGGTCCATAGCTTGAGTACTTTAAATGATCAAAAGTCTGCCAAAACAGTTTTACTAATGGGGCAATGTTTAACACTTTAGAAGTAAGGGAAGTCATGTAACAGTTTGAAACTAAATTATCGGCTGAGTAAAACAATGACAGGTATAAGTGCCATAGAATATTGCTTAAGAATGAAGCATTTAATAGCAAAGAAATTTTTAATTTAAATAGATTTTATCACGCTTAGGCCTATTGACCATATCATCTATGTAATCAGCTAGCTAATCAGATTTTTAGTTTAAAGCAGATGCTGTGAAAAAACCTGTTGGAAGAAACTACTTGCAGTACTATTTAAGGTAACAGTGAAAGCCTGAGGTAAATGGGGAATATGAAGTGATTGCAGTTTTGAAATTTTTTAACATATGTCATATGAGCAGTAATAACATATTTGTTTTTTTTTAAAGACTGAAGCAAAAATAATTTGCGCTGTTACTGTTAGTATTTTTAAGGTACATACTTAATCCCTGGTTCAAACGTGATAACAGTTCAAATACCCGAAAATTTCTGCAGAAATTACACAGGCAATAGTAGTAAAACATAACTGAAGTTGGATTGTCTAGCAAAGACTTGAAGTCTGTACTCTCGCTAGCAACAAAGCCTGGGTGTTAGTCAAGCAAAAACGAAGAAAACCTCATAGATAAGGTACCAAACACACAAAGTTTATAGGTTTTATTGAAAAATCAAACAAAGTTGTCTACAGATATCAAACCTCCTTTTACAGCAGAAGCTACCAAAGGACACTCATGGCTAAAAGCTTCAGATTAGAGGATGAATGCAGTAGCAGTGTAGACGGTGACAGAAAGTTTTACTAGAGCTTACAGATACTAGCGAAGAATGAGCTTAACGAGGTAACTAGAAGTAGTACATAATTCTTTGCAAGATTTAGATCTGTTTCCTTTGGTTAGACTGAATAAAGCGCAAGATGAAAGGCTGTGAAGCTGTTTTTTAATGCAGTAGTAAATAGTAGCTAACTTTGGTAATATCTAAAGAACCTTTAGCAGCAAAGATCTAAAGTAAAACGGGACAGTTTTTAAAAGATGTTGTTGGAAGTATAATATAAGATTTCAGGAGCAAGATGGCAGTAAACCAGAGATAATACAAAACAGAATGTTATTTTTTTTGACGACAGTAGGTTAAGGTTTTAAAAGTTAAACACAAATAGTTCTTTATTGACGGCAAATGAATCTGATAGAACGTACAACAAGAAAGAGTAGTAAAAAGAAGCAAGAATCAAGTGTCTTAATAAACTGATTGAAATGCAGAAAACAAATGCCTGTGAAATAGATGCGCAATTTCAAGCAAAGACAGCTTTCAGGAAAAACTTACTCAAAAGGTACCTGTAGGTGCGAATCTTAGAGCTATCTTAGCACAATTAAATCTTATTCGTGACAGGTAGATGCAAAGGCTGGAAAAGAGTTTATCGTTTTTTGGCAGAAAAGACAATTGTGACAAGTACATTTAATCGGCAATAAGAATTAGAAGCAAAACTGCTTAGTTTAGAGGATGAAAAGCTGTTTGAAATGAGTTCTAGTAACCCTGCAGCAATGATGCTCAAACTTTTAGAGAAGCAAATAACATCGCAGTTGTACATGTACTGAGCAAAATTTATAACGACAGTACAAACAGCAGTAGAATGATCATCTGTTGTTATTTGTCAGTAAAGAATGGTGTGAAGTCTGAAATTCAGATCATAGTTGAGACAGAATACCAGATTATCCAACAGGTATTAAAATTAGAATAAGATGTCTACAATCTGTTTCTTGTAAGCTCCAAAAGTATCTTAGACTTTGATTCAGCCAAATTGACGGAAACAAGAGTAGATATGGGTAATAAGGCATTTTTCTGAATCTCATAATGTTAGAATGTACACCTTAAGTAGTATGAACAATATTTTGCTTAAAAAGACATTAGTTTTAGATTTCAAAACATTCAAGCTGCGTTTACTGAGACTATTGAATCCACCACTTTTAAAACTGTTGTAACAGAAAGCTTCGAGGTTCAATATCTGGATGAAATCCAAATCAAAAAGGCTTTTACGTTTGCTTGCTTAAACAGTGGTAAATGGATTTGTAGAGTTGTTTGTGAATTGCTTTGAAATATGGCAATGCGATATTAAAGGTTTCAAAATAGCCAGCAAATTCAATGACTAGATTCACACAAAAGTTCCAAGAAAATCAGATGATAGCTGCTGTGTATCCTTATCAGTAACAGCATCATATGATACTTAGGTTATTAACTGCTCGACCCATCGGCTGCCTAAACTATGCAGGAGATTTAAACAGTTTTAAGACTAAAGTGCACATATGCGATTTCTTATGCCAGATAGTGCATACATGAACATTTTCAGAAAATGCAGGAGAGTTTTTAAACAGTTTATATAAGAGGCTAAGACAGTATGATAATCATTCGTCCTCGGAGTAGCATATTAATCAAACTAATAAGTTAAAGAAAATCAATAAGTCGCTATGCTTTAAACGCAGAGGAATTGCAATCTATGTTATAAACATAAACCAAATTCAGAATTGTTACCTTGTTTCTTGAGAAGAAGGGATTTTGAAAGAAAAGAATAGTGGGATGAACCTGCTCCGAGTTCACTCTCTGTGAGATTTCTGGAATTCTTCGTATCTTGTCGCCCGGTCATGAAAGTTATCGCCCGGTCGCAGTGGGATGAACCTGCTCCGAGTTCACTCTCTGTGAGATTTCTGGAATTCTTCGTATCTTGTCGCCCGTCATGAAAGTTATCGCCCGGTCGCAAGCAGATCATCGCCCGGTGAAGCAGATTCTCATTTTCACAGTGGATATTCATATGTTTTTACTCAGTAGCAGCAAGTATTAGTGGCCAAATCAGAGAATGTATATTCGAAGCATGAATGTGCAGAGACGTAAACGAAGTATGGACTTAATTCATAGATTGTAAACTGTTGTGTACTTTATTAACATGCTTCTTTAATCATAGCAGATAGCTTCTAATTTACTCTAAGTATAGTACTTAACGTGAAATGTTTATAGATTAATATAACAGATGTACTAGGCAGTCAAAACAGAAGCAAGAAAAATAATCATCCGTAGCTAAAATCGGGAAAGTTGCTAGAGACCTAGTGATATTCAGAAGCAAACATAGAAGTTGTTTAAGCATTTGTACTTCACTATACCTGTCAGCCCATGGCAATAGCAAGCAAGGCTTCACAGATTATCAAACTGATCAAAAACCGATGAGATCGGACACGTATGCTGTCGTATAGACAGGTAATCAACAGCGCAGATCAAACCATAATTATACACCAGAAGTAACCACATAGCAACTGTATAAGCCTAGAGATATAGTTTAAGCGGAAGACTTGACTCAATTGGACAATGATAGGGAAACATCTAGCAAGATTATCCATACAAAATCCTCAGTGGTTTTCAGACCTGTTCCCCAGACTAGATCAATCATTGGTCAATAGACAAAATTTTAATTTGAACAGGCAACCTTAAAGGGATCGATTATGCTTATAACACAGTTTAAATCAACTGTGAAGCTGATGTAAACCAAAACATGCTTGTAGAAAGCCGATCTAGAATGGTATGACAATACTAATCTGGCTCTTTCATCATAGCGGAAACATAACCGGAAGTGGTGATTCAATCAGAAATTTAAACTTAAACTGAGCAAAATGTTTTGGGAGTGTTTCAGATTTCAATTTCAAGTTCCCTTTAGTTAAAATTTTGATTTCAGAATCGTACCTTCCTCTTCTGCGGAGAAAGAAGATGAATTTATTCTTCATACTGGCTTTCCATTCTCTACTTCCCTTTTTCTGGGAATCCGTCTCATGGATGCTTGCGTCAGGTCTTGGATTCAATGTGAGCAACTCCCGGTCAAGAGAAGCGCCTGGTGATGCCGTCCGGTCGAACAACGCCCGGTCAAGAGGAACGCCCGGTGATGCCGTCCGGGTCTGACTTACGAATTTGCTCCTCAGAGCTGAACCTGCGGTGGAGTGAAGAACATAAATCCCGTCTGCATTCGGAGCGAGAGCCGTTGCTTTGATCAAATTGAGATGTGTTGCGGCGATGTCGATTGGAGCGCGTCGTGGATCTTATTGGCCAGGTTGAGTTTCTTTCACTGAATCTCTATACAATCCTCCCTTTGAGTCCAATCGATCGATGTATGATTTTCACTTAATTTCTGGTTTGGTGGAAGTAACTTTTAGCCGTAAGTTTTGCGGTTGGCCTCTTGATAATTCCGATTCTTGGATCTTCGATCGGCTTTATGTTTCTATTCTTGGTTGTGGATTATGAACGAATGTCCGGGCGCTCAACACCTTGCATCTCTTTGAGGTCGCGCCTGAATCTAAATCATGGCGTTGCTCCTTGGTTACTATCGTTGTCGGCGTATTTGGATTTGAATTTGATCAGGAGTTTCTTCTGAATGCAATCTGCGAACGATTCCTCTTTGGGCAGAAGAACTTGAAGCGAATCGGCCTTCTTGGACGGCGAAACCTCTATCGCATCAGACCGATTGTCGCACCAAACTCTTGCAATCTGAATCGCATAGCACAACGAGAATTGGATGTTGTTGCTGTGATACTTTTGAGAAATATCGATACATCGATCGTTGCATCTGGCTTCCTTCCGTTGATTGCTTTCCGAAGGGATAATTTTCGATTTTGCTTTACTTTGATCTTGTCGAGACTTTCCTGTTCCTGTCGCTATATCGATCGATTCTTCTTCACCGTTTGTATCTTAACGCTTCATAAGAGAAAACTTCGCCGAGAGTCAGATGCCGCTTCGATTACAGAGAACTTGGACTCAGCGACTCCGTTCTGGTGATGTCAAATCTCCGTTTCCTTTGGTTTCGTCCTTCGATGAATCGTTCGACACATATTATTATTACGACGAGCAGTTGTTACGAATTCCGATCAATCTGACAATTAGCTTGATCGAGGATTGCGGATTGACAATGAGCTTAATCGAGAACCAAAATGGAATCGTGGTTGCGGGTTAGGCTGTTCGATTCCCACAGACGGCGCCAAATGAAAATGTTAGTTTGATTCCACAGTCCATGTTTGATTCCACAGTCCACACCGAGAGAATGTTAAGGGAATACCGAGAGAGCACTGGGAGAACCGGCAATGAGATCTACTTTTTCCCAACGTAACTTCATTCCTCTAGAACTACCCATATTACAGCCTTAGGGAGCTTTTAAGTACTTTTCTTTCTTTTTGGTTGTGTCTCCCTACAAATGAGTCACTCTTCACTTATTTATAGACCTTTTAGGACTAAATCTATCTTAAGTTCTTATACATGTGGTACTACTTTATTGAGTCATCTTTCTTCCCTTAATACTTTCCTCTTTTGTAAAGTCTTCTGGCGTTGAGAGCGCGGGACACGGGGTACGGGACCGAGTCTGGGGGTCGGGCGCGGGGGTCGGGCGCGAGGGCCGAGCATAAGGGGTCGGGCGTTAGGGCCGGGCACAGGGGCCGGACGCAGGGGCCGGACGCAGGGGCCGGGTGCTGGGGCCTGACCGATTTAGCTTCTTTTGTCTCGTCATTTTTCCCCCTCTTCATTAAGTACAATACAAGATTCGAATACAAGTCATCATCATTCATATGTTTCATGAATTATACAAACTAGTGTTCAAGACTTTAAATATTAGGAACAACATAAGTCAAGCACAGATAAGTGCAATATAGTCCGATTCATGCATTTATCTTATTTAGGTGATCAAATAAGCACACAAATCGGGGTAACCAGATTAGGATCAGGGCATGAAGAAATCATACCGTTCACCGCTGTACTTGTATCCCAACGTTCCTCTGGTGTTCGCAAATCAAATTCCTATGATATACATACAATCGAATGATTAATCTAACTATCATTAACTCAATCCGATTACTCTTACGTTTCCTAACCCATACTTACTAAGTCTTTACATTCCTTTACTAACATTTTACTTACTTACTTTTAATTACTTAACAATGGTTCGCTTACATATATATGTACATATGTATAGGTGGGTATACATATATACATACTAGCTATAGCTTACAGTTTTTTTTTTGTTGTAAGTATGGGTCGTCCGACCCAGCGTCCGACCCAAGCCCTGGGTCGGACCATTCCAGTAGATTCTCGTCCTCTGAAATTCTCCCCGTCCGACCCAGCACTATTCCGTCCGACCCATACCCTCTGGGTCGGACCGTTCCAGAAGGTTTCGGTCCCGTGTCCAAGCTCCGTCCGACCCACTGTCCGACCCAGACTCTGGGTCGGACGAAGTCAGAAGCTTCGACCTCGAATTTTTTTGCCTGTCCGACCCACGTCCGATCCACGGCCCTGGGTCGGACCATTCCAGAAAGGTTTACTGTCGTTTCTCAAGGCCCGTCCGACCCACGGTCCGACCCAGACTCTGGGTCGGACGGTAGCAGAAAGCTGCTACAAACCTTGTTTTTCTTTCCAAATTTCACCCATTGTTTCCCCAAATCTTCCTACATACATCGTAACATGTTTAGTATAACTTAAACACTCTAAATCGTGCTATTCATTTCTTAATTCATTACACTATTCCATGCTAAATCCACTAATCATCTTACACATTTTCCTCCCTTCTCCACCAACACATGTAACAGTTTTTGTTACACTTATGCTACAGATTTACAATTCAATTCTCTCATCCAATACTTCCTCAATCCTTGCCATTCCTAGCATTCCAAATACTTTTCCAAGCCATTACATTACTTATACCCAAGTCCAACTTTCCTCTTACCAAATCTTGCCACTAATTCTTCCTAGTTCTACAATGCAATTTAATGTCTCTTTGCTACAGATTTTGGTTCCTACCTCCTCCCTACTTAGTTTCCTCTCCTAATGCCATTTCCAAGGCTACAATGCATTGCCTCTCCTCTTCAAGTCCAACACTCACTCCCTAGGTCATGTACATAAGTTCTCTTAGTTCTCCAATACCATTCAACAACTCTTGCTACAGATTTTACATTCTTTCATTCTCATACCCAAAACTACTACTCCATAGTTATTAAACATCTCTACTAACTCCCATACACCCTTGGTTTTTCCTATTCACCAAGTCACCCATACATGTACATATTCCTACCAAAATTTGCCATAGTTCATCTGCATTTCTCACTTATCCACATATGTACTTCTCATCAATTCATCCCTATTCTAGCCAAACCACAAGGGTTCTACCGCACACATACAAATATAAATTCCTCAATATTTTTCCATCCACAACTCCAATACACGACACATCACATTTGGCTCCAAAGCCTACAATTCAAATACTTATTCACAAATACTCAAACTTCCAAAATGACATTACTAATACATATTTTGGGTTCCTTAATTAGTTCACCCATCCCCATTACTCTAATGCAATTAGAACTTAACATTAGGAAGGAGCTCTTACCTTGAGCTTTTAAATTCCTTCTTTCTTTTCTCATTCTCCTCCTTCTTCCTTTCTTGCCCAAATCGGCCATGTGGGGAATGGAGTTGCCCAACTCCATTCCCATCACCCAATGAACACAAAACACTACAATTAATATACTAACCCTTAACTTAATGCCAATTCATTGAAGTGTTTGAAATGAAATTTCTAGGGTTTACCTTTGGAGAGTTTTAGAAGGGGTTTTAGCCTTGGTTCAAGAAGGTGAATCCACCACCATTGCAAGGTTGATATTATGCTCCAAAGAGAGAGAAAAATAGAGCATTACAAATGGGGAAAAAATCGGTTATGAGCAAAGATGGAGAAATATGAGTTCTTTCATGGAGATTTTTACCTTAATGGAGAGAGGAGACTCCAAGCTTTACATTGGTGCCATTTCCTCTTTGAATGGGGAAACCCATGGAGATGAACTTCCTCATTTTTGGATTTTCAAAGAGAGAAATGTAGAGGATGATGAGGGGATTACAAAAATGTAATTATTTTTGTGATTGGAGCTCACATGGAGGTAGAGCATGGGAGAGAAGTGGGAGTTGCCATTGTTGTTGTTGGGGGAGCTCCCAAATCGCAGCCCAAGGGAGGAGGAAGAGGGAGCGTACATGGAGGGGGAAGAGGAAAGAGAGAGGTGAGTGAAAATGTGAGAGTGAGGTGAGAGGGGGGGAATAAAGTAGTTTTTACTTTATTGCTTTTTGCTTTGGCTCTCTAATTTAGTTAGCTAGTTACATGTGTGTGTGAGGGAGTTATTTGACTGATAAAACCAGCCCCCTACAGTTATTCTAGTGGAGCGTTTTTTCGTCTTCTACAGAAAACGCTCGTTATTTTACCCGGTTTAGGTACTGTTCACTAACCGGGCCCGTTTCCCGAATTTCTTGCTTAATTAATTTTATTGGTTATTAAGCTTCATAAATGCTTAATAATATTTATTCAATGACTTATAATTTTACGGGTTCGTTTGACCACTTAAAATTACGTTTTCGGGTTTTCTTGAAAAACGTACGTAAAGCTTTATTAGCGTTTTAATACATTATTTGGATCCGTTTTCTTGGGAGTTGTTCCCATATATTATTTAGGTCTTATTAAACCTTTAGAATCCATATAATACTCTAACCGAGGTCTGATACCTCCTACGGTTATTTAACGCTTATTTAGCGTGTTCCGCTTTTAAGAGTTTATTTATTCTTTTGTATTTATTTTTCCTTACTAGTATTAATTAGGTACCATTAGGCCCTTAAATACGTATTAGATTAATTTTAATCCCTATATTTAAGTTCGGGGTATTTCATTAGTCCTGATGTGAAAGAGCTAGATTTCAACCGGCCCGTATCAGGTGTAAGACAATGAAAAGTAGTACCAATGCCTGGAGATAGTTTGTACACAACAATAATTAAATTATTAATCTAATAATTCATAGTTTGACCAAATTTTCTAGGAAATCCGATAGAATCCCCCCTAAAAATATAGGGTTTAACCACAATAGAAATAATCAACCACAATACACTGAATTTCAGTCATTTGTTTAAGAACGTCATAAAAAAAATATTTTGATCGAACAAAATGCATCTTCCTATAATTGCCCAACTAATCAACCATGCACCAATTATAGAGAATATGTAAATTTTTTCTATCTAGCATTTTCAAATTAATACTTATGTAAGCATCAATTCAATCTTCTCTAATACAGCCTATAGTCATCTAATATTTGCACCCTAGGTTATACTATAATAATATAACCTTTTAAAAACATAAAAAAGTCTTAAAACACTTAATCCCCATTTAGTTTCTAACCAAATTCGCCATAACTTCATGGCTATATTTGTATGACCAAATGCACTATATTTCTCGCCTAATCAAACACATTAATCCCAAGTCCATTACACAACTAACAAGTAAAAATCAGCACACACATTCATCGCCAAAACACCTGTTTCCAATCGATCAAATCCTAATTCAAAAAATCAAAACAATTAAATCATGTTAATTGAACACTAATATTTGCATCATTCCCTCAAACCCCCATACTTTCAGACATAACAAGTATGTTCCTATAAGTTAGCCAGGTTGCAAAAATTACAGAGGAGAAACCAACAGAGCATGTATGTACCTGATCGACAGTTTGGTTTGCAAAATTACCTCTAGCAAAATGAAGAGAGGCGATAGAGCATGGATGTTCCTTTCGCCAGTTGGGGTTGTAAAATTACTGGACAGGAATGTATGTTCCTGTTCACAACTTGCAAAATTATACATAGAGGGGGTTCTCGATCGAAAAATAACAAATAAAGCTAGGGATTGAAACAAATTAAACATAGGGAAACCAATTCATTCCTGATTACAAGCGACAGATGATGAGCCAACTCATTCCCGATTGCAAGCGATATCGAAATAATCAGACAAAATTCACAGTGTTGGCAAAATTACCGAAGAGTGAAGAGAGGCGACAGAGCATTGTCACCCCATCCAAGCCAATCGCGGTTTATCGCATAGCTGAACACTTAAACGAATATGTCACAGCGGAAATAATAAACACCTGGACCTTGCCACGGTCTGATCGTTAGAATATACCGGCCTTACAATTACAACACTTATCCAAAATACATATCCAACCCAAAACATCACCATCCATAATACCGACAACCAACCGAGTACAGTATCTAAGTCATAAACACGACCTTACATCAGTTTAAATATAAACAGACGGGTGCACAGGCGCAACCTGAACTCAAAATAAACATCCCATCCTATGTCTAACCGCTCCTACTCTCGTAGTACGTCCTCATGGGTCTCTTACCTGCAAGTGTAAAAACTGCCCCCAAGGGGGTCAGCACGAATGCTGGTACACCCTCTCATGGCCCCCAAGCTAACGGGGCTACGACGACTAATTGTCGATAGCATGGAAATGATTACATACACAAGCATAATATGAAGTGCAATAACAATAACCACAGATGAACATATATAGTTCACAAACAATGAACGACTCAAGCGTTCCCTTATCAAGTGGGTTAGTAACCCCCTCCTTAGTCCTCATTTCCTTAATCTCAGTTCCTTACCTTACCTTAATCTTAATCTCAACTTAATCTCAGTATACAAACCGTTCCTGGAAGGGAATGGTTGTAGCTTAATTCGAACCTGGGATTTAGGTGATCCCACAGCACCATCTTAATGCCACCTACTCTGGATGGGAGTCCAGCGTAGCTGAGCCGGCAATCGGCCCTAGGCTACAAGTCCGAAGACAAGTCCTTAAGCGGAGGGCGGATCTGATCCCCCTTTTTCCTTAGCATGCATGACCGGAGATCGGTCCCGGTTTCCTCACTCAAGTTCCAGTTAGTAGAAATCTTAATCACCATGTGTTAGCTAAGCCTTAACGGGCATTAACCAACAACCACCAAACTTAACTCTTATTCTTAACTCAGTAAGTACTAAACTTGGTTAGTAACAATCTCAAGTCTCGTGGGTTAGTGTTAAGATAACACATAAACAACGAGAACAAATATAACCGGTTGCATGCTTTATCTTGTTTTAGTCATAGCAATTAAACAGATAGCACACAAGCCGAGGGACACCTCGTTAGCAAGCAGGTCACAAGAAAGATTGTACCGTTCACCGTCGACGATCGTTTGGTTTATCTCCTTCCAAGTCGCAATTCACAAAGCCTAAAACATTCATTCAGTTTTAGGTTATTATTCAATCCAAATCAATAGAATTACTTAACTTTCCTAGACATCATCTTTTACCCATTGTTTTTTTTTCACTAAGCCTTATGGTTTTTAACTTAACTCCTAAGTGCATCATTTCCTCATTATCTATTACACTCTCTCCCGCTTAATGACCATTACACCCACCAAACATGTCCTTAATAATCTTATAACATCAATACCTAATTATCCCAATCATTTCCTAACCTTAAACAAGGTTTTTGGTCTATACAGTGGCCTGTTTGAACTTGTGTCCGGACTTCCCAAGTTCGGACACAAGTCGAGACTCAAAACTGAATACAGACGTTTGTCCGAACTTGTGTCGGACTTCAGAAGTTCGGACATGGGTCGAGATGAAATTGAAAGAAGGAGCAGGTACGTCCGAACTTGTGTCCAGACTTCCCAAGGTCGGACACAAGTCGAGACTCTGAAATTTTTTTACGCAACAGGCCTGTCCGAACGTCCATGTCCGGACAGAATGTTCGGACAAGCCAAAACACTTATTTTCTAAGCCTTTAAACACTTAACCAATTTTCACCAAACTTCTCCTAAAGCCTCATAATGTTTCTAACATCATTTGGTACACTTACACCCTCATACAACAACCATAAAACTCATTTTCTATTTCCTTAAACACTTACTCACTTCATACCAAAATTCCTACACTTATGATATTTTCTCCTTGGTTTTCTAAGTGGTGTTTCATACCTATGATAACCACTATGCCAATAATGTTTCCTCACCACTACAACATCATCTCCAAAGCATCTTTTTCTTACACTTTCCAAGGTTCTCCTTAAATTCTAAACTCTAGTTTCTACCTAAACCACCTAAAAGTTTTATGCTCTTTTACATCAAACTTACTAAAGTTACCTAGCTATTCTTTCATCAACATCCCTAAGTCCCAAATACCCAAGTACATTACTTTTGATCCTAAAGTTTAGTAATGGTGACACTAAGTCATTATAAGTCATTTGAACACCCTAATCTCACCCTTTTTCATCAAGACAACCTCTAGAACTTCCCAGTACTTCCTTAGTCATTAAATCCCCTTAGAATATCTTAAACAATTAAGTTCTCCTTTAAAATTTGACATGGGTTCTCTAGTATATAGTACATCCTAACACTTGGTTTTTCTCCATCAAACAACCCATACCACTCAAATCATCACAACACCTTAACACACAATTTACACCAAAACTACACCACATCATCTTATAGTGCATAAACTTAAATGCTTGGCACTTAGGCCCTAAATGACAATAATCTTAACCACTAAATCTCCACATATATTTGCCTTCAACCTGCGAATACACTCAACAAGGCTCCCATTGAAATAAAATGCTTCTTGTAATTCACCTTGATATTCTTAAACTATCTGTTTTTCCTCATTTGCTCCTTAGTCACAAGTTCTCAAACATAATCATTGTTTCTCCTAGGTCATATATAACCCTTTTCTAATGTAAACTCTACACTAAAATCATCACATATCTAAATCCCATTCCCTTAAACAATAAAACCCCTTAAGGTAAGTAATTTACCTTGTTCTTTTACAAGCTTTAAAAGCTTTCTTCCTTAGGTTTTTCCTTCCTCAATCTCGGTCACCAATATATATCTCCTTGCCAATGTTCTAACCAATATCCAATGACTCCAATGAGTACTAGATAATACATTAACCCTAAGGAACAAACCCTAGGTTAAAAATGTGCTTTAAGGTATTAAGGTGATTGTTTTACCTTAGTTTCTCAAGACAAGCTTGGATATGAAGCAAGAAGGACCTCCTCAATCCTTTGAAGAGTAGAAAACAAGCTAGTACAAGGCATAAAACATGGAGTCCCATGAGTGCAAATTTTCGGACAAGGAAAGAAATGATGGAAACCTAGATTTTCTTACACTTTCTTTACCTTAAGAGAATAGAGAAGCCAATGGAGTCTCAAACTTGAATTTCCTCCTCTAATGGTGGTTTGGCTTGGCACCAAATCAAAGCTCTTGGAGTTTTGAAAGGATAGAAAGAGAGAGCTTGAGCTAACTAAGAAGAATATGTAATTTGTTTTGGTTTTGGAGCTAAAATAAGTGAGTTGTGTGCAAGAGAAGGTGGAGCTAGCATGGAGAAGAGCTTCATGTTAATGGAGAAGGGAGAGAGCAGCTCAAACCGTGGGAAATAAGAGAGAATGAAGAAGTGAGGAGAGAGGTGAGTTAAAATGAGATCTTTACACTAGTACAAAAATGGTCTTTTTCTGCGCCCCTATTTCCGCGGTTGTTATACAACCGCAAAAATAGAAACCTATTTCGGCGGTTCTTATGTCAAAACCGCCGAAATAGGTCGTTTTCTTTTTTTAAAAAATAAAGCAGACCTATTTCGGCGGTTCTTATGTAAGAACCGCCGAAATAGGTGGGTTTTATTTTTAAAAAAATAGAAAACGACCTATTTCGGGGTTTTGACATAAGAACCGCCGAAATAGGGTCTCTTTTTAAAAAAAATGTCGACGATCTATTTCGGCGGTTCTTAGGTAAGAATCGCCGAAATAGGTTCTTTATTAACAACCCTACCCTAATTCTCTCATTTCACCCGACGCTTCAATCTTCTCGACTCCCGCTGCTGCTCCTCCGACTGAAGAGCGACTCAGATCGCCTCACCTCCTTCCGCCGCCGCCTGTCCTCGCCGCCGCGCCTTCCTCGCCGCCTTGTCGTCGCAGCCGCGTCGCGCGTCACCTCGGTCGTCGGTGCCGGCGAAGTCGAACAGAAGAGAGGAGCAGCAGACGATTCGAGGGAGTTCGAAGGTATTTCGATTTTGAGCTAAATTTATGGATTTATTGTGATTGTTGTTGAAATTGTGGTTGAATGTGAATGTGGATGATTGAATTAGTGGAGTTTATGAAATTTGTGTATATAAGTAGTATTGTAGAAGTGAAATTATATGTGCACACAAGGAGCTCGACAAAATTTTTGAGTGAATAATTGTGGTTTTTTTGCTCATTTTGTGTGGTTGTGCCCAAAGAAGCACGGGGACTGTAGTAAAATGAAGTTTGACACTCCCGAAACGCGCCGGCGAAACGTTTCAATGACCCTTTTATTTTCGTTGAACATTTAAAAAATTTTGAAACGTTCCTATCAATTTTTTAGTAAACTAACCGTCTCCGATCGATAAACTGACCGTTTCCTATTAAAAGTGAGCAAACTAACCCAACATGATTATTCTTTTCGAAAACCAAAACATTAGCACCAGCCGGAATAATTAACGTCACCCATTGAATCTACGATTTTGTATTAGATAAACATTAGATATAAAAAAATCTTTTTAAAAGCACCTGCAAGTAATAATGAATTATTTACATATGTAATAGGTTAGTTAGCTTTATGATATGGTTCTAGTAGCTTCACATGTGAACTTTTTGTGTTTACAATGTGGATGTACTGTTATTTTACTGTATGTAGTTATAAACTTACAAAGTTATCTCTTAAAAGTTTTTAAATGTTTTAGCTGATTGCGTTTATAAGTTTTTTTATATAGTTAACTTATTATTATATATGTTAGAAGAATATAATTTTTTATATTTGTTTGCCGTTTCGGTTCCCGTCCCCATTTTTCCTATATTTTGAAATTGCCGTTTCGCCGTTTCGGTGCTACATAGGTTGTGCCTTTGTTTTGATTTTTACTTTTCATTACTTTTCTTTTATTCTTGTTTTATTTCTACTTTGTGTAATTATACATCAAATTTGATTAGTGAGGATTAAGCTTGCTTTCGTTTTAGACTTTTAGTATTTGTTCGGATTGTTTTGCTTTTCGTTTTGATTTTGCGTTTTGCTTTTCGTTTTTAATTGCTTAAATATGAGGATTTACATTGCTTTGAGTATTAGTGGTGTTATTGTATAATGAGGAAAAGATTGAGTTGTTTTAGTGTTAATAAAATGATGATTAAAGGACTTGGAAGCCAAGGGGAAATAGATGAGTTTGTGCAGAATTTAATGTGTGTTAGTGATTAAGATTGTTGTGGATATTAGAAATGAGTTGGTGAGCTGAAATTGTGTGTGGGCAATGCTAAAATTATAGGGGAAACTCTGTCAAAATTGTCCTAAAATTAGATGACTTGAGTTGAGGAAAAAAGAAACTAGAGCAAGAGTGTTGAAAATTATTTTGTTTATTTTGTCATCACTTGAATTGGTTTAGTATTAGGTTTAAATAATTCTTTTTTTAGGTTTCAAATTTAATTATGTAGGTTAATAGTATGTAGTTCGTTTATCTTTTCTCTTAATTCAATTAGGCAATATTTACATGCTAAGTTTTAATTTGCTTTCTTTTTTAAAATTTTGTTACGTGTTTTTTTCATTACTCTATTTTATTCTTGTTTTATTTTTACTTTGTTTAATTATACGTCAAATTTGATTAGTCAAATTTGTTTTTGCTTTTTGTTTTTGATTTTGCGGTTGCTTTGTTTATTTATTTATTTGTCATTACTTGAATGGTTTAGTATTAAGTTACATAATTCTTTTTTTAGCTTTCAAATTTAATTCTGTAGGTTAATAGTAAGTACTACATTTATCTTTTCTCTTAGTTCAATTAGGATATATTTACTTGATAAGTTTTAATAATTTTTTTTCAATTTTATTTGCGTTTTATTTTTTCTCTAGTGGATTAATTAATTTTATAGTTTTATTTTTGTGTTTTATTTTGTTTTTTACTCATTTTGTGTGGTTATGCCTTTGTAAGGGGAAATCACTAAATGGGCTCACCACATTGAAGTCGTACGTGGATGAATACACTTCATTTGTGAACCCGTAATATACTCAACTTACATCTTCATCTTTTTAGCTTATTATATATATTTTTGCAATGCTCTAATTACGAACAATTATTAACATACATAAACTAATGAGTTTCTATTCTATCTATAGAGAAGTGCTTAAGATTTCCCCATTCATGCACGGTATATTGAAAGGGAGTGGAAGAACCGATAATATAATCTAACTTTTCTTTTTCTCTTTTATACTTTGTATTTCCACCAAATATTGAAATTTGGTTTGATGAATAAATTTGGTATTAGTTTGATTTGTTTTTTTACTCATTTGTGTGGTTATGCCTTTGTAGGGGGAAATCACTAAATGGGCTCACCAGACTGAAGTCATACGGGGCTGAATACACTTCATTTGTGAACCCGTAATATACTCAACTTACATCTTCATCTTTTAGCTTATTATATATATTTTTACAATGCTAATTACGAACAATTAACATATATAAACTAATGAGTTTCTATTCTATCTGTAGAGAAGTGCTTAAGATTTCCCCATTCATTGCACGGTATATTGAAGCGGAGTGGAAGAACGGTAATAAATCTAACTTTTCTTTTTCTCTTTTACACTTTGTATTTCCACCAAATATTGAAATTTGGTATGATGAATAAATTGGTATTAGTTTGATTTGTGATGGAAATTTGTGTTGTTGTATGATTGGTGAATGCTTAATAATAAGCATGGGATAGATAAAATTATGCAAAGGTCATGCTGATTTTTTTTTAACAAAATCTCTTTGTAATTAATATTGTTTGATGTATGTGTATATGTATAACAATATCTAAATTTTGTCTTTATCAGGTCTCACCACATTTAAGTCCGTGAACCACCTCTCTTATTTTCCACCTTCTTCCATCACCGTTGCTGTTTCCTTTTCTGTATACAAGTAAGCTACTAAACTTTGCTTTTTGTTGGATCATTGAGATTATGTATTCAGATAATATAGGTGCTAGTATATTATTTAGGTTGAAACCTTAGAGTTAGAGTAGCTAGCTTATTTAATATGCATACAGTCGCGCTTCATTAACCGTAGCGTTTTGTATTTCAAATAAAGTATGGAGCGTGACTGGATCTACGGTGAGCGAGGGGATCACTATCGCAACATGTTGAAAGAGTTTTGCAAAGCGGCAGTGCAGCACAAGGACATGACAAAGGCGGAGAAAATACCTGTCCTTGTGTTGACTGCGGTGTCTTAAGGAAATTTTCAAACATTGTGGAAATTGAATTCCATCTGAAGACTCGCGGTTTCATGCCACACTATAAGAGATGGATTTTTCATGGAGAAAGTGTTGAACATAATGTCGGGTCCACGTACATTAATGAAAGGGAGAGGATGAGAACCGACCACACATTTGATTTTGTCGAGTCGGAACCGATCCCAAATGCTTCCGGAGTCAATGACAGTGAACCGACTTATCATGATGAGCAAATAATGGAGATGCTTGATAACGTTGAGAATAATTTTGTCGATCGACCGGATGAGTATCAAAGGTTGTTGGACGCATCCAAGACGGCATTGTATCCTACGTGCACTAAGTACCCGAAATTGACGGCTATATTGAATTTGTTCAACCTGAAGGGAAGATATGGATTGAGTGACAAAGGTTTCTCGGCATTCCTCGAGCTGATTCATGATATGCTACCGGATGAGAATGGTCTCCCTACCACCACCTATGAGGCAAAGAAATAGGTGTGTCCAATGGGAGTAGAGTACAAAAAAATTCACGCATGTCCAAACAACTGTGTGTTGTACAGGGGTGAATACGCACATCTGGACACTTGCCCGAAATGTCAGCTGTCCCGGTATAAGCATAAAGATGGTGAGTACTCCTCCGTTAAAAAAAAAGCCCTCCAGCTAAATTACTGTGGTATTTGCGATTATACCAAGATTCAAACGGTTGTTTGCGAATCCGAAAGATGCAAAGAATTTACGATGGCACGCAGAGGGTAGAAAGAGTGATGAGAAATTAAGACATCCAGCAGATGGACCTCAGTGGAGAAACATCAATAGACGGTTCAAAGAACATTTTGGAGGTGAAGATAGGAATTTGAGGCTTGGGCTATGTATTGACGGGATGAACCCGTACGGCACACTAAGCAGTCAACACAGTACTTGGCCCGTTTTACTAGTGATCTACAATTTGCCTTCGTGGTTGTGTATGAAACGCAGGTACATAATGTTATCACTTTTGATATCTGGCCCCAAGCAGCCAGGTAATAATATTGATGTATACCTCGCCCCATTGATTGATGATTTGAAGTTGCTGTGGAATGAGGGAACCGTTGTGTATGATGCTTATGCAAGGGAAAATTTCACGCTCAAGGCGTTGTTGTTCTGTACGGTCAACGATTTCCCTGCATACGGGAACTTGTCTGGATACACTGTGAAAGGAACATTTGCATGTCCAGTGTGCGAGGATGACACATGTTCGGACCGTTTACAAAATTGTGGTAAGAATGTTTACATGTGTCATCGACGTTTTCTACCTGAAGATCACCCTTATCGTAAGAAGAAGAAACTGTTCAATGGTGAGGCCGAGACGAGTGGCCCGTCTACCTTTGACCTCTGAGGAAGTGTATGCAAAGGTTAAGGACATTGTGAACGTCTTTGGAAACACATCGAAACCGGCAAAGAACATTTGGAAAAAATGCTCTATCTTCTGGGATTTACCGTATTGGCGTCACCTGCCTGTCAGACACTGTTTGGATTTCATGCACATCGTAAAGAATGTTGGTGAGGCAGTGAGTGGGACTTTGCTCAACATACCTGGCAAAACGAAAGACGGATTGAAAGTGAGAAAAGACATGCAAGCCATGGGTATAAGAAAAGAGTTACACCCACAGGAGAATGAGAGACGAATATACCTACCTCCTGCATGCTACACACTTTCAAAGAATGAGAAGATCAGCTTTTGTAAATGTCTACACTCGGTAAGAGTACCATCTGGATATTCTTCAAACTGGAAGACTATTGTATCAATGAAGGATTTGAAACTGTTAGGCATGAAATCTCACGATTATCATGTATTGATGTTACATCTTCTGCCAGTAGCAATCCGTGGGATATTGCCAAATGATGTCAGAAATGCGTTAACCAGATTGTGTTTCTTCTTCAATGTTGTCTGCTGCAAGGTAATTAATGTAAACTCTCTCGATGATCTACAACGTGAAATTGTGGTAACATTATGTCATTAGAGATGTATTTCCCACCATCATTCTTTGACATAATGGTGCACTTGATAGTCCACATTGTTCAAGAGATCCAATTTTGTGGTCCGGTCTACTTACGCTACATGTACCCTTTTGAACGATACATGGGTATTCTAAAGGGTAGAATGAGGAATAGATATCGACCAGAAGGGAGCATAATTGAAGCAACGGTGACTGAGGAAGTCACAGAATTTGTGACTGATTATCTGAATGAAGCAGAATCAATCGGTATCCCAAAACCAAGACACTACGGCAGATATAAAGGCAAAGGTGTCATTGGAAGAAAGATTGTGCAAGTACCAAGTCAACTGATTCATCAAGCACATCTGTTTGTGTTACAACACCTTGAGGCTGTTGAACCCTTCTTTGATACTCATATGAATGAGTTGAGACAACAAAATCCTACTAGAAACCATCTTTGGCTTACGAAAAGAAAACCGACTGTTTGTCCAATGGTTCAAATATTATGTCTTTGAAAAAGCATCATCAAATTCAGAAGTTCTCAATGAAGAAATCAGATTTTTGGCAATAGGACCTTAACCTAATGTTGTATCATTTGAGGGGTATGACATTAGTGGGTATACTTATTACACTGCACGCCAAGATGCTAAATCAATAAACCAGAACAGTGGAGTAAAAATAGAAGCGGCATTCAATGAGTACCACATCGGTAACCAGTCTCAACCAGTGAGGAGCTCCAGTTGGTATTACGGTGTTATCGAGGACATTTGGGAGCTAGACTACCATATTGATTCGTTTTGGTGTTCCGCTGCAAATGGGTGGACAACCGACGTGGAATCCAAAACGATGGAGGTCTTACCTTGGTTGATCTTACACGTGCCAGTTTTAAGGATGATCAGTTTGTTATGGGAAAAGATTGTGACCAAGTGTGGTATGTTCAGGATCCAAAAGACTCCAGATGGTCTGTTGTTCTTCCAGGTAGAAGACCGGTTCAGATTGAAAATGAAAATGAGGATGATGATGATGAGAATGAGACGATTGAAGGAACAACATTGTTTCCTACGGGGTTGCGGGATTTAAATGTTGATACTCAAAACGACTTGATTTATGCACGATCAGACCATGACGAGGGTTTTTGGTTAATAACACCAAAACATAGAAGTATTTATGGTAATGTTATGTTCACTATTTTCTTGACTTGTTCAACATTTGTCTTTACATTATAAATTCATCCAATTAATTTGACTAACTTATCTTTACTGCAGTGGCTGATCACCCTATGGACCAGCCCATTGAAGAAGCTGATCCTCATCAGAAGAGACCAGCAAAATGGGCCACACGAGGAGGAAAGATGGGGAAGCCAACTCACCCACCGGAGGATGATGCTTGTCCATCACAGCAGGTGACAGAGCCACCAGCTTCCTCCTCCTCCGGACAGAAGGTGAAGAAGAGAGGTGCCACCCGTGCACTGAAGGCAATTAAAGGCCCCCCCACGAAGCCTTTGCAGTTCAATGAGTTCAACCAGCCATACGGTAATTGGAAGCATGATTATACTGCATATGCTGGCCACCTGGTCAAGACTTACTGCGACATAAATCACAATTGGAAGCAAGTGCCACAATCATTGAAGGACACTATGTTTGGGCTTCTTCAGGTGTGTTATTTTTTATAATATGTTATATAATTTAGAATTTCTCGTTACTTGTGTTACTAAATGACTAATAATTGTTATGTAGAGTCGTTTCTGCACTGATCCTTCTCTTAAGGAGGATATACTGAAAAAAATGGGGCGACAGTTCCGCGACCATAGGAAAAGCCTCTCTGACAAGTACATTCATGGTGCTGCGTATCAAGACCCTGAATCGGATGATGCAGAGAAGAGGCGATGAACTGCCACCCTGGGAGGCGTACGAGGGCATCACTGAGGAGCAGTGGATGCGGTTTGTGGAGTATCGTCACGCTAGAGTACCAGGTAGAGCTAATATTCAACGCTGTCTTTTATACATTGTGGCAGTTTTATTTGCTTATTTGTATCTTACACGTTACATATGTATTTGTAGGCGGTTCGTGGAAAACAGCAGGCAAATGCGAAGAAAAATCTATACCCACATCACTTAGGTGGTAAAAGCATTGCCGAACGCGTACCAGAGTGGGAGCAAAAAGGCTTGCTTCCACAGGATGTGCCTCCTAGCGACAGAAGGATGAAGGTGTGGGAGTTGAGTCGAGTGCCAAAAAACTCGACGCCGGAAAATCCTCAGTACGATGATGCCACGAGAGAGATTATAATCAAATGGTATCTAA
This sequence comes from Limonium bicolor, assembly GCA_023374045.1. NCBI lineage: Eukaryota > Viridiplantae > Streptophyta > Magnoliopsida > Caryophyllales > Plumbaginaceae > Limonium > Limonium bicolor. The sequence continues at coordinate 384,589,043 of CM041778.1, forward strand.
TTTCGGTTCATAAGTTTAATATTTGATTGTGTACCTGTATATTAATGAATTTTGTTATTTTTGTGTTTTATAGGAAGAGTTACAATCTCAAGTTACTGAGGGTTCTTGGGCTCCGAACAGACAATATGATCCCCTTTCTCGTGCTCTTGGAAAGGTGGATCATCCTGGTCGCGCTATTGGTTTTGGTGGACAAGTTGGTATCCGCCAAGCTTTTGGCAATCCGGGGTCTAGGAAAGGCTCACAAGGAAGGATGATCAGCTATGAGGAACATTTGAAGGCTACTGCTGAGTTGGAGCAGAGGCTTAGGCAGAATGTTCAGCAGTTGGTTGCAGAGGAGATGACTAAAATACGCTCACAGATGTGTAGTAGTCAGGAGGTGACTAGACCAGCCATGCACCATGAGCTGATAGGGAGGAGGGCACACCAGTATGGCAGAGTAGTGTGCAGTCGATAGATCCATATCCATATGGATCTATTAAGGTTAGTCACATTAACTTAGAAAATAAATTATTTATTATCATCTATTTACTTCGATTGTGTTTGTTTAACCCTTCTTTACTTATGTTTAGGAACCCGTTTTATGCACGCTGTTTATGCCGATGGGAGGTGAGGATATTAAGGTGGCGTGGGGTAAATTGTTTCCCTCATCTCGTACAGACACCGTCGGCGGTGAACCACTACGGTAGGGGTATGTCCGGGTGCTTGTAGATGATTATGTGACAGAATATGCTGATGTTGCTATAACCGGTGTGAGCCTCGATTTTAAACCCTATCCTATGTTGAATAAAGTTGATTGGGATCTGATTGGGTTTTAGGTCCACTTATAGCCTAAGATTAATAACTATGTCATATAACATAATTATTAAAACCTAAGCTAGCTCACTGGAACCTATTATGAAGTCGCCACCTAATTTTAACCTAGATCAAATTAGGAAAGGAGAGTCGGGTTCGGGGGCTTGAGATTCGACTTATTAGGGTTCAATTACTTTCATTACCCTTCCTAGGTCGTTTTTCCTCTACTTAGTTTATTTACGGCTTATTACGAGTGTTTTAACCTAAGTGCGCGAGCTTCTGTTTTTTTTTTGTTTTAGCATTTTTTGACAGAGAATTAAAGTGAAATTAAAAGCTACCTAAACTAGGGTTTCGGAGGCAGAATTAGGTCAAATTTTGCTTACGTCCGTAGCCACGGACCAAACGTCCGAGACCACGGACCCCAGTTAACCTAAACATACAGAAAAGTCGAAATTAAAGGAAAACAAAAATTTGCAAAGTCCGGGGCCACGGACAGGATGTCCGTGGGCCCGGACATTATTAGAAAAACCTAAATTTGAATTTTTAAAATCCCGCCGCCGTCCGTGGTGTCCGAGCTTACGACAGGGAGTCCGGGACCCCGGACACGACGTCCGTGGGTGCGGACAGCCCTCGGACGCGGCTTTGAGGCTGTTCCCGAAGGTGTTTTTCGCTCAAATTTTATGGGTGCGTAGCCTGAAAGATGTACAATACGTCAGTGGTCGAAAGTTCTCAATTTGAATTCGAATTATGCACGAAACTTGGTAAACAAGTTATTGGACAGAGCTTGAATAAACAGCAATACAGAAGCGTACGAAGGTTAGTTTGAGCCCAAATTTTGAGGCAAGACAGATAATACCGTGGTGAATCAGGGAAGTGGAGTTTCTACCTGTTTTACCTTCGGATTCACAACGTTTCTTCACACCGGGATTCGTCGAGTGCTCCGTTGATGGCAGACCCGAGAAGATTTCACCCAAGCTTCGTTGTTGGTTGTTCTTGCTGTTCTTCACGTTTTAGAGGTGTTTTTGTGAGGTTTTGATGATTATTGGTGCTTTGGGGATTGGAAAACGTGTTTAGATGGTGATTTTGGGGATTTTCAGTATGATTTGGGTGGCCGGGTGTTGGAAAACGTGAGAGAGAGAGAGGAGCCGTGTTTTCTGACTCTCTAGGGTTCTTCAGTATGTGAGGTTCTCCTTTTATCCAAAAACCTATCCCCTTATATAGACTTTCTTAAAGATAAGAGAATCTAGTAAAAGTAAGATTTTCGATATTTTAACTAAGTAACTTCCCCAAGGATTTTGCTATGAAATTTTAACCACATGTCAAGAATGGATATTATGAATTTTCTGAGATGGAAACGAATTTTTTAAATGCTGGAGCATTTTTAAATTGAATTTCTTGTCAGATTCAGTCAGAAATTACTAGAAATTATTGGAAATTCGAAAAATCAAAATTCCAACGCCATTATGCTTAAAATGTCATCTCTATCATTGGTTAAAATATCAAAGCATTTCGAGCTGATTTGGGCACCTTTGGAGGAGAGAGAAGCCTATAGGAAACTCAGAAGCCTTAAAAATTACGAAAACACCCCTGACAATGACGAACCGCTCCTCAGGCCCTGGAACACGCCGATCGGGCCGGAGTCTCTTACTGTTTGATGGAGATGGCTCTCACAACCTCGTAGACTTAACCAGGGGGTCAAAATTTTGGGTATAACAGATTGCCCCCCGTCAACTGGACTTGTACGAATGTGAAAAGTCTGGTTGATGCTTGAGTGGTGCCCCAAAATTTTGGACTCCACAGATCCTCCACGTTGTGTGAAACCGGGTTAACGATGCCCAGCAATTCGGAGGCGCTGACTACCTAAAATGCGAAAATAAGATAATGTCAAGCGATTCTAAGGCGTTGACAACCTAACGAGTGAATTGGGTGGTATGCAAATGCAGAATGCTGAAATGCTAGTATGCTGGATGCTGATGACTGCTGACGATGCTGATGATGCATGATGCTGATGATGCTCGGATGCTTCTGGGACCGAACCCGTTCCATGCTCCTGGTTGGTATACTATGGGGACTTATTGCCTCTGCCCACCAACTGGGGTGCTGGGATAACTTCTAGATTACCAAGGGACTTATTGCCACTGCCCACTAGTTGTTTTCTCCCAAGAAGTTGACACGAAGATGGGGACTTATTGCCTCTGCCCCGCCAACTTAGATCACGCTCTGTCTCGTACTTGTCTCCCACTGAAGATGATACTAGGTCTCGTACTGGTCTCGCACTGGATGATGACGCTTGGTCTCGCACTGATGAAGATGCATGGTCTCGCACTGAAGAAAATGATGGGCCTCGTACTAATGAAGATGGTGGGTCTCGCACTGATAAATAAGATGGGTCTCGCACTGAAGTCTCGTACTGAATGGATGAAGAAAAGCTGGATCTCGCACTGATTCTGGGTCGCGCACTGAATGAAGATGTCTTGCACTAAAGTCTTGAAAATGATGGGTCTCGCACTGATGAAGATGGTAGGTCTCGCACTGAAGGAAAAGATGGGTCTCGCACTGAATGAAGATGCTAGGTCTCGTACTGAATGAGGACTGCAGGGCCTCGCACTGTTTTGGGTCTCGAACTAAAAATGAGTTAGAAGATAATGGTCTCGTGCAAATGATGAAAACTGATTACTGGAGTGCCAAACATGACAATGATGATAAGATGTATGCAATCAAAATATATGAAAGATACTCGTTCAAAACAGGAAACTGTTGGAAAGGTGCCGAACTTGGCAATGCTTGAGAAAAACCCTGTTGAAAAAGGAAAGTGAAATGATCATTTCTGACTAAAAATTTCAAATCTGCAATTTGTTTCTTGAAAAAGAACATGTCATTGGTGGAAGTGTGTGGTGTTTGTTGTGGTGCTGAAGGCTTTTGCCGGTGTTCAGGATTTGTGACAGACCTGGGATTGGGTTGTGATTTTGGATGGAGGTCAGGGTTATGACGGGCCTGATGTTTTTGTGGAGCTAAGGCCAATGACGGGCTTGAGAGTGTGTGTGTGGTGGTAAGGGCTTATGTGTGCCTGTGGTGGGATGGTGGTGCTCGAGCTTTGGGTTCGAATTGGTGTTGTCATAGCAATTGTTGGAACCAACAATTGCCCCCAGTACTTTTCCCTTAAGACAATCTGACCTAGAGTTCATGGCAATCGATCGGACGATCGATTGCCCCCAGTATTTTCTTTTATTAAACGTGCGAACGAGTCTCGTCCTCAGGGTCAAGGCTTATGTTTTTATGTGGTGCTTCCTAACCTACACTCGGTGTGTTTTGATGCTTGCACTCGTTCCTTACCTACGGTCACAACTTCTAGACCATTGAATTCGATATTTGACGGATTTACGCATTCGATCTGTTACTTTCACGTGATTAGATACACAACTATCAAGTCGGAAGTCTTTAAAGCTTATAACGTGGCCATAGGGTGTGATGAAAGACGACGGGATCCTGGAGGGATATTTGAGGTATGTGGAGCTTAAATGGGTGACCAAAGCTGCAACTTGCGTCTTCTCTCAGATTCATCTTCCTTGTCTTGAAGTCTTCTAACTGCTTCATGTTGACGTTGGTTTTGAGCTTCTGGACCTGGACTTTTGGAGTTGTCCTTTACACCATTTCTCTTTTTTTGTCATTTGGACTTCTTCGAGGCACTTGGGTTCGCCTTTTTGTTTTATCCTTTCTTGACTTTGCCTTTGGGGTTCTTGTGTTTCCCGGTTTTGGGCTTCGAGAGCTGTTTTGATGTGAGCTCTTTTGATCCTGTGTCACTCTGGGACCATTTACGGATCACTTCGTCATGCTGATAGCGGCATTGCTTCTTCGGATGATGATAATGTTATCCGAGAGTCGGGCTCCTTGCTTCCTTGGCCACCGGGTCGGGCATTCATCATTGGCTGGGTTATTTTGTGGTGTTCATATTATCGAAAAGGGATATATGAAAGGCTCAGCGGGGGTGCCTAGGTTTAATGTCAGGGTTCACAAGCTTTTGGCTATGTGGTGCTGTACCTAGGTGCTTCGTCATTCCTGATAGTTGTGTATCCGCTCTTTGTTACTTTTCGCAGATCTAAGAGTAAATTTACAAATTATCTCCTTCGGTCAGAGTTATGCCATTTATCTCACCTTTGAATGTGGTCTTACCAGAGTCGTGTAAAAATGACACGCTCGTTCACTCATGGTTTTCCCACTCAAGACACTCTCGTGAGATTTTCACTTGGAAACTCGTTCGCACATTTAAACAAAAGATAAAAGACGACGAACTTAAACTTAGATTGCCCCCGGTATTGATTTGGGGTTTGTGACAACAATTCGATAGATGTGGACTTTGAACCTCTTTGTGGGTTGTTTGGATATTATAGGGTGAGTTGTGGTGTTCGGTTAGGCATGTTCAAATTTTTAGAAACAAAGACAAGCCGTTCCATTGCATAGTCAGAAAATGATTGCTTCGTGATCCTTTTCCTTAAAAAAACTATTTTGTTTTCCTTCTTTTTCGATGAATGAAAAATGGTTTGTACAGGAGTTGTGAAAATGGAACTATGATTTTATTTATGAATCATGAAAGAAACGTAAAGATTACAATCAGAGGTGACTGAAAACTAACTAATAAGCTACTAGGAAAATTTGAAGATGCAAGAAAATGATCTGCACACTTAGAAAAATTGGACTCCTTGCTCGAGGAGGTCTTGAATCTTGTGCTTCAATGCTCGGCAATTGTCAGCATAATGGCCAGGCAACTGATGGTAGTGGCAAAATTGATTAAGATGCCTCCCCAAATGAGTGGTTCCTGGCCGAGGGGCCAGGGGCTGTAGCAGGTTTCTCTTCTGAAGCTCTTCCAAACGCCTGACTTGGTGCTCGGCCAATGTTGGTGAACTCCCTTTGCGATGAGTCCCGGCGTGGTAAGGGTACTGTCCTAAGGTTTTGATGCGGAGATCTAGGTCGTTGAACCATATTCACTTCTGGGAAACTGCTTTGAGCGCAAGCTACTGTCTGAAGATAAGCCTTTTCTGGTCCTGGCTTAGATAATTTGGAGCCACTGCCGGAGTTTCTTGAGCACTCGAGCTCCAAACCTTCCTTATGAATCCTTTCCTCTAGAATACCGACTTGTCCCATCAACATGTCCAAACTCGGAAAGTACATAAATTTTAGCTCATGGTTGTGTTGTTTTCGCATGTTCTCAATTATCATGCGGATTTGCTCCTGCTCGTCCATTCTGGTAGGCATGGCTGCAGCCTTTCTCCTCCAACGCTTGATGAAGTCAGACATGGACTCACCGTCTTTCTGTCGAGTTCCTGCCAGATCGATTCTGGTGACCTCGAGGTTCTTAGCATACTCGAAATGATTTAGGAAAGCCTCGCAAACCTCCTCGTAGGTTTTGGTATTCATCTTCTGAGTGAGATACCAACGCTGAGGAGTCTCGTCTAGATAGCGTGCAAAAACTTTGGCTTTTTGCATATCGTTGAGCCCCAAGATGGACATTTCTCGGTCGAACATAGCCAAGTGAATCTGTGATCCGAGGAACCCTTGTACAAAGCGAGTGCAGGCAGCTAGCTTTAGCTTTAGGGAAGATCAACTTCGGGATACGACGCCGTGGAGAAATAATCGAAGCCAGCTGGTTTGTTGGTTTTCTCTATGCGCTCAATCCTTTTCAAAACCCTTTTGACCTCTGCAGCTAGCTGGTTGTCAGGAACATCCTTCCCCATACGTGTTTGAGGATCTTGGGCCCTAACAGAGTCAATCTCGATGTAACTACGATTAAGATTTTCATCCACAAGCTTTTCCAGAGTGTGCTGATTTGTCTCCTGGAGATTAGCCTTACTCCTCAGTTCCTCGACAATGGACTCCAAGACCTTGTACCCTTGCAGCACAGCGGCCAACTGGGCCTCGGTGTTGATCGGATTTCCTCCTTCTGCCATATCTGGATTCGGGCTTGCCTGTTTCCAAGAAGTCCATTATTAGCTAACAAGAGGAAGTGGGTTGAAAGACACTAAGGTGATAATGACACTTCACAAGGTAGATCGAAACAGGCTTAGGCTGAAAGCAAGTGGGCCAAGATACCCAGAAAATGAGGTGCTTGGGCTGAAGTATCTCCCAGGAGCTATGAACTGGAATTTGGACTGAAATGTAAACAGATGGCTTTGATTGGGCCTGAGAGGTGACACCTAGATCTAGGGTTTTGGGCCAGGGCCCGAATAAGAAGTCTGCCTAGATTAGAATGAGCCCTTGGGCCGGAATGTGTTTGGGCCTAGAGCAAAGCACATGGGCTGGAGTGGTCCCTAAATCACAAATGGCCTAACTTTCTTTGGGCCAGAGAAGATGGTTGCTAACCGAAAAAGATTTTATTTTCAGGCCTTGTGAGTTATTTCAAGTTCATGTGGATTTCTTTTTTGGGCCTAGAACTAATTGGATAATTCAAATTGGGCCAGAAGAGAAATCACCTAAGTCTAAGCTTTTGGGCTGAAGCCCGAACGACTCACATATTAAACCAAACAGGACCTCTGGCCGCAAACAAGTAGAGCCGCCAATTCGGGTTGGGCTAGGTTAATGTAGGAGAAGTTCCTATCACCTCTAGGCTAGGTAATGGGACCGATCATACAAGCAAACAGGGCTCACACAAATTCAACATGTCCTCACTAGATGTTTAAATTCAACCGGGTATGGATCGATCCGGAGGTGCTTGGGGCTTGGGCCCAGGTCACCACAAAGGAATAGGGCTTGCACGCTATTCTCTTTGGGCTTCCCCACTTTTTTCACATCACCTGAAGGTGTGCGTCTACGCCGGGTCTTTGACTGACCAAACAATGGGCTTGGTAAGGACACTGCCAGGAAAACGCTTGGGGCTAAGGCCCAGGTATTAAGGGGATGTGGTTAGACGACATCCTCCTCTTTTTCCCCGCTTATTCACATCACCTAAAAGGTGTGAGTCCCTGACAGGGGACCCTAGATGGGTCCCGGGGTGAAACTGGTTTGTGTGGGCCCTCGCTCTCATATGATGCAGGGTGCAAAATTTAAAGTGCGCACGAAAGTAAACAAACAAAGTAATAAAGCCATAAAAAACAATTTTTCAGTTAAGCCCTCTTTCTTAAAATTAAACAGGTTAAAGTTAAGAATTCGTCCCCAGCAGAGTCGCCAGTCTGTGAGCCTCGATTTTAAACCCTATCCTATGTTGAATAAAGTTGATTGGGATCTGATTGGGTTTTAGGTCCACTTATAGCCTAAGATTAATAACTATGTCATATAACAATAATTATTAAAACCTAAGCTAGCTCACTGGAACCTATTATGAGTCGCCACCTAATTTTAACCTAGATCAAATTAGGAAAGGAGAGTTCGGGTTCGGGGGCTTGATATTCGACTTAATTAGGGTTCAATTACTTTCATTACCCTTCCTAGGTCGTTTTTCCTCTACTTAGTTTATTTACGGCTTATTACGAGTCGTTTTAACCTAAGTGCGCGAGCTTCTGTTTTTTTTTGTTTTTAGCATTTTTTGACAGAGAATTAAAGTGAAATTAAAAGCTACCTAAACTAGGGTTTCGGAGGCAGAATTAGGTCAAATTTTGCTTACGTCCGTAGCCACGGACCAAACGTCCGAGACCACGGACCCCAGTTAACCTAAACATACAGAAAAGTCGAAATTAAAGAAAACAAAAATTTGCAAAGTCCGGGGCCACGGACAGGATGTCCGTGGGCCCGGACATTATTAGAAAAACCTAAATTTTGAATTTTTAAAATCCCGCCGCCGTCCGTGGGTGTCCGAGCTTACGGACAGGGAGTCCGGGACCCCGGACACGACGTCCGTGGGTGCGGACAGCCCTCGGACTGCGCTTTGAGGCTGTTCCCGAAGGTGTTTTCGGCTCAAATTTTATGGGTGCGTAGCCTGAAAGATGTACTATACGTCAGTGGTCGAAAGTTCTCAATTTGAATTCGAATTATGCACGAAACTTGGTAAACAAGTTATTGGACAGAAGCTTGAATAAACAGCAATACAGAAGCGTACGAAGGTTAGTTTGAGCCCAAATTTTGAGGCAAGACAGATAATACCGTGGTGAATCAGGGAAGTGGAGTTTCTACCTGTTTTACCTTCGGATTCACAACGTTTCTTCACACCGGGATTCGTCGAGTGCTCCGTTGATGGCAGACCCGAGAGGATTTCGACCCAAGCTTCTGGTTGTTGGTTGTTCTTGCTGTTCTTCACGTTTTAGAGGTGTTTTTGTGAGGTTTTGATGATTATTGGTGCTTTGGGGATTGGAAAACGTGTTTAGATGGTGATTTCGGGGGATTTTCAGTATGATTTGGGTGGCCGGGTGTTGGAAAACGTGAGAGAGAGAGAGGAGGCCGTGTTTTCTGACTCTCTAGGGTTCTTCAGTATGTGAGGTTCTCCTTTTATCCAAAAACCTATCCCCTTATATAGACTTTCTTAAAGATAAAGAAGAATCTAGTAAAAGTAAGATTTTCGATATTTTAACTAAGTAACTTCCCAAAGGAATTTTGCTATGAAATTTTAACCACATGTCAAGAATGGATATTATGAATTTTCTGAGGTGGAAACGAATTTTTTAAATGCTGGAGCATTTTTAATTGAATTTCTTGTCAGATTCAGTCAGAAATTACTAGAAAATTATTGGAAATTCGAAAAATCAAAATTCCAACGCCATTATGCTTAAAATGTCATCCTCTATCATGGGTTAAAATATCAAAGCATTTCGAGCTGATTTGGGCACCCTTTGGAGGAGAGAGAAAGCCTATAGGAGAACTCAGAAGCCTTAAAAATTACGAAAACACCCCTGACAATGACGAACCGCTCCTCAGGCCCTGGAACACGCCGATCGGCCGGAGTCTCTTACTGTTTGATGGAGATGGCTCTCACAACCTCGTAGACCTTAACCAGGGGGTCAAAATTTGGGTATAACAACCGGTACCTCTGGGACAGAGAAACATACTTCACTCTGTTCAAACAGCTACAATCCAATGGCCGGGTACATGGGTCAAAATCTCGGGCCAGGTAAACACAATTAACGCTTACTCTAAAATTATAATTATCCGATATTTCAATTAGTATATGGTTTAGAGTGAGTAACTTAAACTTAATTAATCAACAAATTAGGAAAATGTCAAGTCGAAAAAAACTTCTAAAGGAAAAGGAAAAAGTGCTGCCCACACCAACTCTCACGGGGGCATCCTCCAATTTCATGATGAGACCTGCTTTAGTAGAGAAGAACATATTGGAGGGGTTGTCACAGAACATGAGACTTCTGCACTCGGCCTTGTTGATGACGTCACCTCAGAGTGATAGGATCCAAGTGGAGGATAGCCAGGGTCTTTTTCACCAACACGAACCCGAAGGAGATGGACTCATACGTTCGATATATATATGTCCGACTTCGTTGATGTATTCAAGAGAGACTGGTTAAATGTGTCGATTCTGAAGTCAGCTAGCATATGAGCGATCTCTACCTTTCCTATATTAATGAAATACTTGAATTAGTTTTTGTACTTTAACGTCATTCACTGATGTTGTTGTCTTTATGGTGCAGGCATGTGCATTCCAAGGCGATACAAGATCATAGACTAACAGCTTCGGATTCCTATGCCCTGATACTTGCAGTGAAGTGACTATGTCAATGGATCCTGAAAGTCTTTTGCGGTACGTGACGAACACAATATATGAATGTGCAGGACAAGTCATACATTATGCTTCCATATTATCAAGGTAAGTCATACTTCCATATCTTACTACGTTTTATATAAGTTATGTTATCCGTGTTATGATTTCAATTTTATTCATCACGTGAGCAGTCTTCATTGGTCGTTGTTGGTTTTGGTCATGAAATACCCGAGAGTCTTAACAGTTCGACTCACTGGTACGAGTGCCAAGAAGCCAGCGATGCAGCGGCTCTAAAGAGGTGAGCTATTTCATTATAAACAATTGTCATAACTTAATAAATTGTTTCGTTAAATTTGATTAATTTTGGCATTATAAAAGTGGCTTCCAAGCTGCACTGGTGCATTACAAAAACACCGAAGAACATCCGTAGGACTACAGTGAAGGTAGTTTTTTAACTTATTTTGTGCAAATAGTTAACATGTTAATAGTAGACCTGCAAGTATGACTGATAATATAAGTGTGTGAATGTATAGTGTCCAGTACAGCCTGGTGGATCGAATGTGTACTATGTTATGAGGTTTATGCACGACTTAGTAGCATCATCCAAGTTTTTGCCAAAAAAATCATTGGACATGGTATAAAACTATCTTTGAAAGTCTTGGTTTATATGTATTTTTATTCAATGTCATTCTTTGTGTATGTCTCATTAACTATTTATTTTTGATTGTTCAAGGCTTTCGAAGAAATCGTGGGCATTGGAAGTTATGAAGATAGGCACATAGGGAAAATCCTTGAGGATTGGGCAGAATTTATCTCCATCGACGTACTTAGTTGATTCCTCTAAAGTTAGTTTGTGTTGAACGTTACTTGTGTTATATAGTATTTCATTAGATTGAAACGTAGTGAATTGTATATTGTAATGGAGTGTGGTGTGGAGTGGAGAGTGTGGTGAAGTGTACAACTAATCCTTATTTTTGTTATGAATTTTCTGACTTTCTTGCATTATGATGCGTCCCGATGATTATGGCCGCTTTATGGGTTTTAGTTATGCTACTGAGGCGCCCACTGTGGTGGCAGCATTATACAATGTCTTTTACAGGTTTGTTTTAATTTTGTGGTGTATTTGGGTGCATTAATAAGCTGGAAAGGAAAAAAAACAAAAAAAAATACAGCCTATTTCGGCGGTTCCTACTACAGAACCGCCGAGATAGACATCAATTCCATTTGACCGTCTTCGTTTACCTGGGCCACCTATTTCGGCGGTTCCTTGTTAAGAAACGCCGAAATAGGTGGCCAGGTCAAACGAAGACGGTCAAATTGATTGATCTATCTCGGCGGTTCTGTAGTAGGAACGCTGAAATAGGCGTGTCTATTTCTGGGTTCGGAACCGCCGAAATAGGTTAAAATACCTATTTCTGCGGTGCTCATTTCTGCGGTTGTAAACCGCAGAAATAGGCCCTTTACAACCGCAGAATAGGCTGTTTTCCTACTAGTGTTATATTGTAAAGTAAAATAGTACTTTGCTTTATCCTTTAATTTCCTTCTTATTTGCTTAATGACTCATAAAGGTGGTGACTCACCTTATAAGAAACGCCCCCATTAATAATAGGGACTTAAGTCTTTGTTGACCAAATCTCACACTTATATTGGCTTATGTTATAAACTAGCTTAATTAAGTTACTATTCACAAAACAAGGCACATTGTTGTGAAATTTTTGATTTCCCATTGATATAGACTTCCAAATGTGATATATATAGTACACATGTTAATTAAAGAGTAATGATGGACATTTAGCCATTCAAAACTCATTTACAAGACAATTTTTCAAAAATGTGCTTTAAGACCTTAAAGCACATTTTGTGTTTTAACTTGTTTTCAAGCTTGGTTTTCTTTGGTAATTGATTTAAAATGACCATTAGGATATTACCAAGGTCTTAGCACAATATTTGGGTACTCTCCCAAGTCTCTTCAAGCTTAGAGCACGTTTTGCTTAAACTGCTCTTTTGGTGTTTCCTTATATTTTCTTTGATTAGAATGTTTCTAAAGCATTATTTAGCCTCTTATATCTTAGTTTATCATTTAAATACCATATCTAGTTTGGGGTATTCAGGCATGCATGTTCCTTCACCAGTTTGGGTTACATTTGTGAAGAAGAAGAGCAGAAGAGAGGCGCGGGCGGCGACGACAGTGGCGGCGATGGCAGTAGGATGGTGTCGATCGAGAAGAGAGCGAGGTTCTATAGATAGCGCAGGAGAGATTAATTTTTCGGGCGAAGGAGTTGTGAATTAATATAAAAAACGCTTCCTTGGTGAAGCATTCTTTATATGTAACATTATATTTTAAAAATGTCCGGCCTTAAAGTAAAAACAATGCCTTACTTTATATCGTTCTGTAATATGATAAAAAAACGATTTACAAGATAACCATTTTTAAAAGGGAGTTGTTTATTCTTTTTTCCAGCAGTGCTTCTGGGGTGTGGGCATACTTCACAAAGAAAGAAGATCCAAGAAGCCTGAGGCATACAAGCAATATTGCAACTTTGTAGCAAGAAAAGGACTTGAATGGGCGGCGGACACCGGAAACCGGATTCTTTGCAAAGCACTTGAAAACACACAAAATCTACAAGATACGGAGGCAATGGCGGGTGGTACGAGCAGTCAAACTATGCTCACCAGGTTTACCGAACGACAACCCGGTCCATGTTTTTTTCATTATGATAGAGAAAGAATGATAGATGGCATGACTAGGTTTATGATTGCTGAACAATTACCTTTTAATTTGATGAAAGCCTTATTTGAAACTTTTGTTTACACCGCATTACAAACACAATATAGTAGAGTGCCTAAGAATAAGCTAAACGTAGAGCTTTTGCACAACATAGTAAAAACTAGAAACCAACTAATGGAAATGATGAATGCATTTGATGTCGTGTCTCCTTAACTATGATATGTGGACATCTACGACTAATGAGACATTTATTTGTGTTACAGTTTATTGGAATGATAGTTCTTGGACGCTTCAGAAGCATATTATCGCTTTTGATATTTTCGATGATGCATACAACGGTCATAATATTCTAGAAACTTATTGAAGTATATCTGAGTGGAATTTGTTAGACAAAGAATTCTCATTTCTTTAGATAATGCTTCGAACAATGTTAAGTGTGTAGATTATCTAAAAGCTAATAAGACGCTCACACTCTTGCATAAAGGAGATTATTTACGCATGTTGTAAATTTGTGTGTCCAACAGGGCTTGTCTAGACGACTACACTAGAACCACTTAGGCATGTTATGATAAAAAAAAATAGGAAATCACATGCTAAATATGAATACAAATAAAAGTGTGAGCAACCCGGTGTATCTCCTCGTCATTTTGCTCCCGACACCCCACTAGATGGACTCCACATATGAATTGTTAGTTAAAACTAAGAAACATCAACCCATATTAACTAGTTTATATAACAGTATATGTTGTTCAACAAGATCAAGAATGAATGAGTGATGAATTTGGCAAAAGGCTAATGTTGTGTTCAACGTTTTAAATGTTTTGATAGTGCAACTAAGGTATTTTCATTAGTTTATAAACCTAATGTGCATCTCGTCATAAATGAATGCATTAGTATTTTCATGTTTTGCGCACTAATCCCAACAACAAACCTATTCTCAAGCAAAAACATGGAAAATACTAATGCATTCATTCACATTAGGTTCATATAGTTGCACTATTTTAAAACATTGCACACATAACGTTAGCTTTTTCCCAAAATATCGGACCCATTAATTCATGATTGGATTGAACAACCATATAGTGTTACATAAACTAGTTAATGTTGGTTGATGTTTCTTAGTTTTAACTAACAATTCATATGTGGAGTTCCATCTAGTGAGGGTGTGGGAGCAAAATAACGAGGACATATACCTGATTGCTCACACATTTCTTTTGTATTCATTTTAACATGTGATTTTCTAATTTTTCTCTAACATGCCTAAGTGGTTCTAGTGTAGCAGTCAAGTTAGGAAAACTATCTTGTACACACAAATTTAAACATGTGCATAACATCGAACATGCAAGTAATCTCCATTATGCAAGAATTTGAGCTTCTTATTAGCTTATAGATAATATACACACTTAACATTGTTCAAAGCATTATCTAGAGAAATGGAGAATATATTGTCTAACATTCCACTCAGATAATACTTCAATAAGTTTCTCAAAAATATTATGACCGGTATGTGCATCATCAAAAATATCAAAAATCAATAATACATTTCTGAAGCATCTAAGAACTATCAATCCACTGAAGTGGTACACAATAAATGCCTCATTAGTAGTAGATGTTCACATATCACTAGTTAAGGAAACACGACCATCAAATGTATTAATCATTTCCATTAGTTGGTTTCTAGTTTTATTATGATGTGTCAAAGCTTTACATTTGAGCGTATTCCTAGGCACTCTACTATATTGTGGTTGTAATGTAATGCAAACAAAATTTTCAAAATAAGAGCTTTCACCAAAATTAAAAGACAATTGTCAGCAATCATAATAAATCTAGCAATGCCATCTATATATTCATTCTTTCTCTATCATAATGAAAAAATTATGGATTAGGTTATCATTCGGTAAACCCGGTAAGCATAGTTTGACTGCTAGTAGTGCTCGCTAATGCCACCGTATCCTTGTAGATTTTGTGCGTTTTCAAGTGCTTTGCAAAGGATCCGGTTCTGATGCCCGCCGCCCATGCAAGTCCGTTACTGCAAATTAAAAGACAATTGCTCAGCAATCATAAATCTAGCAATGTCATCTATATCGATCATTCTTTCTCTATCATAATGAAAAAAACTGAATCGGGTTGTTGTTCGGTAAACCTGGTAAGCATAGTTCAACTGCTAGTAGCGCTCACCAATGCCACCGTATCCTTGTAGATTTTGGTGTTTTCAAGTGCTTTGCAAAAGGATCGGTTCCGGTTGTAACACCCCTACTCAAATTGGCTCCTAATCATCGTACTTAACATAGTAATCGCAGCGGTAATCTAAAACAGTTGAACTACTGGTGTCATCGTTCTCACTCGCCCATACGAGTAATAACGCACTTACTGAAATATTCATAATACGAAACAATTTCCCACAGTGACAACAAGAGATAGACTTAACTTTCCGTTCCAAAATAAATACAACCCTAGTGTGCATTCTAAGTATTCCAGTCCTATACACGTCTCTATTTTCGTATTAAAGTACGACTGTACATATTTACATAATTATAACTAACTATCCAGCGCGTCCCGCTCTTTGCCGACAGCGGAAGCTGCATACCTGCAAAATGTGTGTTTGTGGTATGGAATCAGCCCCTGCTGAGTATGTTACTACATGACCGTCCCCCCCCCCCTCCAGACCCTCAGTTAATTGGTCGAGAGCATGCAGTTCATTTTTATGCATGTCGTTTTAATATAAAACTGTAAAGCAATAATAATATTGCAATAAACTCAAATAGCAAATAAGCCCCCGGCTTCACATATCACACCACGATAAAAACCAACAGAAAAAACGTCACAACGCGTATATGAGTACGAAGACTCCACTCCACCAAACACTTAATTGTTCATATTCTAGTACAGTGACTCAACTCAACCAATCAATCCACAATAATCCACACATGAGTACAGCGACTCGACTCGACCAGTTCACAACATACATATGAGTATAACGACTCAATTAAACCAATCCACAACACACATTTGAGTACAGCGACTCATTCAAGCAAATCCATAACATACATCACATAACCACATAGCATAACCATGAACAACAAGGCGAAACAACGAGGATTATAACAAGTATTGTTTCCCGTCTTTGGCATACAAGCCCAAATAATGTTTGCCTATTCTACGAGCTAACATAGCTGTTCGTAAGTGTTCAGTCATACCTAACGACAAGGTCTCGTTAAAACGATGTGTCTCTAAGTTACCCATAAACTCATGGCGGGTCACCCACGGCAGTAGTCATTCCAGCGGTAGAGTCTCCGACCGACGAACCATCTGTAGTCCGTTGGAATTTATCTTGATACTTACAGATACCCACACGACATCCTAGTATCATTAATTGATCACAATTCACACCAAGAGCCACATCCTCTTGATTAACTCATTTATACCATCGCATCGCATTACCGTTTTCCTAACACAGCAGACTAAGGTCATTAGTCCAATCCTGAGTATGTCGACTCGGAATCCAGTGTTAGATACGAGAGCGGCGTTAAAAAGGCCAATGCTCCGTATATAAGTCTTGGATAATATATATATATATAGATATATATATATATATATTATCTATTATCTAATGCTACAATATTTTTCTTACGTTCCTTATATTACACATATAAGATAGCATCATTGCCGCTAGTTCGTTTTATAATATGTTCATATATACGAACAGTACTGTTATCGCACAACAGTAATAATAAAGCAGCATAATACATAATTCATGCATATTAATTCACACAAGCAGACATTCAATCTTATCACAGATTTTCACACAAAATGTCTGAACTGAGGAAATCCTGAGAGACAATCAAGCCTGAGAAGGGAAGAAATAGTGCTAGGCCAGGACAAGACACGGAGAGCATCCGGCCAGTCTAGCCGGATGAGAATAAAGATGCATAGAACATCCGGCCGCTCCAGCCGGATGAAAGTAGAAGCACATAGAGCATCCGGCCGTCCCAGCCGGATGAGAATAGGATTTAGACAAGGCAAAATACAGTATGAAGGACCGCCTGTGGTCAACCAAAGATACTGGGAAAGGGTAGAACCGTACTTATAAATGTAAAATACAGGCTGGCACCATAAAAACCAGGCCCGAAATACTATAAATAGGGGTGTATCCCCATGAAATAGGATACGCAACATTTGGCAATCAAACTTACATTCAATTCCAGTAAAAGCTCTCTTTCTCTCTCTCTACTCTTGTGAGATTCAGTAATCAAGACCAGGTAATGTAGGATAGAAGGTCGGATCGGATCATGTTAGGAAAATGCACTACCTCATTAGGATCAGATCGAAGGATACTAGGATTGATATACTGTTTCGTTTCATTTGGCGCCGTCTGTGGGAAACGAACAGCAAGAAGCAACCACGAGACCACCTAGAAACAGGGGAGTAATCTGCGACGATTTGTAGCGAAAGTTCTGAAATAACTAATGAATTTTTTGCAGGATCGGAACACGAAAGATGGCTCCAAGATCGAAGAAAGCACTGAAGAACGCTACCGAAGATAACAACCGCTCCGAAGAAGGAATGAGTTCGGAGATGCCAGAGGCCATCTCCAAAAAGATCTTGAGGACATGCTAAAGGGGCTAGTCAGATCTATTGACGAAAAAATTGTAGAGGGAAATGAGACTCTGCAACAGAAATTAATGCAAAGGGACGAAGAGTACCAGGAAAATAGGATGAAATGACTGAGGCCATTGAACAACTAAGAAACAGAGATTCCAGAGGAAGTAATGGCGAGGAAAGCAAGGATAGGAAGCGCAATTCAATCGTTGACGAAGAAGAGATGGAAGAGGATGACCAGATAGACATGAGCTTATATCCCTTCTCAGAGCGGATAAGGAAAGCAAAACTCCCGCCGCACTTCGTCGCCCCGGCGATTGAGAAAAATGATGGGACTGGAGATCCCGCCCAACATATTAAGAAGTTCATGTTTGCCATGAACACTCAGGGGATCAGCTCTCGCCCTCAGCAATCTGTTCCCCGGAACGTTTTCGAAGAGAGCGTTGGGATGGATCTCCACAAGACCGCCACAGTCCATCACGAGCTTCAAGCAGCTGACCGAGGATTTCCAGCAATACTTCGCTGCGAGTAAGAAGATTAAAAAAGAAACAATAGAATTGATGGACGTTAAGCCGCGAAAAGGAGAGACCATGAAGGAATAAAACGAGCGCTTCCATAAGAAGGTCGCGAAGATTGATGATGTTGACGAGAAAATCTTGATTAAGGCCTTTGGAAACGGCCTAGCTCAGCCTCGACTAGCTGGAAAGATCGCAACGAAGACGCCAAAAACTCATGGAGAATTAGCTGAAATGATCCATGATTTTTTGAAATCTGAGATAGCGGAAAACAAGGCTAAAGAGCTAGCAGACAGCTTCAAAACTGCAGGGATGCCGGAAAAGAGGAGGGGCATGGAGGAAATGCCGGAAGGGGAGGATCAAGGTACAAGCCATATTATGGCAAGTCTACCGCCGGATCTTCCTCAGGGGGCACAAGAACCGTTGTCTACATTGACCCGGGAGGTATGCCGCGCGGTAAGAGAAGGATACCTTGCCCACCTAGAAAGCCGCCGCGGGGGAAATTCCGGTTGCATTCTGTGAGTACCACAGGAACCGCAACCACGGACTGTAAACTGTGCTACCTTGGCCAAAGAACTTCGAATCATCTAGGAAAATAAGAAGAAAGGAAAGCAGGCAGCTGGAGCACAGAGGCAATACGGCGGCCAACAAAGTAGTACCCAGAATGCACCTCAGGGGCGACAAGAGGAAGAGGTTCACCCCAGGCTCAATCCCGGCAAATCAGTGGGGATGATAACAGGTTTGTGAAGAAGGAGAGTAAAAGTTTTTTCTCCTTTTATTCAGGATAACATTCGGAGTTACAATTTGTAGTCTGCTTTAAGATGAAATTTTGGTTTCATAGATTGTCAAAGATCATGTTGCCGAAAGGAGAAATAAAATTTCCATTCTTTTCGCATTCTTTACTATATAACCCCCTTCTTTACCAAAAAGAAAGCTAACAAAACTTTCTCTAAGAAAACTCACAGGACTTTTTTCAGAGGTAGGACCACTAACCCCTAATGAGAGAAAAAGGCACATTCATCAAGTACATCAAGAACTCCCGGAGAAAAAAATCGCCAAAAGGGAAAGTTTTCCTCCAATTTTCTTCTCCGACGAGGATGAAGATGGAGTGCTATATCCGCACAACGATCCACTTGTCATTCGTGCACAGGTAAATGATCGAATGATGGAGGGAATTTTAATCGATAGTGGGGCCGGAGCAAATGTCATATCAGCCGAAGTGGTTAGGAAGTTGGAGGTGCCTGAAGACCGGATCAAGCCCTATTCGGTGGTTCTAGGAGGATTTGTAGGAGGTGTTTCTACCACATCTTCCGGCAGTATAGATTTCACAATGACCCTGGGTCAAGGAGACGAAAGAAGAACAGAGAGGCTCACGGCTTCATTGTGCCAGGTCTTTCTGGATATAACATGTACCTTGGAAGGCCAGGGATCAATGCTTTCAAAGCCATCCACAGCACTCACCACCTAAAAATGAAGTACTAACCTCAAGCGGAAAGGTGGGTTACGATAAGAGGAAGCCAAAAGATGGCCCGAATGTGTGAAGTCCACATCATGGACAGCCTTCCTAGTGAGAAGGTGGTCAAAACTGTGGGATCGGACAAGGAATTCGAGGGAAAGTTGCCTCCTTCCCCAGGGCCGAGTCAAGAAAGGGAAGAATGTCGAACAGCCCAAGATCCACCCAGAGAGGTACATTAAAATCTGACCCTTCTAAATTTTTAAAATAGGAACTGCGTTTGACAGTGGAGAGCAAACTCACTTAATGAGGTTCCTGGAAAAAAAGAAGGGCAACATTCGCTTGGAGCACGGACGAGAGATGCCTAGTATAGACCCAAGCGTTATCCGGCATGAGCTCAGGGTAGACCCTAAACATCCGGCGGTCAGGCAAAGGAAAAAGGTAATAGGGGAAGAAAGAGATTTAGCCGCACGAACCGAGGTCCAAAAACTCCTCAAGGCTGGATTCATCAGGGAGGTTGCGTACCCAAGATGGTTGGCTAATGTTGTCATGGTAAAAAGCGAATGGAAAATGGAGAATGTGCGTGGATTTCACAGATTTAAATAAGGCATGTCCTAAGAACTTCTATCCTCTGCCATCAATAGATAGATTGGTGGTCTCAACTACCAGAGTTCTGTGTTATGTTTTCTGGATGCTTTCTCCGGCTATAATCAAATAAAAAATGAAAGAAGATGATTCGGAAAAAACATCCTTTATTACTTCAGCCGGAACATTCTGTTACAAGGTAATGCCTTTCGGCCTAAAGAATGCAGGGGCCACTTTCCAACGAATGATTGACAAAGTATTTGTCAGCAAAATTGCCCGAAATGTGGAAGCTTATGTTGATGATATAGTTGTAAAAAAGTCCATCAAAAGAACAACACATGAAGGATTTAGAAGAAACATTCGACACTCTGGATAAATACCAAATCAAACTAAATCCAGAAAAGTGTGTGTTTGGTGTAACCAAAGGGAGGTTTCTTGGTTTCATTGTTGGGCAACGAGGTATTGAAGTCGATCCGGAAAAAAGTCAGGCAATCTCGACCTTTATCCTCCAAGAAATATCAAAGATGTCCAAGCTTTGAACGGAAGACTTACGACATTAAGTAGGTTTTGTTCTAAGCTTCAAGAAAAATCAATCCCGTTCTTCAATATTCTAAGGAAGAACAGTAAATTCCAGTGGGGACAAGAGTGCATAGAAGCATTTGAAAAGATCAAGGAGATGCTTCGGGGTTTACCTAAATTGGGTGTACCTGCCCCGGGACAGGATCTATACCTTTACTTGTCCGCAACAGATGGGCGGTTGCAGCTGTCTTAATCATGGAGGAGAAAAAGGAGATACCAGTTACTATACGGGAAAAATCTTGAGCCCGACAGAAGGACGGTACACTAACATAGAGAAAATCTTGTTCGCACTGGTAGTGGCGTCAAGAAAACTACGACCCTACTTCCAGTCACATCGAATCTTTGTCAGGACCAACTGGCCGCTCAAACAAATTGCGAACAACCCGAATGCCTCCGGCCGGATGGTAAGCTGGACAGTGGAGCTGACACAATATGAAATTCACTTCTTGCCCAGAACGGCGATTAAAGCTCAGGCCTTAGCAGACTTCATAACAGAAGCAAACTTTGCAAAAGAAGAGAAACAAACTCAGAGTCCATATGTCATCTTGGTTGATGGGGCTCGATGCAAAAGTGGGGCAGGAGCTGGAATAGTGGTACAGGCGCCGAATGGGCAAAGCTTGAATTATGCCTTCCGACTGGACTTTGATGTCACTAATAATGAAGCCGAAAACGAAGCTCTTATCCAGGGTTTGGAAGTAGCTACAGCCCTCAGGGCGACAGAATTAAGGTGTATTCGGACTCTATGTTGGTGGCGAGACAAAATGACAACATCTATGAGGTCAAAGAGGAAAAAAAATAGAGGTACTTGCTCAAGGTCCAGGAACTAAAGGCAAATTTCCAGAGATGCGAGCTAAAAACATCTTCCCGTGAAGAGAATGTCGAAGCTGATGCCATAGCCAAATTGGCAAGTATGGCCGAAAAGGTACCCAATGAGATATGGCTAGAAATCAGAACTTCCCCAAGTATAGAAGGAACTCAGGTGTTTGCGGTGGAGACAGGTGACCAAGAAGAATCCTGGATGACTCCAATCATAGATTACATACGGCAAGGAAAGCTGCCGGAAGAAGAAAAGGAGGTCAGGATAGTAAAAAGGCGGGCCGCATCATTTTTTATTGAAGATAACCAGCTGTATAAGCGATCTTTTGCAAGACCAGCACTAAATGTGTTACCATAGCTGAAGGAGCAGAATTAATAAGAGAGATACATGATGGGCTCTGTGGAAATCACCAGGGAGAAAGGACCACAACCACAAAATCTTGAGACTCGGATATTTTTGGCCGAAAATGATGGAGCATTGCAAGGAATATATACGAAAATGTCGCAGGTGTCAAGAACATGGAAACAAGATACATACTCCTCCGGCGGAGCAAAAATCTATTCTATGCCCAATTCCCTTTGCTATGTGGGGGTTGGACATTGTGGGCCCATTCCCAGAAGCTTCACTAGGGAGGTTCAAATTCATGTACGTTGTTATTGACTACTTCACAAAGTGGGTCGAAGCAATGTATACTATCTCCATCACGGCTAGGAAGTCATAAGAATTCATTTGGAAATATGTGGTATGCAGGTTTGGCATACCAAAAGCAATAATAACTGATAATGGAACATAGTTCAATTGCGAAAGCTTCCGAGAATTCTGTGAAGAATGGGAAGATCGACTTAAGATTTGCATCAGTAGCCCACCCTCAGGCAAATGGGCAGGTTGAGAATGCGAATGGGCAAATAGTAAAGGCGATAAAGAAGAAACTCGATGAGAAAAAAGGAAAGTGGGCAGAATTGTTACCCCAGGTCCTTTGGTCATACAGAATGACAGAAAGAGGGCCGACAGGAGAAACGCCTTACAGATGATATATGGTTTGGAAGCCGTCATTCGGCGGAAATTGTGGTGCCGTCCATAAGATGGGAATCATATGACGAAGAGGTCAACAATCAGGGAATACAGGATCACCTAGATCTCCTTGAAGAAACCAGGATGGCCGCTGCAGTAAGGATGGCGAAAGATAAATCCAAGGTAGAAAGGTATTTCAACAGAAGGATAAAAGAACGAAGTTTTGCCCTAGGAGAGTTAGTCCTCCGAGAGGTTAAGCACCCAAGAAGCTGGAGCCCAATGGGAAGGACCATACATCATACACCAGAAGATGGGACGAGCTTCATACCGCTTGAAAAATGCTGAAGGATATGAATTGCCGCATTCTTGGCATGGAGAATGTTTGAAAAAGTTCTATGTGTAAAAATTTATAACTCTTCAATAAAAAGTATTATTTTTGGGAATGTGAAAGAAAAAGTAAGCACCGGCCAACGAGCCGCAGGCTATTATGCCTTGAAAGTAAGCACCGGCCAACGAGCCGCAGACTATCATGCCTTGAAAGTAAGCACCGGCCAACGAGCCGCAGGCTATTATGCCTTGAAAGTAAGCACCGGCCAACGAGCCGCGGACTATCATGCCTTAAAAGTAAGCACCATCCAACAAGCCGCAGGCTATTATGCCTTGAAAGTAAGCACCGGCCAATGAGCCGCAGGCTATCATGCCTTGAAAGGAAAAGTAAGCACCGGCCAACGAGCCGCAGGCTATCATGCCTTGAAAGAAAAAGTAAGCACCGGCCAACGAGCCGCAGGCTGTCATGCCTTGAAAGAAAAAGTAAGCACCGGCCAACGAGCCGCAGGCTATCATGCCTTGAAAAAAAGGAAGCACCGGCCAACGAGCCGCAGGCTATTATGCCTTGAAATTAAGCACCGGCCAACGAGCCGCAGGCTATCATGCCTTGAAAGGAAAAGTAAGAACGGCCAACGAGCCGCAGGCTATCATGCCTTGAAAGAAAAAGTAAGCACCGGCCAATGAGCCGCAGGCTGTCATGCCTTGAAAGAAAAAAGTAAGCATGTCCAACGAGCCGCAATATCATGCCTTGAAAGAAAAGGTAAGCACCGGCCAACGAGCCGCAGGCTATTATGCCTTGAAAGTAAGCACCGGCCAACGAGCCGCAGGCTATCATGCCTTGAAAGAAAAAGTAAGCACCGGCCAACGAGCCGCAGGCTATCATGCCTTGAAAGAAAAAGAAAGCACCGGCCAATGAGCCGCAGGCTTTAATGCCTTGAAAGAAAAAGAAAGCACCGGCCAACGAGCCGCAGGCTATCACGCCTTGAAAGAAACATTCGGCCAAAAAGCCGCAGGCTATCATGCCTAAAAAAAAAAACATCCGGCCAACGTGCCGCAGGCTGTCATGCCTGAGAAAAAAAAACCGACCAATAAGCTGCAGGTTGTATTACCTTGAAAATAGGCGTCGGCCAAGGCCGCAGGTTCCGATACTCCATATCCTAAAAAATCCGGCTAAAAACCATAGATAACCATGCTTAAAAAGGAAACAGGGCCAGCCGGAACAAAAGTCCAAAGCCGCAAACCACGCCGACATAACTTGCATAAGATAACCACACATGCACCATTTAAAAGAATAGTAGAAGAGAAGAGAGAGAAATATCACGGCGATAGAAAACTTGGCTCAAAAGAGTTGCTCCGGCAGACAAATAACTAAAGATGGTAAAAATATGGCTTATATTTCTCCCAAAAGTGTGGGGTAAAAACATTACAATATATGATCATTCGGCAAACACAGAAAATACATGCTGCAATAAAAACTCCTCTAGAGATAAAAAGCTTCTATCCTACTTTCTTTGCAGCTTCTTTCTCGACGGCTTCTTTTCGGCAGTTAATAATCTATCGCCGCTACCAGCTACACTCTCGGAGGACTTGGACCTCCTGGAAAGACGCTGCATCCCTCCGGCAGACGGCAGAATGTTGCTTCCAGCTGGAAGGAATGAGGCTTCACCGGCGCCAAAACATGTCTCTCCGGGACTGCGGCAGCAGAATCTCTCGAGCTCCAAGAAAAGTTGGATTTCTGAGCAACAGCCTTGAATTCCAGCTTGTTGTACAGGTCATCGTCCAGTAACTCTCCTTTCTCGAGAGAGTGATCCGAGACAATCTGCTGGCAGATATCAACTATCCGGTTACACTGAGAAGCAAAAGACTCCTTTAAATGGGCGTTGATGGTGCCTTGCTTCTGTATCTCCTCCTGGGATTGCCGGGAGAATGACTTCAGCCTGGCCACTTGAGATTCAAGGGTCAGGACTTGGGCTCGGTACTTGTCACGTTCAGAGTTGGCAGATGACAGCTCCTCCTTAGCACGGGCTATCCGACCACTCAACTGAGTGACATGCTTAGTAAGTTGGCAGAACTCAAGCCTAGCCGGAGCCAAAAAAAAAGAATAAAAAAAAGAAAGGGCAAGAGGAGAAACAAAAATTAAAGGCCTAAAAGTTTACCATGGCCCGATGGCTCGGTATTCTCGGCTTGAGAGCGAGACTTGGCCTCCTCCAGCTCTTTTACTTTCTCCTCCAGCCTAGTCCTCTCTTCTATCAGGGCAGCTTTGTCCGCAGCAAGAGTTTTTTCTCTTCTTCCAAAAAAAGAGAGCAATCTCGGAGCAGAGACTGCTTCTCTTGATCAAAGGAGGACCTCGACTGCTCTTCCAGTGCGGCCTTTTCTTCCAACAGACGGTCAAGCTCCTGCATAAGCTTTTCTTTTTCCTTCACAAGAGCTTCGTTCTCCCGTTGGAGAGTTTGCTTCTCCAGCTCGAGCGTTTCAGCCTCCTGCTTGAAAGAGTTCCTTTCTTGATAGAAGAAGGTCTTCTCAGCCTGAAGATTGTTCACTTCGTTCCGGTTCATGGAACGCACCTGATCCAGCATGATATCGAGATCAAAGAAGGACCAAACCAGCTTATCTTTCACAAGGGAAAAAGAGATGGTTTTATACCTCTATCAAAGTGTCATCAGCTTCCTTGATCCGGCCTCTTAGAGAAAAGTTCTCTTCCCGGATTTTCTTCAGCTGCAGCTCATACTCATCACGCTGACGCTCACATTCCCGCCGGGACAACTGCACGTCTTTGTTTATTGCCTCAGTTCTCTCCTTTGCCTTGCGGTCAATCTCATACTCGACCCGGTCAATATAAGCGTCACGAGAAGAGCGGGACAGCTTCAGTTCCTCTTCAACATTATTGGCTCGGCTTTCCTCATAGCGAAGCCTGGATTGGAGGTTGCCAAAGTGAACCTCGGCACTTTGGGCCATGGACATCACCTAAAAAACAACACAATTCATAAAATCAAGGGAAAAGGCCAAGCCGAAACAAAAGAGGAGCACAAAAGAGATACCCATGCCAACCTGAAAAATTCCCCCCCCCACATCATGTCAAACACTTCATTTGCTGGGAGGGAATGCCGCATGATAGCATATGCCCCCCCATCTCCAAGCCGTGGCCTTTTCTTGGTAGCAGTAAAGGTGGCCGGAGGAGCAAAGATCCCGTCTGGATGACCAGATCTCTTTATTGCCTCCTTCCAGACGGAGGAGTACTTGGCAGCGTCGCAGGATATCAAAGGAAGAGGGTGCCCGCAATGGTAAAACCACCCTTCCTTTTGGGAGGGTCCAGTGTACTACTCTGAGCGGGAGGAGGAGGAGAGGAAGAGGAAGAAGCTATGTAGTCCTCCCTCTGCTTACTCCGGAGCTCAGGATCCTCCGGCACCTGACGATACTCCGTTGCTCTATCCCTTGCCGCGTCCGTGGCCGCAGCAACATCAATGAAGAATGATCCTGAAACTTCAGGATCACTGGAGGTTTGCCCTGATACCTCTGGCTCTGTGGCCTTCGGCTTTGATGTGGTTTTCTTTTTTAGTCTTTTCTTGGCAGGAGCAGGGACTGCCGCAATAATAAAAACAGTTAGGATCAGAAGGATGAAACTAAAATGAAAGGATACTAAAAAAGGGAAGAGGAGTAAGGAACAAGAAAAGCGACGAAGCAACAAAACCTTCTTCAGCCGAAGGACCAGCGCGGAAGCCTGTGGCCTCCAGGGTATTTTCCTGAGCGGGGTCTGAGGAAAAGTAACTTGTCAAATCAGGAAATTGCTCGCAAATAGGAGTCGGATGACCGGACTCCCGCCCCAGGCGAGAACCAAGGTCTAAACCCGAACCAGGGGTGAGGGGAAGGAAACACGGCACCCAGACTTGGGGCTCACGTGCCATGTACCTGACAGCCCGGCGTCAGCATGTTCAGGAGACTCTAGCCTCTTCTTTTCTTTAAATGGCCGGTTTGGTCATCCCCAACTTCTCGCCTGGAGCGCTTTGCCGGAGCAGCACTCTCCAAAAGCTGCTCGGCCGCACCAGTAGCCGCATCCAGCGTGTCGTAGTAGTCGATTTTTCCGTCCCCACTCTTGAAGGTGACAAAATTCCAGCTATGAAAGGGGCCGATCTTGTCCCCCTTCTGGAAGAAATCTGCATACAACATGTCAAACAATGGGAAGACCGATAGGAATGACAGAATTTGTGCCAAGAGTTAAAGATGCTTACTGTGATATGTCTTCAAAGAAGACAAGCGTGCTTTGTAAAGAATGCCTCGACAGTCGGCGGCTCCTTGTTTTGTGCCCTCAGAATCTTCAAAATGAGCAGCTCAGCCGGAGGGGTTTGGGGGCTGATTAGCTGACCTTTGATAACCTCGGCACAGTATGGGACGCCCAATACTCGGCCGGATGGTGGAACTATAACGAACCACCGTGACCCCCACTCGTGAGCCTTCTTGTAGTCGAAGAGGGAGTATCCGGCCTTCGCGATGAGGGTTAGGCTATCCGGGTCAACCCTAACTGTGAAGAATCGGACTAAGTCGGTACCCTCCGGCCGAATTTTGTTCCCCTCGCAGAGAAAAACAAAGGCATGGAGGTGCGAAATGGCCTTTGGGTGAAGGTGAGCGAGAGTGCAGCAGCGGCGAAGGAGGAAGCCCAGCACAAAGGGGGGCGGGGGAATGGTCAGGCCGGAGCGGAAAAAATCAGCGAAAACGACGTACCCACGGCCAAAGTCGTCGTTGGGGTGAGAGTCGGAGGATGGCAGGTAAATCTGCGTGCCAAGTGGGGCTTCAACATCCCTGAGACAATCGCAAAGGGAGGTATAATCGAGAGAGAGAAGAAGGAGAGGGTTGACGCCCAGATAGGAAGGGTCTTGTGGATTTCAGGTACGAAGGGCGAAAGCCGTTAGAGTTAGAGGAGAGAGCCCTGAATCACCTCGATGGCGGGCGGAAATTTGGCAGCAAGCTTACTCTGTTTTGCGGAAGAGGAAGACATTGTTGGGCTTAGCGCAAAATCGGAGGTAGTAGCAGTGAAGGGAAGCATAGAGCGCGATAAC
Source organism: Limonium bicolor (assembly GCA_023374045.1). Lineage (NCBI taxonomy): Eukaryota > Viridiplantae > Streptophyta > Magnoliopsida > Caryophyllales > Plumbaginaceae > Limonium > Limonium bicolor. The sequence continues at coordinate 384,617,131 of CM041778.1, forward strand.
AGGGATGGCGAAAGCAGAAGGCAGTTGAAGCGAATGGGCAGAGGGGAAAGAGAAAGAAGCTTAAAAACCCAAACTTTAAGGAAAGTTTTCCCTCGCTCCGAAGGAATATAATATAAATATATATTGTATACAAGCAAAAAGCACCTTTTTTGCAGGGGAAAAGAAAGGGCCACACGCTTCCTAAAGACGCTCCCGACGGTTAGTTAAGAGAAGGACCTTACGTATCCAACACTAGAAAAAGGCGGGGGGAAATTCAAAAAAAAAGAAGAGAGAGCAGTACACGACAAGCTCGAGTCACGAGCCTCGCACGCGGCCAATAAGAAGTTCCTTTCTCCAAGAATGAAGAAAAGAACTTGTGGACTGAGATAGGGAAAAGGCGAGGCATAGAGCAAGCCAAAAAACCTCAGGAATGGATGCAGTCGCAAAAATTCTCACCGAAGCACAAGCATAAGACACAGAAGTTCTATTTTTCTTCTCCAAGGATTCAGAAAGATAGAACTTGTGGGACTGATGAGAAGGGAAGAAATAGTGCCAGGCCAGGACAAGACACGGAGAGCATCCGGCCAGTCTAGCCGGATGAGAATAAAGATGCATAGAACATCCGGCCGCTCCAGCCGGATGAAAGTAGAAGCACATAGAGCATCCGGCTGTCCCCAGTCGGATGAGAATAGGATTTAGACAAGGCAAAATACAGTATGACTGACGCTTGTGGTCAACCAAAGATACTGGGAAAGGGTAGAACCGTACTTATACATGTAAAATACAGGCTGGCACCATAAAACCAGGCCCGAAATACTATAAATAGGGGTGTATCCCTATGAAATAGGATACGCAACATTTGGCAATCAAACTTACATTCAATTCCAGTAAAAGCTCTCTTTCTCTCTCTCTACTCTTGTGAGATTCAGTAATCGAGACCAGGTAATGTAGGATAAAAGGTCGGATTGGATCATGTTAGGATAAATGCACTACCTCATTAGGATCAGATCGAAGGATACTAGGATTGATATACTGTTTCGTTTCAAAGCCACATAATAACATACCATTCACCCTGATTTAAAATGGTGGAGTATGAACCATCTAGATCTGATGCTCCTCACGTCGTCTCTAATAGTCTAATAATATGTATAATACTACAGATTAGTATCCCGGTATAACAACATTACTCTACGGTACCCCGTACTGTCGTTAATCCCTCCCGGTTCATTCCCTGTCATTTACTAACAACGTTTGTCGGTTTTTCGGTTTAGCTTGGGATTAGTTAACACTATATTACATGCACTTTTACGTCGTGGTATATTAATATACTTAACTCAACATTCATCATCGCATGTAATTTAATATACATTGTATATGATATAGTTTGCCACTATATTGCGTGTATAATCTTGATCATATATTATACATCTCACCTTAGTATTTATTTTAAGGTTAGTCTTCCCAAATTTAATGTTGTATAATCCATATTTAAAATACTTGAACTATTTAACTCCTTGTTATTCCATAAACAACATACCATTATAATTTCCTTAACTAATGTTTATGATTCTTTTCTCCTTATCTTATATCATTTTAATTATGATATTATATGGTTATTGAACCATATTGCATTTCTCACTCCATAACATATATTTATTTTATATATATGTATTATGGGACCATATATTATATGGTAATCCTTTATAATATGTTCATTCTTCCTTAATGAATATTTCTTATATTATAAATGTTACAACCCTTATATCATTATAAATGAAATACCCCAAACCTTAATATTTTAATTAATTATGTAATTATGATTTTATAAGGCTAATTAAGTCCTTAAGATCATTGGTGAAGAAATAAAAACCAAAAAGAAAAAGAAAATACGTAAAAGTCACAAAACGTGAAAACGCGTATTTAATCATTTTAGGAGGTATATAACCTTAATAGGGTTATAAATATATTTTTATACCTTAATTACACACTAAGAGCATGTGGGAAAAATTCCTGAAGAAAACGGATCTAGATAATGCGTTAAAACGCTAACGGAGTCTTAAAGCGCGTTTTTCGAGAAAACCCGAAAACGCGACTTTAAGTAGTCAAATGACCCGTAAAAAATTACAGTTGATTATATAACTATAAATAAACGTTAATGGGAGCTTAATAACCATTAAAATATAAGAAACGAGAAAAATTCCAGAAAACGGGCCCGGTTAGTGAATAGTGCTAACCCGGGTAAATTAACGAGCGTTTTCTGTAAAAGACAAAAAACGCTCCAGCTTGTATAATATGTGTGGCGATTTTTACAGTACAAAAAATAGCCTCTCACACACACTTGACCAACTAGCTAAATAAATGAGTTAAAAAGCAACAAAGCAAAAATTTAAAAAGGTAAAGCTCTCTCTCTCTCCTCCTCATTTTCTTTTTCCCTCTTCTATTTCCTCCTTTTCCCCTTCCCTGTCGAGTTCTCCTCTCTCCCTCAGGCTGGGACGATTTTTGGAGCTTCTCACCAAGCTCCCATGGCAACTCCATCTTCTCCCTCACGCTCTAGCTCCATTAAAGCTCAAAACACAAAAATAAATACATATTCTTCATCCTCTCATCATTCTCTATCTATCTCTCTTTTCAAAATTCCAAAATGGAGAACTTCATATCCATGGGTTTTCCCCATTTGAAGAGAAAATGACATCAAAAGGAAGCTTAGAGTCTTCTCTCTCTCGTAAGGTAAAAATATTCATGAAAAACTCATTTTCTCCTCCTCTTGTGTTGGCCGATTTTGCCCATCCTCATGCCTTGTTTTCTTCTTGTTTTGGAGATTCATTTCAACCCTCCAATGGTGGAATAATCCCCTTCTTGATTCAAGGGTGAGAACCCCTCTTAAAAAGCTCCAAAAGGTAAACCCTAACTATGGTATTCTAAACTTTGCATTGAATTTGTGTTATCTAAAGGGTTACAATTTTAATTGAGTGCTTTTTGTGTAATTTGGATGTTGGGATGGAGTTTGGTAACTCCATCACCTTTTTGACCAAAATTGGGAAGAGAGGAGAAAGAGGAGAATTAAGGAGAGACTTGTGAATTCAGGTAAGAAACCTACCTTAAACCTTGTTTCTAAATGTTTTGGAGTTTGGGATGGATAAACAAATTAATTAACCCAAATTATGGATTGAAATCTATGTTGGAAATGTGTTATTTGATTTTAGAGAGGTTTGTGAATTAATGGTTTGAATTGAGGGCCTTGGAGCCAAATGAGTTGAGTTTATGTTTATATTATGGTTTATTGAGATTTTGGAGTTATGTTGTTGTGGATGGACTTTGAGGATTTATTATGTGCTGGTAGGACCCTTGTAAGGGTGTGGCTAGATTAGGAATGAAAAATGATGAAGATGATGAATTTGGATGTGTTAGTATAGTAACGAAGTTATGGCGAAATTTTGGTAGGAATATAGCGGTTTAGATGGTGATATGAGCTTGAGTGTTGACTAAGTGTTGTTAAGGATTGATTTGGTGTATGAGTCACATTGAAATGGTAGTTGGAGAATGGTGTGAAGTGATGCAAAATATGTAGCAAAAATGCGTATAAGTGTCTTGGACTTGTTAGAGAAGAACTAGGTGTATTTAGAGAGCTTAAAGTGTGTAGATCCACTTTGTAACAGATTTGGAAAAGGATTTAGGAATGGGAAGAATTAGAATGGTAAGATAATGTACTTAGAATGCTAGAAGTGGCATTGGTAGAGGGAGTATTGAATGGTAAAGATTAGAACAAAAATATGTAGCATTGAAGTAAGAAAATTGGTATAAGTGCTGGAATGGAATGAGGAAAATTGTGTAAGTTGATTTAGAATTGAGTAACGAATTTGGTGGTTGAACTAAGGTGATTTAGGGGACCTAATGGGTGTTTAAACATGTAGGAAACATGTGGAAATGACTAGGAAAAGATTGGGTGAGAATTGAGGTGAGTTTGGAGTTCAAAGTAGATAATTAAAAGGGGTTCTGCAGCCCAACCTACCCCAGACTGGGTCGGTCGGGCTGAATTCTATAACTCGGGTGCTTTCTGCATCCGACCCACCCAGGCGACCTACCCAGAGTTGGTCGGTTGGCCTTTATAAAAAAATAATTTAAAATTTGATTAGAAAATATATATATAAATACACTATACATATATATATACATACATATATATGTGCATGAGTAAGGCGTTAGTGCTGAAGTAAGGAAGGTAAGAAAGTTAAGCACACTAGAGTAAAACTAAAATTAACGGGACGACGGGGTAAGTATGGGAGTAATAGTAGTTTACATACCGTATAACCATGATGTTGATAAAAACGTTTGAATAATAATACCAGTTGTTCGGAAACTACCTGAGGAGCGTGGAGTGACGCGTTAAGAGTAAATCCTCTGGGACACGGTAGAGTACCCATGGTGTAAGGTATGGTTTTCTTGCAACATGTGTCCTACCGGGTTACACCGGCTTGTATGCCAACTTGTTTTCTGTGTGTTTGCCACCCTGCAAGATAAAGCATGAAATGAGTTTACAGTAATTCATTGATGTGGCGTAAATAATTCCGATACCGTTTAACCTTAATTATGTGTTAAACCGTAGCTAACCAACCCTAGGATCAAATAAGAGATCGGTATTCGGATTAAACGTCCTAACCCACGAGAACGTTCTAACTACGGCTATCCGTGCTTTAGTTGTATATTGTGGTTATGTGTGTTGTGTGTTGCCTTTGTTTAATGTATCGTTGTTTAACGAATGTTGTTGTCATGTGTTGTCGAATGGGATGTCCCCCCCCCCCCCTTTGTGTGTGATTAACCAAACTTGTAACACCAAATGGTGTATGGATGTGATAAGTTCCATAAAGGAACTTCTAACTAATATGTAATATTATGGGGGGTGAGGAATCCGGTCGTTCGAGTCGCGCGTGTTGTTTGCGAGTTGATGTATACATTTGAATTAACTCCCACTCTGCTATGTTGTGGTTGTTTTTCCTTCTTGGATTACAACCACCCACAAGCTTAACCAAGGCTTACCTACCTTATTATTATTCGGGGCTAGAGGGAATACTATTATGTTAAGGTTGCTTTCTTTCCTTGGATTGTAACCACCCACAAGCTTAACCAAGGCTTACCTACCTCACTATTATTTGGAGCTAGGGGGAAATTGTGTATGGTGTGATCGGGCCTATATTACGGCCGACGCATCTAAGTGAAGTAAATGTGTACGGTGTGCTCGGGCTTATATTCCTCCGGCACAACCTAAGTAAGTGTACGTTCTCTAAGAAGAACGGTATTAAGTTGTATACATGTTATTATGTGAAGTATGTTGTTATGTGTGTACGTTGATCTCCGAAATCAACCCCGTACAAATATAAGGGGTAAATAAGTACAACCCGATTAAATGGGAATGTGTCATCTAGCAAGGAACAACTCCATTAGGGTAGAACCCTCAAGGGCCAAGAACCCAATAATGTGATGTGTTAATCTTATGTTGTATCCTATTCATTGGATGTGTGATTTATAAACATGATATGTGTGTATAGTCTCATGCATTGTTTAAATGTAATTAACCGCATGCTTAGACGACAAATAGTTGTGCGTGGCCCGGTAGCATGCATACGGGCTGCTCGATTACCATACCAGCAAAGGTGCTGACCCCTTTGGGGGCCCTCATACTTTTCAGGTACAATGGAGCTGGCAGCCGTTCGAGAGTAGGACGGGGTAGCTGTATATACTTGAATAGTTATTTAGTTGTTTATGTAGTTGTAAGGGATGTAAAACCGAAGTTTGTTAATCCGTAGCTGAAAGTATAGACTCGGTACATTTATAATGTAAATGTATGCATTTCAGTTTAGAAACGGTTGGTAATGTAAAGTGTAGTGCTCGGTAATCTTGTCCATCAGACCGGTACGTTGCGTGTGTATTAGCCTTGTTAGCCACGTGGGTGGCTAACGGCGTGTAACACCGCCCCCCTTGATTAGTGTTTATGATGTGATTTCCGCTACGATTAATGGCTAAGTGTACAGTTTGTAGTTGGGGTGTTACAATAAACCATATTATAAATTCTCATTCAAAAATACTCATCAATACCGGACAACATTTATATTCTTTAATATTTTCAAAACCACCACATTAATTATATAATGTTACATTATAGTTATATAACCTATCTTATGATATTTAAATCATTTAAACATTTATAACCTATAATTATAAATGTTACAAAATACCAAACAACCATATGGTTGTCGGTTTTTATTTGATTCCACAAAGTTTTGGAAAATACATAATCACCCCAAATATTATTCTTTGTTACACTTATAATATATACCTTATATTATAACCTTTAAACCTTAATATGATTATAACCTATGGTTGTATTTTCTTAAAATTGCCGAACAGACCCCATGGTCTATTCTAATTTAATTTCCACCACTTAACTTTCTATATTCTCCGAAACACCCCATTTTATAACATATAGTTTTTATATCATTAAAACTATAGATTATACATATATCTTAATTAAACCTCATATATAATTCCAAAAATTACCAAACTATACCAAGAGGTTATAAATATCATTCCTAACCTTATACTTTCAGTATTTACGGTTTCCACCCCATATGTTACCCAAATGTAACAATGATATAAAATACATTATATTATACTTATATAATTCATACTAACTCCAAATTCAACCAAATAAATTCCTAAAAATTCCTAATAACCCAAGGTTTGTTCTAATCTCCATTTGGCACCCATTATTTTCGGAAATCACTACTTCACCCCAATATTTATAAATCTTTTACAATTTCATACTTAACTTATTATAAGTTAGTATTTAATTCCATAAATTCCTAAACTTGGTCAAAGCCTCCTATATAGTCAACTTGACTTCTAAATTCTGTTTGAAGCCCAAACTTTTGGTAATTCTATATATACCCCAAACTTTCCTATTTTTACAATTTTGTAATAAAACTTTATAAGGTGTTATAATTTTATTTAAATTCATTTAAAACACCAAACTTCCACCTAATACAGGACACGGCTATATTTTTTTGTAATTCCTTTTAACCCCAAACTTAATGCTAAATGCATAAATTAAATTAAAATAAGCTCTTAAACTTAAATAAAATGGCCTAATGACATGGCCTTATTACAACCTTGAACTTGCAAAATAAATTACACTTTAAATGTCTCAAAAATACTTTAAATACACGGCCTCACCACCATTTTTCCATATAATGTCTTAATTTGACCATTATGTTAATTAAATCATTTAAATGACTAGCTTATATTAACTAAGTCATTTCTGGTCACACTTAGGTGTAAATTAACTAGTCCACTCTCGAAAATATATAAACCATAAGCTTTAAAGCTTATAATATATAGTTAAGAGTGTTATACCTTGATTTATAAGCTTTTTAAGGCTTGTATGGTCACGCCTTCTTGGGATCTGGGTTTAGACAGCTTCTAATTGATTTCTAACAGCAAGAGCAAGATATAGTTAGGTTCCAAAAAACGAACCAACTATAAGAGTAATTAAGCCATGAAAAACTAGATTTCTCACCTTAAAAATGACTTTAAGCAACCTATACCTCCATGTACTGTCACGGCTGTTTGGAGGTGGGTTTTACACCTCTTGACATGAATTAAACAGAGAGTAAAGGTTATGGCTCAGCTTAGAACCGAAAATAATCAAAAGAGTCATTAAAGGTCGTCTTAAAACATGGATTTTTACCTTAAGATTTGAAGCTGATCCCAAGTGTTCCACAGCCCTATTTTCCAGAGTAATGAAGGGTGTCAATCCCTTAATAAAATCATGCAAAGGGGCGGAACAACGCCATTGTACAGAAGCTAGAAACACTTACTCTTTAAACCCCCTTTTTAAAGTGTTTTTTGGGTGGTTTGGGCCAACTTCGAGTGGATGAGGTGCACCAACGGTTCTAGCATGTAAATATGAAGATTATAGAAGGTTTAGTTGGTAGGAATTTGTTGGAACAACAATAGAGAAGAAGGTAGGTGCTTAGAGCACATTTTTACCTTAAGGAATGACTTGCTTTGTTTCTTCTCCACCTTGGTTCCAGTCGAATTTAACCCTTCCTTGCAACTTAGATCCAGCCTAGATACATGGGTGGAAGTAGATAAATCTTAGACCATGGATAGCTAGTGAAAAAAAGGAAGAGAATGAACTATCACATGAATTAAGAGCTTACCTTATGCCTTAGGAATGGAATTCTTTCCAAGCTTGTTCTTGGATGTTTAGTAGCAGACTTAGAGAGGATTTGGAGGGTTCAAAATCGGCAGCCAAGGAAGAATGAGGAGGAAAGAGAAGAAAAGTGACTTTTTAAAGCATTATTGGTAAAATAAGTGTATTTGTAACACCCATCCAAAGCCAATCGTGGTTATCGCAAAACTGATCACTTAATCGAATACGGCACAGCGGAAATAATGAACACCTGACCTTGCCACGGTCTGATCGTTAGAATATACTGGCCTTACAATTACAACACTTATCCAAAATACATAATCAACCCAAAACATCACCATCCATAATACCGACAACCAAACGAGTACAAGTAACTAAGTCATAACCACAACCTACATCAGTTTAACTTTAAACAGTCGGGTGCACAGGCGCAACCCGAACCAAAGTAAACATCCCATCCTAAGTCTAACCGCTCCTACTCTCGTAGTGCGTCCTCATGGGTCTCTTACCTGCAAGTGTAAAAACAGCCCCCAAAGGGGGTCAGCACGAATGCTTGTACACCCTCTCATGGCCCCAAGCTAACGGGGCTACGACGACTAATTGTCGATAGCATGGAAATTGATTACATACACAGGCATGATATGAAGTGCAATAACAATAACCATAGATGAAACATATATAGTTCACAAACAATGAACGACTCAAGCGTTCCTTATCAAGTGGGTTAGTAACCCCCTCCTTAGTCCTCATTTCCTTAATCTCAGTTCCTTACCTTACCTTAATCTTAATCTCAATCTCAACTTAGTCTCAGTATACAAACCGTTCCTGGAAGGGAATGGTTGAAGCTTAATTCGAACCTGGGATTTAGGTGATCCCACCGCACCATCTTAATGCCACCTACTCTGGACGGGAGTCCAGCGTAGCTGAGCCGGCAACCGGCCCTAGGCTACAAGTCCGAAGACAAGTCCTTAAGCGGAGGGCGGATCTGATTCAGATACCGTCCCCCTTTCCTTAGCATGCATGACCGGAGATCGGTCCCGGGTTTCCTCACTCAAGTTCCAGTTAGTAGAAATCTTAATCACCATGTGCTAGCTAAGCCTTAACGGGCATAACCAACAACCACCAACTTAACTCTTATTCTTAACTCAGTAAGTACTAAACTTGGTTAGTAACAATCTCAAGTCTCGCGGGTTAGTGTAAAGATAACACATACACAACAAGAACAAATATAACCGGTTGCAGCTTATCTTGTTTTAGTCATAGCAATTAAACAGATAGCACACAAGCCGAGGGACACCTCGTTAGCAAGCAGGTCACAAGAAAGATTGTACCGTTCACCGTCGATCGTCGTTTGTTTAACCTTCTTCTGCGGTCCCAATTCACAAACTAAAACATTGATTCATTTTTAGGTCATTAGTTATTTGCTCCTCACTTAACTCACTTAATTCCTAAAGATCCCCTTGGAATACCTTCTTAAGTCTTTGCCACTTAACTTTCAAACTTAACTTTAAACATTAAAATTTATACTTAACTTAACTTAATCCCTTAAGTTCTTAGGGTCCTAATCTTTACCACCCTTCCAAAGGCATACCTTATTACCTATTACCATCCTTAGAATTCAAAATTTCTTTTTTTTTATTTTTAGGCTCGACCGAACTTCCGACCGACCTTACCCAAGGTCGGTCCGTTCCAGAACATATTACCGCTTCAAAATTCTACCCCGACCGACCTTGCAAGTCCGATCCCCAAGGTCGGTCCATTCCCGAGAGTTTCCCCGAGGGAAATTTAAGCTCGACCGAACTTGCCAAGTCCGGTCCCATGTTCGGTCGATTCCAGAGACTTAATTCCTTCACAAAATACAAGCCCAACCGAACTTGTAAGTCCGGTCCCCAAGTTCGGCCGGTTCCAGAAACTTTCTCCGGCAGTGTAAACTGAGCTCGACCGACCTTGCAGGTCCGGTCCCTAAGGTCGGTCGGCTCTAGAACCTTGTTTCTAAATTCTCTTTCAACTCCAAACTTCTCCTCATATATCCTAATATGTTATAACCTCATTTGGGCACCTCAAGTACACCTTAAGCCAACCACTAAACACTTTAAATCACTCACCAACATCCACTTTAAATTATGCATTTTTCCTTGTAACCATGCCAACACTTGTAACATTTTCCACTAGGTTTCTAGGTGGTGGTTCATACCTAATGTAACCACTATGCCAAATGTTTCCCCACCACTATAACATCATCTCCCAAGCATCTTTCACCATCTAAAACTCTTTTATGCATTTACTTAAAGTCCCTTCACAAGCTTATGCTTCCATCCATCAACACATTATTTCCTTCCTAGTTGTTTACCAACATTTGCCTAAGTCCTAGATAATCAAATACATTCTCTTGATTCCTAAATCCTTCATAGCAATGCCTAAGTCATTATAACTCATTAAAACACTTATCTCACCCCTTTTCATCAAGACAACCTCTAAAACTTCCTAGTACTTCCTTAGTCATTAAATTCCCCTAGAACATCTTAAACACTTAAGTTCTCCTTTAAATTTTGCCATGGGTTCTCTAGTACATAGCACATCCTAACACTTGGGTTTTCTCCATCAAACAACCAATATCGCTCAAATTCTCATCACAACACCTTAGCACACATTTACACCAAACTACACCACATCATCTTATAGTGCATAAACTTAAATGCTTGGCACTTAGGCCCTTAAATGAAATAATCTTAACCACTGAATTTCCATATATATTTGCCTTCAACCTGCGAATACACACAACAAGGCTCCCATTGAAATAAAATGCTTCTTATAATTCACCTTGATATACTCAAACTATCTCTTTTTCTCATTTGCTCCTTAGTCACAAGTTCACAATCATGATCATTGTTTCTCCTAGGTCATATATAACCCTTTTCTAATGTAAACTCTTCACTAAACTCATTACATATCTAAATCCCATTCCCTTAAACAATAAAACACCTTAAGGTAAGTAATTTACCTTGTTCTTTTACAAGCTTTAAAAACTTTCTTCCTTAGGTTTTTCCTTGCTCAATCTCGGTCACCAATATATATCTCCTTTCCAATGTTTTAACCAATATCCAATGACTCCAATGAGTACTAGATAATACATTAACCCTGAGGAACAAACCCTAGGTTAAAAATGTGCTTTAAGGTATTAAGGTGATTGTTTTACCTTGGTTTCTCAAGACAAGCTTGGATATGAAGCAAGAAGGACCTCCTCAATCCTTTGAAGAGTAGAAAACAAGCTAGAACAAGGCATTAAAATGAAGCCTCATGAGCATGTATTTTCGGTTATGAAGAAAAGTGATGGAAACCTAGATTTTCTTACACTTTCTTTACCTTAAGAGAATGGAGAAGCCAATGGAGTCTCCAAAATTGAATTTCCTCCTCTAATGGTGGTTTGGCTTGGCACAAATCAAAGCTCTTGGAGTTTTGAAAGGATAGAATGAGAGAGCTTGAGCTAACTAAGAGGAATATATAATGTGTTTTGGTTTTGGAGCTAAAATGAGTAAGTTGTGTCCAAGAGAAGGTGGAGCGAGCATGGAGAAGAGCTTCATGTTAATGGAGAAGGGAGAGAGCTTGAGAAAATCGTGGGAAACAAGAGAGAATGAAGAGGTGAGGAGAGAGGTGAGTAAATGAGATATTTATGTTAAAAGGGTGAATAGTACTTTTGCTTTATAACTCTTTATTTACTTAATGACTCATAAAGGTGGTGACTCACCTTATAAGAAACCGGCCCCCATTAGTAATAAGGGTACTTAAGTCTTTGTTGACCAAATCTCTCACTTATATTGACTTATGTTATAAACTAGCTTAATTAAGTTACTATTCACAAAACAAGGCACATTGTTGTGAAATTTTTGATTCCCCATTGATATAGACTTCCAAATGTGATACTATATATAGACATGTTAATTAAAGAGTAATGATGGACATTTAGCCATTCAAAACTCATTTACAAGACAATTTTCAAAAATGTGCTTTAAGACTCCTTAAAGCACATTTTGTGTTTTAACTTGTTTTCAAGCTTGGTTTTCTTTGGTAATTGATTTAAAATGACCATTAGGATATTACTAAGGTCTTAGAACAATATTTGGGTACTCTCCCAAGTCTCTCCAAGCTTAGAACGTTTTTGCTTAAACTGCTCTTTTGGTGTTTCCTTATATTTTCCTTGACTAGAAATGTTTCTTAATGTTTCTAAGGCATTATTTAGCCTCCTTATATCTTAGTTTATCATTTAAACACCATCTATAAGTTTGGGGTATTTCAATCTACCCCCCTTAAAAGAACTTTGTCCCCAAAGTTCACATATGTGCTTAATCATTCACGGTACTCAATTCCTTTAATCTTAACACCACATCTTATATTCACATTCACACATCTCAAGACTCAAAGGTCAATCTCAAATACAATACATAAGTATTATACATAACTCAAACTTAACACCAAAGTGTAGCAACTTACACAAATTCACATCTTAAACAACCAACAAAACGACAAACATGATCGTTTCCTAACTCAAAAACGAGGAAGCTCTACCCCCCTTAAAAAGGGGTACGCCCCGTACCCTATACAGACGATCTAGTCAGTAAACAAAGAAGGGTACTGATAAGTGTCCAAATGATCATGTTTTATAGGTGTATTTCATATATAATATTAGCACTTTTCTTGCTCATTTCTCCACTTCGGTTAGTTTTCCTCTAGTTTATGTTTTATTTTTTTCTCACAAATTTATTGTTTAAATACGAGGAAAACCAAGCTGGAGCAAAGTAGGAAAGAGACGAACGCATAGGCGCAAACGGCTCGAAAAACGGAGTCCAAACGAAGAATCTAGAGCTGGTCGAGTTTGTGTCCGCATTTGTGACGTCGTGAGTGTCCGCAAAGAACCACGATATCACAAGCGAGGACAACCATGCAGACAAGATATGGAGCACGGACTGCATTTGTGACGTCGTGAGTGTCCGCATAGAACCACGACGTCACAAGCGAGGACAGCCATGCGGACAAGATATGGAGCGCGGACTCCATTTGTGACGTCGTGAGTGTCCGCATAGAACCACGACGTCACAAGTGAGGACAGCCATGTGGACAAATTGAGAGCGTGCCTAACTCTCTTGTCCGCCCAGAACCATGAGGACACAAGCGAGGACACTCATGCGGACAAGACTTGGACACGGACTACATTTGTGTCCTCATGAGTGTCCGCCTAAAACAACGTGGACAGCCACACGGACGTGACTAAAAATCAACGTGCGCCAGTTTACTTCTTCGCCCGTCGACATGCTTCTGCCATATCCATCTACTCCGCAGCGCCTACCTTAATTCCCTCATGCGTCTTCAGCTCTGTCCCCTGCAATTAATGAGGAATCAATGCTCTTCCACTCCAGATCTGCCTCTTCCCTTCCTCTATATAAACACACTGCACCTTCAACCAAATACATACGTTCCACCCCCAAACTCAACACTCAAAATCTCTCATTCCATTTACAGAAATCTTACGTACGCTCTCCACTCTTCTTCCTCTTCATTTCTCCATTCACCATCCACGCCTCTCGCATTATTATTAATATTACGTCCAACCTCTGTCTGACTTATTACCAGTTAATATGTCAGGCTAAGAAGGATTTACTCCGGGCAAAGGTTTAATTATGGTTTGTTTAGTTGTGTAATCTATATTTCTACCGGTTAAAATAAATTTAGTTTGTTACGATTAAAGTTTTGTTTCTCTCCCTTTTTAATAAATTTCATCGATTTATTAAAAAGCCTTACTAAATCTGTTTTTAATCTGATCGGTGACGAACAGACAGGTTAATTAAGCCGTAAAACTGTAGGAACTTTTTCATCGTTTAAGTTAGTACAAGTTGCAAGAATAAAATTCCTCACACTCCTCGGCCGTTTACACGCATTTTGCTTGAGTTTTCATCGGACCCTGCATTTTCAGGTAAACGAGTTCTTATGAGTTTTCATCGGACCTTAAGATAATAATAGGAATCTTGCCAAATTAATTTTTTAAACCGGTAGGGATAGCACAATTAATCATATCATATTAACCTGAACCCGGAGTTCCGTTTAATTTAACTTCAATTCACTAAATTAATCTGTTATTTACTTTTCAAAAACAAGTCAATTAACTCCCCCCTTTTTGTGACACGCTTAGGTACTAAATAATTCACCTTAGTCCCACGGTTCGATATCCGGTCGCTTACACTTTACTATACTACCACGACCGGGATTTGTTTGCAGCCCGACGTTTAATTTGATTTTTAATTTCTTTTCTTTTATTTTAATAACTCCAGTTCTAACCACTCACGATTACACGTCTACAAAATGGCGTCGTTGCCGGGGATCGAACCCGGGTCACCCGCGTGACAGGCGGGAATACTCACCACTATACTACAACGACCGGGATTTGTTTGCAGCCCGACGTTTAATTTAAGTTTTAATTTCTTTTCTTTTATTTTAATAACTCCAGTTCTAACCACTCACGATTACATGTCTGCAGGAACTTCGCCCTCATCTTATCCTCTAATTCCCACGTGGCCTTTTCGACATCCTGGTTAGACCAGAGAACCTTCACCAGTCGCACTGACTTATGGCGAGTGTCCCCAGTCTTACTGTCCAAGATTCTCTGAGGAGTCTCCACTGATCTCATATTTGGTTCTAAAGTCAACCTCTCAGGTTCTAACACATGGGAGGGGTGGTGCATGTATTTCTTTAGCTGTGAAACATGAAAAACATCATGCACTTTACCCAGCTCAGCAGGTAAATTCAACCTGTAAGCAACCGGGCCCACCCGCTCCGTAATCTCATAAGGACCAACAAATTTCGGGCTTAATTTGCCCTTCTGCCCAAACCTGAATACACCCTTCATCGGTGAAACTCGCAGAAATACTGGTTGCCCACTGCGAACTCCAGGTCCCGTCGTCGAACATCAGCATACGACTTCTGCCTATCTTGAGCAGCCTTATGTTCTCCCTGATTTGCTAAACTTCAGCCTTAACTTGCTCTAAGTACTCTGGTCCTATAATGACCGTCTCACTCGACTCATCCCAGCAGAGCGGTGTACGACATGGTCTACCGTACAGCGCTTGAAAAGGTGCCATCTTGATCGAAGCGTGATAGCTGTTGTTGTATGAAAACTCGATCAGATGTAGTCTGTCAATCCAACTGCCCTGGAAGTCTAAGGCACATGCTCTCAGCATGTCCTCCAGTGTCTGAATAGTACGCTCAGTCTGACCATCTGTCTGAGGATGGAATGCGGTACTCAGCTTGAGTTCTGTACCCAACGCTTCTCTGGTAGCTCTCCAGTACCTCGAAAGGAATCTGATATCTCTATCTGACACTATGGTCTTCGGTATCCTGTGATGTCTCATGATTTCTTTCTCAAATAACTCAGCTAATCTGGTCACCTTCCAAGTATCCTTCATCGGTATGAATCGGGCTACTTTGGTAAGGCGATCCACCACCACCCATATCATGTTGAGACCTCCCCTAGCAGGTGGAAGCCCAACTACAAAGTCCATGGAGATATCATGGAATTTCCACTCTGGAACTGGCATCGACTGTACCATTCCGCCCGGTCGTCGGTGCTCAAATTTCACCTTCTGGCATGTGAGACACCTCAAGACGAACTCGGTACATCTGTCTTCACGACCACCAGAAGTATCTCTTCATGTCTTTATACATTTTAGAGGCTCCCGGATGGATGGAAACTGAAGAACAGTGTGATTCCCTAAGTATACGGTCTTTCAGATCCGTGTTGCCCCGTGGTATGCATAACCGGCCCTTAAGTCTGATCAGATCATCATCATGAAGTCTGAAGTCATATTTCTGACTCTCAAAGGTACCATCTGTCAGCTTCTGTCTGACCTCTCCCATGTACTCATCTGTCCTCTGAGCCTCTCGCACCTCATCAACCAAGCTGGAGAAAGAAACTAGCGAATGGAGTGAGTGTGCTCGACGGCTCAGGGCGTCTGCTACAACATTGGCCTTCCCCTCTTTGTATTGGAGGTCAATGTCATAGTCTTTCAGAAACTCTAACCATCTCCTCTGTCGAAGATTCAACTCCTTCTGAGTGAATATGTATCTCAAACTCTTGTGATCGGTGTAGATCGTCACACTAACCCCGTATAAGTAGTGACGCCATATCTTCAAAGCGAAGACTACAGCTCCCAGCTCTAAATCATGTGTGGGGTAGTTCTCCTCATGTTTCTTCAACTGGCGTGAGGCATATGCCACCACCTTGCCATGTTGCATGAGCACGCAACCCAGCCCTCTGCCGGATGCATCACAATAAACCTCAAAGCCCTCTGTACCGTCTGGAGTGGTCAAAACCGGTGCAGTGGTCAGTGAGTCCTTCAAGCTCTGAAATGATCTCTCACAGTCAACTGTCCACAAGAACGGTGCATCCTTCTTCATCAGACTGGTCATCGGCTTCGTGACCTTGCTGAAATCCCTAACAAACCTCCTGTAGTAACCTGCCAGACCGAGAAAGCTCCGGATGTCGGTAACAGTCTTCGGTCTTGGCCAAGTACGTACGGCATCAATCTTTGCTGGATCCACTGAGATCCCAGCATTCGAAATGACATGACCTAGGAAAGAGACCTGGTCAAGCCAAAACTCACATTTGGAGAACTTAGCATATAGCTGGTTCTCCCTCAATATTTCCAATACCCTCCTCAGATGTTCCTCATGTTCAACCTTAGATTTCGAGTATATCAAAATGTCATCAATAAACACCACAACCGACTTGTCCAGCTGCTCCCGGAAAAAGCGGTTCATCAAATCCATAAACTTCACCGGTGCGTTCGACAATCCGAACGGCATCACTGTAAACTCATAGTGGCCATATCGTGTCCGGAATGCAGTCTTCTCAATGTCTCCCTCCTTGATGGCTATCTGATGATACCCCGATCTGAGATCAATCTTGGAGAACACATATGCTCCCTTCAACTTATCGAACAGATCGTCAATGCGGGGTAGTGGGTACTTATTCTCACTGTCACTGCATTCAGCTCTTTGTAGTCGATGCAGAGGCGGAGACTACCATCCTTCTTCTTCACGAAGAGGACTGGCGCTCCCCATGGTGACACACTTGGTCTAATAAATCCCTTATCCAACAAGTCCTTTAGTTGTTCCTTTAACTCAGTCATTTCGGCCGGAGCCATACGGTATGGTGCCTTGGCTATCGGTCCGGTACCAGGTAGCAGCTCGATGGTGAATTCTACCTCCCGAGTGGGTGGCATGCCGGGCAGTTCCCGTGGAAATAAGTCGGGGAACTCCGACACTACCGGTAAGTCGGGGTCGAACTCAGGGTCTCTCTCTATGTCCTGTACATAGCAGAGGTACACTTCTTGCTTTCTCCTCAATTCCTTATACATTGCCATGTCGGTGATGATCTTAGTCGAAGGCTCTCTAGGCCTCTGGCGGTATGATATCGTTACCCCAGACGGACTCTTGAGCAGCAATCTATGCTCGGCGCAGAGGATACATCCCTTGTGCCGCTCCAACCAGTTCATCCCGAAGATAACATCAAATCCTAGCTCACTGAACTCAATGAAACTGACTGGAAATTATTCTCCCTTAATTCTGACAGTGGCTCCTCGGTAGTAACGAGTGCAACGAACCTTCTCCTTAGACGGGAGCGTAACCGTGAAGTCGGGTAGCTCATCAGCGTCTAGCCCCAACCTGCTCGCGAATGATGCCGAGACGAAGGTATGCGAGGCCCTGAGTCGAAGAGAACTGATGCCTCAATCCCATTAATCGGAAAGGTGCCGGTGAGGATAGTACCGCTGGCGTCGGCTGTGCCTCTGTAAGTATGCTTAACGCACCTTCCGTACCGAGTCCATAACCTAATTGTGTTCACAAGCTTCATGAGTATTGATGGTATAACAAGAGTCGTAACAATTTATATGAACAACACTGTTATTTTATTCATAACCATCCTGTTTACAACATGAGCTTTAATCTTACATCTCATTCCTCATCTCATTCTAACATTACATAGCTAATATTGTCTAAAGGTTAGGTTTAATCTCCCAGGTCTCATATGCGTCGCATTGGTTACTGCTGACGGTGCTGTATTCAGCTTGATCCTCTTAATCCTATGGTATAACATCCTTGATTCTCCTCCCATAATTAATACATCTCCTGACTTAAGTACTAACTTATTTGCACGGTCTGCACGCTTCTGCTCGCCGTATAAAAACTCTGCATCATCCCCAATGGACCAAGACACTACGGGTATCCCTCTTTCGAGAGACTCTGTTGTCTCGTCCTTATCCTGGTGTAGTCCCAGTCGCCATCCTTCTCGTAGTTAAAGTTCACAATGCAAATATCTGCTTGAATGTCTGGAATCGGTTCAGCTTCCAACTGCTGAGCGATCTCCACGACTTGTGTAATAACTGGATGGAACTCTTCGGGTATTCCGGTGGTGAGACTCCATCTTGCATCCTCGTGGTTTGGTAGTTCTTGGCATACGGATTCCAAATCCTTGCCTAAGCTCATCATTTAATTTCATCCTTGCCCCCTGGGTACTCCGGTGTGTAAAAACCTCCCGGTCCCATTCCTAGTTGATTGCATCTTCTGATGATGGCTATTTGTGCTCCGGGTGTCAGGTATCCCCTCAATAAAATCATACCTAGGCGGATAACCTGACATTGTTCGGTTAGAAAGTCTATGGTTTCGATGTCGGTGTGATCCGAGTTAGGTGTAGATGGTTGGATAGCAGATGTTGCAGCTTCCTAAAGTGGTAGTAGGTTACATCTTACTTAAGTTAATCTTATCTCATTCTTACTTAACTTAATCATTCACCAAACATGCATGATAATGCGGTAAGCAGGTAGTTTTATTACTAAATGGTTATAGCTGTACCTGGCCTCGATGAGGGTTCAGGCTCATTGTCCCGGTCCACCATGTGTAGTGTGGGTCCCGACTTCTGGGTCACCCTTGGGTTCTTGTCCGCCGCCTGCTGCACCTTCCTCTGACCGTCAGATCCAGCTCCCTGATCGGTTTGCCCTTGCCCCTAGTGCGGGCCTATAGGCTTGCTAGCAGGATTCCGGTAGCACTCATACGCTCGGTGCCCGTAAACTCCACAAAAGTTGCACTCCACCTTATTCCCTTAAATCGAGCCCGGGGTGGTCCTTGTGACACCACCAACAGATGAAGCGTCGCTGGTAGCCACCACCGGCTCCCTTCTCAGTCTCAGATCCTGATGATTCATAATATTAGTACCCATTTCTCAAACGGTCACTAAATTGTTTCTTAACTCATTCAATACCAATTCCTTACCCTTTGGCGCCCTAGAGCGCAGGGGTTGTAGCTGCATAAGCATATTTCAACTTCAATGGCTCTTCCGGAGCCTTCTCTTTTTCTCCTTCCCCTTGGGTTTGATTTTCTGGGCCTGAGGCTGGTACTTTGTTTCTTGTACCCTCCTTGCCCTTGACTCTCCGAGCTCTTACCAGCATTCTTTCTCTTAGCATTCTCTTCGTCCCTCAGCTAGACGGTTATCTCAACCTTAGCAGCGGCATGATAGCACTCCTGCTTTCCACAGTATTAGTCACTCTCATTTTCCACAATCTAAATCTTACTCATTACTTACTCAAATCTCAATTATTCTTATTACCTGCAAGGTATATAACTCGTCGGCCCCATGCCGTAGCGGAGTCGATGGCTAAGCCCGCCATAGAAGCGGTCCACCAGGATCTGGTCAGAATATCCAAGACCTAGCAGAAGATGGAGCAAGGCGGTGAACTCTGAGTAATACTCGTCCACCGTCATCTTGTCGGTCTGCTTAAGCGCATCCAACTGCAAGCGCTTCTTCGTCTGGACATGGGCGGGGTAGTACTTTGTCGTAGCAAGGCGGTGTACTGCTCCCAGCCGAACTCTGGATTGGCCACATGCTCGGCCCTCACCAGCTTCCACCAATCGCCTGCCGCCCCCTTCAGGTAGAAAGCAGCCAGACACACCTTGATCCCAGCAGGGACATCAAGGGTCTCGAAGGCGGTCTCCAGCTCGGAGATGTACGCCTCAAGCTTGGCGGGATCAGTCTCCCCCTTAAAGTGTGCGGGTCGAAGGTCTGCAAGACTCTTCACCCAATTCGGTTCCCTGGGTGTGGCGGTGGAGGTGGTGCACCCACACCAGGCTGATAGCCCATATGCCCTAATGCGGTAGCTACGATCTCTTCGATCGTCTGCCCTCCCGGTATTCTAGAAGCATCATCACCCTGGCCGCGACCTCGGCTTCCTCTAGGACGTCCTGCCATCTGAACAAGCATAACTCACATTAGACTCGTATTCACCACTGTTTCGGTTAACGAATTTATAACGTCCGTAGGCGGTAAAGACGATCCACACTTATTATGGTCATCTGACTCTACTCACCTAACTTCTCACACCCTTAACCATCACTTATTCCTTAACTTATATAACTCGGTGGTTTCTTACGTCCGGTATTTCTTGATCAGAGCGTAACTACGCTCTGATACCACTTTTTGTAACACCCCATCCAAAGCCAATCGTGGTTATCGCAAAACTGATCACTTAATCGAATACGGCACAGCGGAAATAATGAACACCTGGACCTTGCCACGGTCTGATCGTTAGAATATACCGGCCTTACAATTACAACACTTATCCAAAATACATAATCAACCCAAAACATCACCATCCATAATACCGACAACCAACCGAGTACAAGTAACTAAGTCATAACCACAACCTTACATCAGTTTAAATTTAAACAGTCGGGTGCACAGGCGCAACCCGAACCCAAAGTAAACATCCCATCCTAAGTCTAACCGCTCCTACTCTCGTAGTGCGTCCTCATGGGTCTCTTACCTGCAAGTGCAAAAACAGCCCCCAAAGGGGGTCAGCACGAATGCTGGTACACCCTCTCATGGCCCCCAAGCTAACGGGCCTACGACGACTAATTGTCGATAGCATGGAAATTGATTACATACACAGGCATGATATGAAGCGCAATAACAATAACCACAGATGAACATATATAGTTCACAAACAATGAACGACTCAAGCGTTCCCTTATCAAGTGGGTTAGTAACCCCCTCCTTAGTCCTCATTTACTTAATCTCAGTTCCTTACCTTACCTTAATCTTAATCTCAATCTCAACTTAGTCTAGTATACAAACGTTCCTGGAAGGGAATGGTTGTAGCTTAATTCGAACCTGGGATTTAGGTGATCCCACCGCACCATCTTAATGCCACCTACTCTGGACAGGAGTCCAGCGTAGCTGAGCCGGCAACCGGCCCTAGGCTACAAGTCCGAAGACAAGTCCTTAAGCGGAGGGCGGATCTGATTCAGATACCGTCCCCTTTCCTTAGCATGCATGACCGGAGAGATCGGTCCGGGTTTCCTCACTCAAGTTCCAGTTAGTAGAAATCTTAATCACCATGTGCTAGAGCCTTAACGGGGCATTAACCAACAACCACCAAACTGAACTCTATTCTTAACTCAGTAAGTACTAAACTTGGTTAGTAACAATCTCAAGTCTCGCGGGTTAGTGTAAAGATAACACATACACAACGAGAACAAATATAACCGGTTGCATGCTTTATTGTTTTAGTCATAGCAATTAAACAGATAGCACACAAGCCGAGGGACACCTCGTTAGCAAGCAGGTCACAAGAAAGATTGTACCGTTCACCGTCGATCGTCGTTTGTTTAACCTTCTCCAGGGTCCCAATTCACAAACCTAAAACATTGATTCATTTTAGGTCATTAGTTATTTGCTCCTCACTTAACTCACTTAATTCCTAAAGATACCCTTGGAATACCTTCTTAAGTATTTGCCACTTAACTTTCAAACTTAACTTTAAAAATTAAACTTTATACTTAACTTAACTTAATCCCTTAAGTTCATAGGGTCCTAATCTTTACCACCCTTCCAAAGGCATACCTTATTACCTATTACCATCCTTAGAATTCAATTTTTTTTTTTATTTTTAGGCTCGACCGAACTTCCGACCGACCTTACCCAAGGTCGGTCCGTTCCAGAACATTACCGCTTGAAAATTCTACCCCGACCGACCTTGCAAGTCCGGTCCCCAAGGTCGGTCCATTCCCGAGAGTTTCCCCGAGGGAAATTTAAGCTCGACCGAACTTGCCAAGTCCGGTCCCATGTTGGGTCGATTCCAAAGACTTAATTCCTTCACAAAATACAAGCCCGACCGAACTTGTAAGTCCGGTCCCCAAGTTCGGTCGGTTCTAGAAACTTTCTCCGGTAGTGTAAACTGAGCTCGACCGACCTTACAGGTCCGGTCCCTAAGGTCGGTCGGCTCCAGAACCTTGTTTCTAAATTCTCTTTCAACTCCAAACTTCTCCTCATATATCCTAATATGTTATAACCTCATTTGGGCACCTCAAGTACACCTTAAGCCAACCACTTAACACTTTAAATCACTCACCAACATCCACTTTAATCATTATGCATTTTTCCTTGTAACCATGCCAACACTAGTAACATTTTCCACTAGGTTTCTAGGTGGTGGTTCATACCTAATGTAACCACTATGCCAAATATTTCCCCACAACTATAACATCATCTCCCAAGCATCTTTCACCATCTAAAACTCTTTTATGCATTTACTTAAAGTCCCTTCACAAGCTTATGCTTCCATCCATCAACAGATTATTTCCTTCCTAGTTGTTTACCAACATTTGCCTAAGTCCTAGATACTCAAATACATTCTCTTGATTCCTAAATCCTTCATAGCAATGCCTAAGTCATTAGAACTCATTAAAACACTTTATCTCACCCCTTTTCATCAAGACAACCTCTAAAACTTCCTAGTACTTCCTTAGTCATTAAATTCCCCCATAACATCTTAAACACTTAAGTTCTCCTTTAAATTTTGCCATGGGTTCTCTAGTACATAGCACATCCTAACACTTGGGTTTCTCCATCAAACAACCAATATCACTCAAATTCTCATCACAACACCTTAGCACACAATTTACACCAAAACTACACCACATCATCTATAGTGCAATAAACTTAAATGCTTGGCACTTAGGCCCTTAAATGACCATAATCTTAACCACTGAATTTCCATATATATTGCCTTCAACCTGCGAAACACACAACAAGGCTCCCATTGAAATAAATGCTTCTTATAATTCACCTTGATATACTCAAACTATCTCTTTTTCTCATTTGCTCCTTAGTCACAAGTTCACAATCATGATCATTGTTTCTCCTAGTCATAATAACCCTTTTCTAATGTAAACTCTTCACTAAACTCATTACATATCTAAATCCCATTCCCTTAAACAATAAACACCTTAAGGTAAGTAATTTACCTTGTTCTTTTACAAGCTTTAAAAACTTTCTTCCTTAGGTTTTTCCTTGCTCATCTCGGTCACCAATATATATCTCCTTGCCAATGTTCTAACCAATATCCAATGACTCCAATGAGTACTAGATAATACAAACCCTAAGGAAAAACCCTAGGTTAAAAATGTGCTTTATGGTAGTAAGGTGATTGTTTTACCTTGGTTTCTCAAGACAAGCTTGGATATGAAGCAAGAAGGACCTCCTCATCCTTTGAAGAGTAGAAAACAAGCTAGAAACAAGGCATTAAAATGAAGCCTCATGAGCATGTATTTTTGGTTATGAAGAAAAGTGATGGAAACCTAGATTTTCTTAACTTTCTTTACCTTAAGAGAATGAAGAAGCCAATGGAGTCTCCAAACTTGAATTTCCTCCTCTAATGGTGGTTTGGCTTGGCACCAAATCAAAGCTTTGGAGTTTTGAAAGGATAGAAAGAGAGAGCTTGAGCTAACTAGAGGAATATGTAATTTGTTTTTGGTTTTGGAGCTAAAATGAGTAAGTTGTGTGCAAGAGAAGGTGGAGCTAGCATGGAGAAGAGCTTCACATTAATGGAGAAGGGAGAGAGCTTGAGAAAATCGTGGGAAACAAGAGAGAATGAAGAGGTGAGGAGAGAGGTGAGTAAATGAGATATTTATGTTAAAAGGGTGAATAGTACTTTTGCTTTATAACTCTTTATTTACTTAATGACTCATAAAGGTGGTGACTCACCTTATAACAAACCGGCCCCCATTAGTAATAAGGGTACTTAAGTCTTTGTTGACCAAATCTCTCACTTATATTGACTTATGTTATAAACTAGCTTAATTAAGTTACTATTCACAAAACAAGGCACATTGTTGTGAAATTTTTGATTTCCCATTGATATAGACTTCCAAATGTGATACTATATAGTACACATGTTAATTAAAGAGTAATGATGGACATTTAGCCATTCAAAACTCATTTATAGGACAATTTTTCAAAAATGTGCTTTAACACTCCTTAAAGCACATTTTGTGTTTTAACTTGTTTTCAAGCTTGGTTTTCTTTGGTAATTGATTTAAAATGACCATTAGGATATTACTAAGGTCTTAGAACAATATTTGGGTACTCTCCCAAGTCTCTCCAAGGTTAGAGCACGTTTTTGCTTAAATTGCTCTTTTGGTGTTTCCTTATATTTTCCTTGATTAGAAATGTTTCTTAATGTTTCTAAGGCATTATTTAGCCTCCTTATATCTTAGTTTATCATTTAAAAACCATCTCTAAGTTTGGGGTATTTCAGTATTGTTTAGCATTTGTTGACTTAAGCTCCCTTATTAAACTTTTTGAATCAATTTTTGCAAGTTGACAGCCATTTGAATGGGCATTGTCGGCCTCATGTCCCTCCAAGGGCAAAATGGTCTCTTTTGCTTCATTTTTAATGTTATGACTTATAACTTGTACATTTGGACTTATATCATATGTTAGTTTGTTACCAACATGTTTTATTCATCCTTAAGTGTATAAAAATGTTTTCTTAAGGAATTGGTATACTTTACTATTCATTAAAACTAGTTAAAATGTATACTTTGATTCACCTTTGATATTGATGTTCTTTTTGCACATCTTGTGTGACTTGGACTTGTTTAATGTGTTAACATGTATAACATGTGTTACTTAGTGTCCAAAGGTGTATAAACTTGTGTTACAAGTGATATTTTACTCACAAGTCATTATGACTTCTTAACGTATATTTTCCTTGAGTGTGTGTGTTCTTTGTTCATGAAGATGTGTATATCATGATAAATCAATTGTAGATTGATTTTCCTCCTTTACTAGGCTCCACTTATGTCCATGTGTTTATATAAGGTTTAGTAACCTTCATGGAGTTCATATTTATTTATATAAGTGTGCTTAGGAGTTTTCATGATTAATGGTTCATCAAGGCTTACTAGCCTTCTTAACCCATTAAGTGTCTTTTAATTTATTTTATGAACCTTAGGGGTATTTCACTGGTGCCCGCCACCCATGCAAGTCCTTTACTGCAAATTAAAAAACAGCAATCATAAATCTAGCAACGCCATCTCCCATCTCCCAATAAGCATAGTTTGACTGCTGATAGCGCTTGCCAATGCCACCGTATCCTTGTAGATTTTATGCATTTTCAAGTGCTTTGCAAAGGATCCGATTCTGGTGCCCGCAGCCCATGTAAGTCCTTTACTACAAATATTGAAATATTGCTTGTATGTCCCGGGCTTCTTGGGATCTTCTTTCTTTGTGAAGTGTGACCGCCAAGAAATTGGTTTTGTTCTTGATGGAATGGTGTTATCGGCATCATCATCTTGATCATCTTCTTCTTGATCAATTGACGTCGACGTTCCATCGTATTGATGATACCGTCTTATTTCCACAGGCCACTGCCGGTTATCTTCTAAAGCAGGCTGTGGAAAACACAACACTCTAATCTCTGTCTTTGGGTGATGGTACTTCTCATTTAGATTCCTATTCTTGTCATCGGCTTGATCTGACTCGGGTCGCAGATGAGATTGATCTCGTGTTTGATTGTCTTCTCACAGCATTTTAAGCCACCTCTCCACATTTCATTTACCTCTCTCTGTTCTAGAATTTTCATCATCCTCTAGTTCACACTATTGAACTCCCGGTTTTCTGAAATCAAGTTTCTGTGAGAATTCATACATATTATCAATCTTGCCTTGTGAGAATTCATCCCCAGCAATATGATCATCTGTCACAACCGGCCTCTTTCTCGTGACAATTATTCAGGGGTCTCATTTGATTCTCTTCTACAATTTCTCTCCCTCGTTCATTATTTTGTGAAAGTCTTTCCCCTCCAGACAATCTTTGTTCCTCTTCAAGAAACACCCTTAGTTCTTTATACATCGATGATCTCTGCTTTGTTCGACGCAAAACAGATAGTTTTCCGTTCACTCGCTCTTCTTCAAGTAGACTATCATTCATTCTTGACCTTTTCTTGCTCCCAATCTGGCCTAATCTGGTTCTCTAACTCGTGTCTCTGTTTGAACTTCTTGTGGAGTTCTTTCTCTGCAGAATCGACTATTTCCTTTTGTGCCTCAGGCCTTGCCATAAGAGAGTGCGCTGCAGCCTGGTTTAATCTTACATGTTCTTTTGTAGACCAAACTCCTACAAACGCAAAGCAAAACAAAAAAATAGGTGAGTATTGAGAAAGTTTCTCTCTTGTTTACTCAACAATTTTTAATTGCTTTAAGACAAGTATTGGTACGGCTCTTCACACTTACTGGTGCATAGCATCTTGGATCATTTTCTCTAGCATTGACATGTATCAAGATTGCGCTTTATAAGAGCACTTCTCAGCCCTTCTCCGGCTCTTTTATAAGAGCTAATTCCAAATCTTGTATGGTTTTCTTTTCTTCCTCACTGTCTTGTTTTAGATCACCCATTTCATCATCCAGCTTCTAAATTTCCACCTTCATTTTCATGGTTTCATCTATTTGTTTTAGAGAATCTCTTGCCATGACTATGGCTTGAAAATTTCCCGAGAGCGCGTCTTCCCCCCTCTCTTTTTCTTCTCACGGTT
Source organism: Limonium bicolor (assembly GCA_023374045.1). Lineage (NCBI taxonomy): Eukaryota > Viridiplantae > Streptophyta > Magnoliopsida > Caryophyllales > Plumbaginaceae > Limonium > Limonium bicolor. Next base: position 384,644,227 of record CM041778.1, read on the forward strand.
GCTTTTCCTTGTATTGCCCGAAAGCGTGTTTTTTTTATTTGCAAGAAGACGATAACCTCGTTATCGGCTTCTTTGCAAATCAAAAAAATGGCCGTTGAGACTTTGCACACAAGCCGATAATGGTATTATCGGCTTCCAGATGCCGATAATACCATTATCGGCTTGTGTGCAAAGTCTCAACGGTCAAATTCCAACGGCTAGTTTTGGTTTTCTGTACAAATAATCTATTCTCTCCCAACATTTGCTAGTTTCTTCCTAGTTTCTTCTCTACAAAATTAAAATCTGTTGTTCAGTCCACACAATTACAGACTCTACACTGTTCCCTGTCTGCTATAGATATTTGAGATGGATATCCCATGTACTCTTTATCTAAATGTAGAGCTTAAATACAATCCAGATGGTGTATATTTTCATATTAATCCCCATTGGTCGAGATTCGTCCACACTCAAATTTCCGAGTATTCCACATTTCAATCCTTCAAAGATATTGTCAAAAATCTTGTCGACTTGGAGTTTGGGGGAGATTATGTTATCACCGACATGGTTTGCAGAAAGTTAGAGAATAAATATCTATCTGTTCCTACCTTCCACTCAAAATTACTAGCGATTCTCAGGTGAAGCTGATGATATCAAACTTCATCAAGAATTCAGATTTGCTGAACAACGTGGTTGTGCTAGTTGAATTCGGGCATGTAACTACACCTTCTCCGGAGGAAGACAATGAAACCGACGACGATTTTTCCGAGCATCAGTAAGCCGAAGATCAAAATCTGCAGAGTTTGGATGATGATTCTGAGATGGAGCCAGAAGATTTACCTGATGACGATGACATAGTTGATGAAGCTGAGCCCTTCACACCGTACACTCCTTCAGCGCCATTCTCATCGCAGGTGGATCTTGATGCCATAAGCCAGATACCATCCGACATTGATCGGCGTGGGTTGCCCTATTGGAGGCCAGACCATGAGTTCGTCAAAGGTCAAGAATTTGTTGATAAAAATGTTCTTGTGACTGCTGTGAAATAGTACCAGTTGGAGAGAAACATAGATTTTGTTGCCCCCAAGAATAATAGAAAAATTAACTCCTTAAGGTGCCGCCAAGGGTGTAGTTTCAGATTTCGAGCTGCGCTGTTAAAGAATTCAATTGAATGGGGACTACGGAAATTCAGTCCTCACACATGCTGTAACACCCCACTCGTAATCACGTAATAATCACTCACGTAGCACTTAATTAAATAGCGTCTCACAACGGAAGTCACACGTTAATAAACCTCACTCGGGTGTCACATGCCATTACTCGCCCATACGAGTAAAGAAGCAGAAATAAATTAAATACAAAATAACGCTGGTAACACGTACATAACCGCAGTGATAACGAGATGCTAACTTATACATCATTCTAAACCAAAAGTAACTTTAACGACAAGTGAGCATCTAGGTGATCCCGACTGTATACATCATTACTAATACATCAACAAATTTACATCCTATACAAAACAAAGCATCGTGCGGTAATCAAAATCCTAACTACCCGGTCCGCTCTTCGGCTCCAACGGTAGTCATCACCTGCACGTAATCCCATAAAGGCTCAGAAATAAACACTGAGTACGCCAGGCCTGGACCCTATTGGTCACTTAATAGTCATGGTCGCTATTATTAAGTTCGTTACATGCTTTACCGGTGTACAGGTATGATAAGCAGTAACTCATGAATGGCTGTAATTTAAACAATTATAGCAATCACTACAATCCACACCCAACAGTCATTTCAATTATACAAGCACCATAACAATACAACAGACAATTCAACAAAGGCGTTAATTCACGCACGTTATTAATTATCTTATACCACATCGGTCGGCCCCCCGGCCCCCACATAATTCTTTAGTTGGTTAGCACTATCGGGCTTCAGTTAGGACAACCCAAAATAAACACACTTGGACGGTAGTCCCATATGCACACGAGGTGCCCATTCACTTTGCCTTTTTAAAAGCATCCATCCTTTGCCTTTTTAAAGGCATCCATGTTATCACCATACCCGTCGATCTATCTAGGCTCGAACAGGGTAAACCAGAGTAAGCCCGATCTGGGTTAACTCAAGAGATCTCAACGCGCGACCAGTAGCCAATGACTAACTGGATTAAGGTAAACCATCCACTCATACCCTCTCCAACATTTGACTTAGTCAGTCAGTTACCCAGTTAGTTTTAGGTATGGAGAATATTATATATTTGTTGGCTGTCGTATAGGTCTTATGCATACCTAGAAGTCATCTAGGTAGTGTTCATGTTAGAGCCATGCTCTAGAGACCGACAATGTCGTGTCCCATACCTAAGTAATTTAATTAGGTTAAAACATTTATATCCCATCATAATTTTGGTGTGTTATATCAATTAACCACAATCACATCACGTTAAACATATATGTGTTTTATATAAGTCGATCTATAGTCGACGTAGTATTAGTCCCGAAGGATGTTCGCGCACAATTAATGATGCGGGAATTTAAACAATTACCATCACATAACACACATCCATACATACATCACACTCGTTATGCAGCACACATATCTGAGCTCGAGGAAGTCCTCAGGACATCTCAGATCAGACCCCTTTACGTACCGTTCACCAATGACCTAGGTTACGCAGTAGACCACTTGTAACACCCCTACTAATTCGGCTCCTAAAAATCCTATAAATGTCGCACATAATAAATATATCGCAACGGTAAATAACAGACTGTCGCTCTAATGGTGTCACAGTTATCACTCGCCCATACGGGTGATAACAAGTTACCTGATAATCAACATGCGAAACGTATTCCCGTAGTGACCACAAGAGATAGATAGTAGAACTTAAACAATTTTAAGCAAACCAACAATAACCATTTATTACATACCGTACTCGTGAGCATCTAAACAAATCCTCCTCGGTTTACATAACCCGAGTCCAAAACGTCATCAGTATCAACCGTACCAAGTCTTAAAAACAGAAATACCACAACCGTCGCGCCTCGCGCCGACCACCAGCTAATCTCCTGAAATAAAAATGGTTTGTGGTATGGAATCTGCCCCTGCTGAGTATGTTATCACATGCCCCGTCATGCCCCCAAAGACCCCTCAATTATTTGGTCGTGAGCATGAGATTTGTTACATGCATTACCGTTTTAATATTTAAAGCTGTAAAACAATTAAACAATAATATCCATACAATAAACACAACCATACACAAATAATATAACCACAAGTAACCAATGAACAACAAAGCGAAACAACGAGAATAATAAACAAGTATCAATTCGTCCATGGTATAGGAACCAATATTGTTCGCCACTGTACAAGTCTCAGTCGTATTATTAATTTTAGTTATACCTGTGACAATGTCTCGTTAAAACGACATGTCTCTAGTTACCCATATATTATGGCGGGTCACCCACAGCAGTAGCCACTCCAACGGTAGAGTCTCCGAACCAACGAGCCATTCTAGCTCACGGGAAATTTTCTTGATACTTACGGACCCGTACGCGGACATCCTGGTATCGTTTTTGTGATCACAGCGCGCACCAAGAGCCACATCCTCTTGGCTTTACAAACTTTCATTAATTAATTAATTATACCATCGCATCGCATTACCAAATTTTCTAACACAGCAGACTAAGGTCATTAGTCCAATCCGGAGTCTGTAAACTCAGGATCCAGTGTTAGATACGAGAGCGGCGTATAGAAAGGCCAATGCTCCGTATAAAAGTCGGATAATATGTATATTATTATCATAGTGCTACAACGTTTTTCTGACGTCCTTATATTTCATATAAGATAGCACCATAGCCGCTAGTTCGTTATATATATAGGTTCATATATACGAACCAATACTGTTAACTCAACAACAGTAAAATAATGAGCAGCTATAATATACAATTCATGCATATTAGTTAACACATTCAGACAAACAATCTTATCATAGATCACACAGAAGTCTGAATGCGGAAGCCTCAGAGACAATCAGAGACACATAACAACATACCGTTCACCTGATGTATTACGGTGGAGTATGAATCAGCAAGATACCTATGCTCGTGTGTCATCTCTATCAGTCTAAACATACATAATTGTAACCCCCTACTACGCACATAACATTACTTGAAATCGCAGCGGAATTTAAATAGCTAAACATTAACTAAACGAGGTGCTACAACGCCGTCAACCACCACGGGTTAACAAGGCTGAATAAATACGAGTGATCGGTCTGATGATCAGACTCCCGAGCATAGAACTAATAACCACATATACATTAACATATTACGAGTATTTACTTACATCCTTTACTGTATACTATCACTGTAAACTGTTCACAACCAAAATATATAAGCCACGGGAGCACAGGCGCATCCGGCCCAACATCCAAAAGTAATCAAAAGTAAACCTGCATCCTAGAATCTAAAGCCATTCCGCTTCTTCGATCCTCATCCTGCAGTAGTAAAAGAAATATGGAGCCCCCGAGGGGGTCAGCAATCCTTGGCTGGTTATGGTTAACGCGAGCCCATCGGCTACCGGGATATACGCGCAACTAATTGTCATGGTGACATGGCATTCATTTTAAAACACACGACATATGCATTATCATCACATAGGTATTGTACACAACATCACACATAACACACAAGAACAATTCCTTTAAGGAAGAGAACCAACACAATTAGTTCCCATGGAGAGCCTAGAGAATGTTGCCATGCTCATGCCAAGCTCGTTACTAACTCGTTACCGTCCTGTTAGATTGAACGGATAACTTAACACAAGGTGCCTCGGATATAGTGATCCAAGCCCACCGAAACAACACATAGTATGCCCCTGTGGCCCGACGTGAGTCAGTAAAATAGCCTTGGTTAAGCTAAAGGGAAGGTTGGAAACCAAATTGGAAAACAACCATAACATACAAAGAGAATCGAACCGGTTATGACATCGACTCCATACTCACATGCGGTGCCGGAAAGACCGGACTCCTCACCCCCCGTTAGCATTGTTAGTAGTTCAACATTGAACTCAGTAAACATTCATCAAATAGGTCAAGTCTTGTTAGACACACACAAGGAAGAGAGGTTATACTTAACAACATAATAATACTTAACAATTGTAAACTCTTTACATGGTTTAATATTACAAAGTCATTAACACACAGAAAAACAAACAACACACAAGCCGGTGTAAACCGGTAGGCAACAGACTGCAAGAAAACCAACCTTGGTCCTTGCTTCGATTTGTTTCCACCGTAGGTCACTCTAACATGATTAATAACGTGGTTAATTAATTATTTAACCCAATTTTACTAAATGTTTAACATGATTATATGACAGGTTTTAATGTCTTAACTTTATACTTGATTACCTACATTATACCCTAGGGTTTAGGATTATCCATTTCTTGTTTTTTTTTTTACAAGTTTAGGTCCGACCGACCTTACCGACCGACCTTACACAAGGTCGGTCTATTCTAGAACATATTACCGTCAAAATTTTCTACTCCGACCGACCTTGTAAGTTCGGTCCCATGTTCGGTCTATTCCAGAGACTCAATCCGTACTAAAAATCCATGCCCGACCGACCTTGCAAGTCCCGTCCCCAAGGTCGGTCCATTCCAGAAACCAATTCTCACAGGGTAAACTAGGCTCGACCGACCTTGGCAAGTTCGGTCGCAAGGTCGGTCTGCTCCAGACCCTTATTTTCCATTGCCCATTTAACTCCAAACTTCTCCTAAGGCCTCCTAATGTTGTCTAACATCATTTGGTACACTTATATCCTCATACAACATCCATGAAACTCATTATCTATCACCTTAAACACTTACTCATTTCATACCGAAATTCCTATCACTTATGTTATTTCCTCCTTAGTTTTCCAAGTGGTGTTTCATACCTATGATAACCACTATGCCAATAATGTTTCCTCACCACTACAACATCATCCCAAGCATTTTTTTCTTTCAAAGCAACTCCTTGAACATCTTACAAGTTTATAACTCCCATGCAACAAATCACTTCATCCCTTTTTCACCAAAATGCACAAGTCCTAAATACAATCTCACCATGATCTTGAAATGTCCCAAAACATTCTTTTGCATTCTAAATCCTATAAAACATTGCCTAATCCCTTTTTACATCTTTAAACAACTCAATGCATGTTTCTTCCACTAGTGATCACCTTACCATACTAAACATTTCCTAGCTTACCAAACTCACTCTAAAACCCTTAGAACTTCTTGTTTCTTACCTAAATTTTGACATAGGTTCTCCTAGAACATTACTAAACCAAAACATATTGTTTTATCCATTAAACACACAAGAACACCTAAATTCACCAAGAACACTCTCACACACAAAGTGTCACCCTAGTTACACTACATTACAATATAGTGCATAATTTAAATTGCATGGCACTTAGGCCCTTAAATAACATGGCTCTTAGGCCTTAAGATGCATAAATCTTAAACACTGAATTTCCACAATATATTTGCCTTTGACCTGCAAATACACTCAACAATACATATGCCTTTTACTAAGCCCTTAAGAGCATTCTTCTAAGTCATTCACCATTGGCTCCTTAGATCATTTTTAACAAGCAATATGCTCTCATTTCTCCTAAGACTTTAAACCACATTAGGTTAGCATATTTACCTCTTTTTCCTCACAAACTTCTTTCTTGTTTCCTTGACTAAATTGGCAAGGGTTTTAGTTGCTTGTCAACTTCTAAACATTATACAAATGATATAATGAGTATACAAGCTTTAAGCTTCATCTCATTGTAAACCCTAGTTACATATATTGTTTTAAAGCATTAAGGTAGTTGTTTTACCTTGGTACTTGAAGAGAGTTTGAATATCTATCAAGAGAGGACTCCACCTACTCCTTGAAAGGTTGGAATGAAGCTAGAACAAAGCAATATAATGAGCACCATCAATGGTGATTTTCGGTCAAGATAAAAACATGGAGGAAACATCATTTTTCTTTGAGATTCCTTACCTAGAAGCAAAGAAGATCAATAATATGTAGAAATATAAGCTCAAGCTCCTTCAATGGTGGAACTCCATGGCACCAAAATGGTGATCTTGAAGTTTTGAGAAGATAGGAATGAAGAGCTTGATGAGAGGAAGAGAATGGTGGTGTTTGTTTTTGATTTGGTTAAGTGAGCTAGGAGATAATGACAATGGAAGTTGGTGTTGATGGTGGTGCTGTAGCAAAACCGTGAGAGAGCAAGAAGATGAAGTTGGAGACGGTGGGGAAATGAAGAGAATGAGAGAATGAAGATAAGTGAGTTTGTTTAGATATTTAAGTAAAGTAAATAGTGATTTACTTTATCTATTTTTCTATCTTATCAAATTAACAAGGGGATGAGTCATCCCATAAGAAAACCGGCCCCCCCTTTATTACATAAGGGGTATTTTAGTCTTTATTTGTCAATATAATTACTTATAATAACATATGTTACAAACTAGCTTATTATAGTTACTATTCATAAAAACAAGGCACATAGATGTGAAATTTTGGATTTCCCATTGATATAGACTTCCAAATGTGATACTATATAGTAACATGTTAATTAAAGAGTAATGATGGACATTTAGCCATTCAAAACTCATTTACAAGACAATTTTTCAAAAATGTGCTTTAAGACTCCTTAAAGCACATTTTGTGTTTTAACTTGTTTTCAAGCTTGGTTTTCTTTGCTAATTGGTTTAATATGTTCATTAGTATATAAATAAGGTCTTGGTAAGTTCATTAGGTCTTAACCAAGCTTATCCCAACCTTAGAGCACATTTTGGCTCTTATTGACCTTAAAGCACATTTTGTGTTTTCTATGGTTTAATTTGCTTACTAATGTTTCTAAGACTCTTTTTAGTCTTAATATACCATATTTAAATGTTTAAACAACATACTAAGGTTTGGGGTATTTCAATGTACCCCCCTTAAAAGAACTTTGTCCCCAAAGTTCACACTTCCACATATCCTAAATATTAGAACACGGGAACACATATCAGCAACACTTCCATAACAACATTAACAACATCTTTACATAACATCGGACACAAGGTCCAAACTACAAAACATCACAACATCATTCAGACTCAGCGGTCTGTAACATAACAGGGTAACAACATAATAACACAACACAGACAATGTATCCAAATACATGTCGTACACACATAACCGAAACGGTTTTACCCCCCTTAAATAGGGGTACGCCCCGTACCCTATACATACAAACGCTAAGAAGTAAACAATGACGGGTACTTCACCTTCATCTTATCTTCTAGCTCCCAAGTGGCCTCCTCAACGTCCTGGTTAGACCAAAGAACCTTCACCAGTCTCACGGACTTATGGCGAGTGTCTCGAGTCTTAGTATCCAGAATCCGTACCGGAGTCTCCACTGATCGCATGGTCGGCTCTAAGGTTAGCCTTTCAGGCTGAAGCACATGAGACGGATGAGACATATACTTATTCAATTGGGACACATGAAATACATCATGTACCTTGCCCAACTCGGCGGGTAGATCAAGTCTGTAAGCTACCGGGCCGATCCGCTCCGTCACAGCATAAGGCCCCACATATTTTGGGCTCAACTTGCCTTTCTGGCCAAAACGAAATACTCCCTTCATGGGGGATACTCTAAGAAATACCAGATCGCCCACGGCGAACTCCAGGTCACGTCTGCGCACATCTGCGTACGACTTCTGTCTATCCTGAGCTGCCTTCATGTTAGCCCGGATCTGGCGAACTTCTGCCTGAACTTGTTCCAGATACTCTGGTCCTATAATGACCGTCTCACTCGACTCATCCCAGCATAATAGCGTGCGGCATGGTCTACCGTCTAATGCTTGGAAGGGAGACATCTTGATCGAAGCATGGTAACTATTGTTGTAGCTAAACTCGATCCGATGTAACTTGTCAATCCAGCTGGTCTGAAAGTCAAGTGCACATGCACGTAACATATCCTCAAGTGTCTGGATGGTGCACTCACTCTGACCATCTGTCTGTGGGTGAAACACCGTACTCAGTTTAAGTCCAGTACCCAGTGCTTCTCGTGTGGATTTCCAATACCTCGATAAGAATCTGGTATCCCTGTCAGATACAATTGTTTTCGGTACCCCATGGTGCCGAACAATCTCTCTATCAAAGAGCTCTACTAGTTTTTCCACTTTCCAGGTGTCCTTCATCGGTATGAATCGAGCCACCTTGGTCACTCGGTCAACAACAACCCAAATCATATTCAGACCTCCCCTTGTAGGCGGAAGCACTACTACGAAGTCCATAGAAATGTCATGGAACTTCCACTCAGGCACTGGCATTGGCTGTACCATACCACCAGGCCGTCGGTGCTCAAACTTGACCTTCTGACAAGTGAGACACCTCAACACATAGTCATTTACATCCTTTTTCATACCAATCCACCAAAAATATCTTTTCATACCCTTATACATCTTTGAAGCTCCGGGGTAAATCGAAGTAGTAGAACAATGGGATTCACTCAATATGCGCTCCTTCAACTCAGCGCTATTCCTCGGTATACACAGTCGGCCATTGAGTCTAATCAGGTCATCATCGTGGAGTTTGAAGTCGTACTTCTGACCCTCGAATGTGCCATCAATAAGCTTCTGTCTAATCTCCATCATATACTGATCCGTCATCTGAGCACTCCGCACCTCTTCAACCAAGCTAGAATGAGAGACTAGCGAATGGAGAGAGTGTGCTCGGCGACTCAGTGCGTCAGCTACCACATTTGCCTTACCCTCTTTATATTGTAGATTAATGTCGTAGTCGTTTAGAAATTCAACCCACCTTTTTTGTCTCATGTTCAACTCCTTCTGGGTGAACAAGTACTTTAAACTCTTGTGGTCAGAATAAATCGTCACACTTACCCCATACAAGTGATGTCGCCATATCTTCAATGCGAAAACAATGGCACCCAATTCGAAGTCGTGGGTAGGGTAGTTCTCTTCATGTTTCTTCAGCTGTCGGGAGGCGTAAGCTACGACCTTCCCGTGTTGCATCAACACACAACCCATACCTCTGCCTGATGCGTCGCAATAGACCTCAAAACCATCTGGACCGTCTGGTAAAGTCAGGACTGGTGCAGATGTCAGAGCATCCTTGAGACTCTGGAAAGAACTCTCACAGTCGACTGTCCACTCGAATGGTGCATCCTTTTTCATCAAGGAAGTCATCGGCTTCGAGACACTGGAGAAGTCCTTCACAAACCTCCTATAATAACCTGCCAGACCGAGGAAGCTCCTGATGTCGGTAACTGTCTTCGGCCTAGGCCAGGTGCGCACAGCATCAATCTTTGCCGGATCAACAGCGATCCCGGCTTCAGAAATCACATGACCAAGAAAGGATACTTGGTTCAACCAAAATTCACACTTTGAAAATTTCGCGTACAACTGATTCTTTCTCAATGTTTGCAACGCACTTCTCAGGTGGCTTTCGTGCTCACCTCTCGATTTCGAGTACACAAGTATATCGTCGATGAAGACTACCACTGACTTGTCCAACTGATCTTGGAACAAGCGGTTCATTAAGTCCATGAACTTGGCTGGTGCATTGGATAAACTTAACGGCATAACCGTAAACTCATAATGTCCATACCTAGTTCTAAATGCTGTCTTCTCAATATCACTGTCACGGATGGCAATCTGATGGTATCCGGATCGTAGATCTATCTTGGAGAATACTGATGCTCCCCTCAACTGATCAAATAAGTCGTTGATGCGTGGTAAAGGGTAACGGTTCTTCACCGTAACTGCATTCAGTTCTCGATAGTCAATGCACAAGCGGAGGCTACCGTCCTTCTTCTTCACGAAGAGGACCGGCGCTCCCCATGGTGAAACGCTAGGGCGGATAAATCCCTTGTCGAGTAAGTCTCTCAACTGCTCCTTGAGCTCAGTCATCTCTGCTGGAGCCATACGATAGGGCGCCTTCGCAATTGGTCCGGTGCCCGGAACCAAATCGATCTCAAACTCAACTTCCCGTGCTGGCGGCATGCCCGGCAGTTCCTTAGGAAATACATCAGGAAACTCCGACACTACCGGCACATCAGGACTAAACTCTGGGTCTCTCTCTATGTCCTCGACATAGCAGAGGTATACATCACTCCCTCGTTGTAATTCACGATACATAGCCATGGTGGTGATGACCTGAGTCGAAGGCTGCAGAAGGTTATTTTTTGAGTGGTTAAACTGGTGTAAAATTGAAAGAAAAGAAATTAAAAACTCAAAATAAACGTCGGGCTGCAAACGAATCCCGGTCGTAGTTAGTAAAACAAGTGTCGTATCCACAGGGAGATTGTTCAATTTATCCTAGTCTTGGTAGTTACTTAAAAACTGTAAAAAGGGGTTTAGCCGGAGGCAAGCTTGATTTGTTGTTGGATTAATACAGAAATAATATACAACAGTAAAAAGGGTGAATTAAGTGATGTGGATGGAAAAATGTATCCTAGGATAGTGGGGGAATTTCCTAAATTACTTAAACATATTTATAACCATGTCTCAATTATTTATTGTCTATTAGAGTTAATAATTGTCAGTCACGAACTCTTTATAATAGCCTTAATATTATCCTGCTCAGTCCGGAGTGTAAATACTAAGATTAATTCCTTTGGTACTTAGACTATCTCAAAATCATATGTTGATAGTTACCAAATAAATGCAGTCGTTTGTCGCGCAAAGCATTTAACAATATTTAATGAAAGGAATTAAAACAAGTTAAAATAAGAGAGACAGGTGATAAATATTAATTTACGTAATATTAGAAATAAACCCCATCCTAGGATACAAATGAAAATTACTCAGACATTAACGGAGATAAGAAGATTGCACAGATAGATTTTGACATTATTTCAGAGGAAGAACCGGTCTGCTCTCGCTCGTTTTGCTGCTCTTCTATTTCTTTTGTTACTGCGTGAGTGTGGAATATTGTGGTGTTATGGGAGGAAAATAAGTGGAAGCGAATGGGTGAGTGTGGTGAATGGTTTCTACAGACTCCCGTCGTGCGTGGTTTTTTTGGTGTTGAAGGGGCGAGTTTATATAGAGGCAGAGGAGAAGAAGGTTCGTACGATTTTGATTGCCGGTTGATTGCTCTCATTGATTGCAGGGGACAGAAATGAAACGCGTGAGAGAATTATGGTAGGCGGTGCAGCGGAGTAGATGGATATGGCAGAAGCGAAGTTGCAGACACTCGGGGGAAGGCAAGTTGCAGACGAAGACGAGCGAAGAAAACTGTCGCGTTTGTGTAAATATACACGCGTCCGCGTGTACGTCCGCCTAAAACTCATGCGGACGTGACTGAGCCGACCGCCCGGCCACTTGTGCCGTCCGCTTCCGTGTCCGCCTGAAATCCACGCGGTCGTCTCTGTCTCTTCTCCGTTCCTCTGTCCGCCAAGCGTCCGCCTGGTTTTCATGTGGTCGTCTCTTGCGTCCGCACTTGCGTCCGCCCAATATCCATGCGGTCACAAGTGTGGTCGTGACCCATTTTCTTCCAACTTTGACCGGCTCTAGATTCTTCGTTTGGACTCCGTTTTCCGAGCCGTTTGCGTCTATGCGTTCGTCTCTTCATGTACTTTGCTCCTAGCTTGGCTTTTCCTCATGTTTAAACCAATAAATTTGTGAGATAATCAATAAAACATAAACTAGAGGAAAAACATACGATAAGTGAGAAATGAGCAGAAAAGTGCTGATATAATATATGAAATACACCTATAAAACATGCTCATTTAGACACTTATCACACCCCCACACTTACCTTTTGCTTGTCCTCAAGCAAAACCATGTACCCAAACAAGTAGGGAATGCTCAATATTAACAAATACTATTATGAAGGGTAGGATAAAGAAGTCAATAGTACATGATCTTAAACTTTTTAGAGGAGTGTGATCCATCACCTACTGGTGGCATAGGTGTACTCAGGGCAAAAATAAAAATTAGAGTTTCGGGGTATGATCCGGAGTACTTCAATGCTTCTTGATTTAAGGTGACTTTGAGAACTTTTACCATGGCCAACTTCTCTCAAGAATGGGCATTGAGGAGAAAACAAAAGGAAAAGAATTATGCATTTGTTTCACTTTTGCATAAGAGATGAGAAGATAATATGTAGGCATTAAGCCTTCGTATTTTAAAGAACACTCAACTCTCTTTGTTGGTTACCAATGGTGTCTCGCAAGTCCCTTATTTATTTTATTATTTTTTTTTTGACAGAGAAGCACCCCTTAGCAATCCCTAAGAAAGAAGACAGAAAGAACCCCTGAGTAATAAAAATCCATCCATTTCAGATCATTTGGTCACACCGCATAAAAATGCTCCTCAAAAGTAATCAAAATTTTAAAATTTTTGTACATTTTACCATTTATCCCACAATTCATAACAGTATTTATTCTTAAAGAGAACAACCCACATAAAAGGGTCCACGATATTGAATTTGAACAAACGCAAGATAAGCAGAGAGATTAAGCATTTTAGCATAAAATGTCACCGAAAAGGGCACACTCCCCCACACTTAAATTGAACAATGTCCTCATTGTTCACCAGAAAAACAAGGGAAGTTTCAGAAGGCCTTTTCGGTAAGTAGATAAAATAGAGAGAACACGAAGCTCACGAATATCATTTAAGCACATAAACTCTCCTCTGCATATTTATTTAAATAAAAGCATAATTAAAGAAACTGGTACTCCCCTGAGATTATTTTTGCTAGCGTGTATTGAACTTCCCCCACACTTGAGCTTCAGCCTCAAGTAGCGTAGCTTGGTTGCGGTGTAGACATGAAATTGCACCTGCATAAGACACTAGAAGCAACCATACTATAAACGGGGTTAAAGTTAGCAAAAACAAAATTTAAAGGGAACCTGAAAATTAAAACAGCATAAAAAGCATATAAAAGATAAGTTCGTCCGGGTTGCCTCCCGGAAAGCTGCCCTTCTTTAACGTCTTTGGCTAGACGCTTTGTCGTTAGATCGATCATGGGGGGTGGTTATGAGGAGGAGATCCAAAGCATGACTCGATGGTATTTTTGAGTGTCCACCGGATGCATGTTTTCTTTTCTTATCCCGCTCTTCGTCCGGGATTGGTGGTGGTATCTCTGTAATAGACATGCCGTCTGGAAGGGTGATAAACAGAAGTGGGGATGATGATGATTGAGTATCCCGACGAACTTGAGATCTTTGGATTTGCTATCTGGAGATCTTCCTGATGCAAACTCCAGCTTTTCGTTATAAGCCTGAAGGGTGATTTTCCCCTGGGCTACCCAAATGTGCACATCGGCTGTGGCAAGGAATGGTCGTCCAAGGATGAGAGGTGTAGTGGAGTTCTCTTCGATGTCTAGAATGACAAAATCGCATGGGAAGTATAAGTGCTCCACTTTAATGATAACATCCTCCACCACTCCGCTTGGGTATGTACCGAACCATCTGCCAGTTGCAGGGTCATCTTAGTCTTTTTCATCTCTCCAATTCCCAGCTTTTTGAAAGTGGAGAGGGGCATCAAATTATGGAGGCACCCAGATCGCATAGGGAGTATGGAAATGAGGTGCTACCAATTGTGACTGGAATGGTGAAGCTGCCCGGATCATTGCATTTTGAAGGTAGTGGTTGTTGCAGAATAGCTGAGCAAGCTACATTGAGAGGTACCGTACCGACTTCGGCCAATTTAGTTTTGTTGGATATGAGGTGTTTGAGGAATTTGGCATAGTTTGGCATTTTGGCAATGAGGTCTACAAACTGTATGTTGACGTTTAGTTGCTTCAGCATTGCCAGAAACTTACCATATTCATTATCCAATTTCTGCTTCTGGAGTCGGTGGGGAAATGGTATAGGCGGTTCTTGTGAAGAAGGTTTTGAAGCTGATGGAATAGTGAGGATGGTGGGAGATGTTTTTTCTACAGGGGCCTCAGCTTTTTCTTCACTATCCTCTTTGGATTCTTCTGATCTTTGCGGGATGTGAATCTCGTCGGTTTTCTTACCGCTTCTCAAGGTTATCGCCTTAACCTCTTCTTCTTCTTCTTCAAAGTCGAGCTTTTCATTTTCATAACCCCACCAAGTGCTCAAGGTAGGTATTCTCAGATTGAATGCGATTTTATAGACTTTGGCGGTGCTTTCAAGTTCAGCTACATTCCTTTTGGAAGTTTCGATTGCTACAACCCACTCTTGGAGGGAAGGGTGTAGTTCTGGAATCGTAACTGTTTTAGCCACCTCCATCTTTTCTTCATCGTGCTCCTTCACATAGATGCACTTGGCTTGCTCTCTTGGATTTGGTTCATTTTGGCTGGGGAGAGCCCCTGGCGGTCTTCGAGCAAGTGTTCTGCAAGTTGATTGAATTTACCTTCGATTTTCTGGTTGAAGGCTTCTTGTGCAGAGCTGGTTCTGAGTTTATCATGTAACCCTTCATCATCTCTTTGAGTTCTGCGTTTGGATCAACAGAGGATGAAGATGGTTGTTGTTGTTGTGTTGTTGGAAACCTGGAGGGGCACCTAGTGCTCTATAACCCATATTAGAGTTTGGTTGGGGTCGGTTTCCCTGATAGGTATTGGAATTGTTGTTCTGCCCTCCTTGGTTCTGATCATTATTTTTCCATGAGAAATTCGGGTGATTTCTCCATGGGTAGTTGTTGTTGATGTTATTGTTGTAGGAATTACCGGGGCGGTTTCCTATGAATTGTACTTCCTCGTACTGGCCTTTGCCTTCGCATTGATGAGTTTCATGAGGACCGGCGCATATGACACATCCTTCTGTAGGTGGAGCTGGTGGTGAACTTGTAGGTGGGGAAGCTATTGTTTTTACAATTTCGTTTTGAGATGTTGTTAGCTTTTCCACCATCTTTGCAAGGGACGAGATCTGAGCTGATAAATGATCCGTAGGCTCAACGTGGAGTAGGCCTGCTGCTCGTGGCGTTCTTCCTTTGGATCTCGTCCACTGTCTTGTATTGCTCGTCATGGTTTCGAGAAGGTCCATTCCTTCTTTAGGAGATTTCATCATGAAACTTCCTCCTGCAGAGGAATTGACGAGTAGTCGGTTCCCATCATCCAGACCGTTGAAGAATGACAGGCAGAGGGATTGATCGTCAAGACCATGGTGGGAACACTTCATTAGCATATCCTTGAATCTGTCCCATGCGTCGTACAACGTTTCTCCTGGCTCCTGACAGAAAGTGTTGATTTCACACCGATCAATTGCCTTGTTCTACTGGTTGGGTAGTATTTGGCAAGAATTTTTGGGCCATTTGCAGCCATGTGGTGATTGATCGGGAGGGAAGGCTTCGGTACCACCTGTTTGCTGAATCCGACAACGAGTGAGGAAATAGTTGTAGACGGATTCTTTCTTTGACGTTGCCGGTCTGACCAAAGGAATTGCAGAAGTCTAGGAAGAGACTCAGATGATTTGGGGCTTCATCTGGGTTCGCTCCACTAAACTTGCCTAATCCCGGACGGCGGTGATGTAGTGGTTTTGAAAACCCATCGTCCGGCTTCTTGTGGTGTTAGTTCGGGAGAACTATGGCTGATGCTCTTCCTTCGGTATTCGGTTGGTGGTAGTCAGAGAGAGCACGGTGTTCTGGTTGATTTGCATGGTCATTTCATTTATAACTTCGTTATTGGCCATGGCTTGGTTTCTCAGGTTTCTTTGTGCTTGTAATAAAGTGCGCTCGGGTTCGGGGCTCGGACTGATTGGTGGAGAGCCTCGGGTTCGAGTGTTTGGCATGCACAGAAGATAACTTGTGGTTTGTGAGAAACTGCAAAATTAATTAGTAAATAGATAAAGAAAAGCAAATATATTGGTTAGGCTGATAAACGTTAGTTAAACAACACTGATATATTTTTTTGTTTTTTTTAACAAGAGTAAAATGACAGAATATTAAATGACAAGGGAAAGAAATGACAGAAAATTAAAGTTAGGAGTTAGTATACTGGAAATTATAAGTTAGTAGTTAGTATACAGAAATTTGAAGGACAATGGAAATGAAATGTTAAGGACAATGGAAATGTTGGACAATGGAAATTGTTAAGGACAATGGAAAGAGACAGGTTTTAAGTTAGTAGTTAGGACAATGGAAAGAATGACAATGGAAAGAAATGACAGAAATAATAACAATAATATTAAGATGTCCGAAGTTAGATGTCCAAGTCAGATGTCCAAGTCAGATGTCCAAGTCAGATGTCCGAGATTAACAATTTAATAGTATTAACAGATTATTATAATATAGCGAGTGAACTACCGGAAACTAGGGAAATTGATGGAATCAATCTCCCCGGCAACGGCGCCAATTTGCAGAAGGTTATTTTCTGAGTGGTTAAACTGGTGTAAAATTAAAAGAAAAGAAATTAAAAACTCAAATAAACGTCGGGCTGCAAACAAATCCCGGTCGTAGTTAGTAAAACAAGTGTCGTATCCACAGGGAGATTGTTCAATTTATCCTAGTCTTGGTAGTTACTTAAAAACTGTAAAAAGGGGTTTAGCCGGAGGCAAGCTTGATTTGTTGTTGCAATAAAATAATAAACAGTAAAAAGGTGAATTAATGATGTGAATGGAAAAATGTATCCTAGGATAGCGGGGGAATTTCCTAAATTACTTAAACTATTTATAACCATGTCTCAATTTATTGCTATTAGAGTTAATAATTGTCAGTTACGAACTCTTAATAAAGCCTTAATATTTTCCTGCTCAGTCCGGAGTGTAAATACTAAGATTAATTCCTTTGTGGTACCTTAGACTATCTCAAAATCATATGTTGATAGTTACCAAATAAATGCAGTCGTTTGTCGCGCAAAGCATTTAACAATATTTTGAAAGGAATTAAAACAAGTTAAAATGAGAGACAGGTGATAAATATTTACGTAATATTAGAAATAAACCCCCATCCTAGGATACAAATGAAAATTACTCAGACATTAACGGAGATAAGAAGATAGCACAGATAGATTTTGACATTATTTCAGAGGAAGAACTGGTCTGCTCTCGCTCGTTGCTGCTCTTCTATTTCTTTTGTTACTGCGTGAGTGTGGAATGTTGTGGTGTTACGGGAGGAAATAAGTGGAAGCGAATGGGTGAGTGTGGTGAATGGTTTCTTCAGACTCCCGTCGTGCGTGTTTTTTTGGTGTTGAAGGGGCGAGTTTATATAGAGGCAGAGGAGAAGAAGGTCCGTACGATTTGATTGCCGGTTGATTGCTCTCATTGATTGCAGGGGACAGAAATGAAACGCGTGAGAGAATTATGGTAGGCGGTGCGGCGGAGTAGATGGATATGGCAGAAGCGAAGTTGCAGACACTCGGGGGAAGGCAAGTTGCAGACGAAGACGAGCGAAGAAAACTGTCGCGTTTGTGTAAATATACACGCGTCCGCGTGTGCGTCCGCCTAAAACTCATGCGGACGTGACTGAGCCGACCGCCCGGCCACTTGTGCCGTCCGCTTCCGTGTCCGCCTGAAATCCACGCGGTCGTCTCTGTCTCTTCTCCATTCCTCTGTCCGCCAAGCGTCCACCTAGTTTTCATGCGGTCGTCTCTTGCGTCCGCACTTGCGTCCGCCCAATATCCATGCGGTCACAAGTGTGGTCGTGACCCATTTTCTTCCAACTTTGACCGGCTCTAGATTCTTCGTTTGGACTCCGTTTTCCGAGCCGTTTGCGTCTATGCGTTCGTATCTTCATGTACTTTGCTCCTAGCTTGGCTTTTCCTCATGTTCAAACCAATAAATTTGTGAGATAATCAATAAAACATAAACTAGAGGAAAACTAACCGAAGTGGAGAAATGAGCAAGAAAAGTGTTAATATAATATATGAAATACACCTATAAACACATGCTCATTTAGACACTTATCAAAGGCTCTCTGGGCCTCTGGCGGTAAGATATGGTAACCCCAGATGGACTCCAAAGAAGCAGTCGATGCTCGGCACACATGATTCTGCCCTTGTACCGCTCCAACCAGTTCATCCCGACAATCAGATCAAAACCAAGTCCGTCTAACTCTATCAGGTCGATCGGAAACTCTTCACCTCTGATTCGTACAACAACATCTCGGTGGTAGCGGGTACACCTGATCCGCTCTTTCGACGGGAGAGTGACTAGGAAGTCTGGCATCTCATCACCGTCTAACCCCAGCCTCTTCGCAAAGGATAGCGAAATAAATGTATGTGAGACTCCGGAGTCGAACAAGATCGAAGCGTCCACGCCATTGACTGGAAAGGTACCGGTGAGGATCGTGCCGCTCTTGCCGGCTTCTGCCTCATTGCAGACACTCAGTATACCTCCCGTTCCGAGAGCACAGCCTAATTCCTTGCAAACTAATAAGTATTGGGTAACAACACGGTTGATATACTTCAAACAACTCCACTTTATTCATTAAACACTCTTTTTACAACATTCGTTGGCTTATACTGTCGCCATGATTAACACTTACAACATCCTTAACATACACTGATCCAACACATCACATAATTATACAAAGCTTAAAACTGTCTGAAGGTCAAATTCAAACGTCCGGGTTTCATGTGTGTGGCATTGATCACTTCCGACGGTGCGGTATTCAGTTTGATCTTCTTGATGCCATGGTATAGCATCCTTGACTTCCCACCCATGATTAACACATCTCCCGATTTCAACACTAGCTTCTTTGCGAGATCAGCACGCTTCTGCTCGCCGTACACAAACACTGCGGTATCACCAATGGACTAAGACACCACGGGTACTCCCTTACTTAGAGACTCGATCGGGTGACTCGTCCTTATCTTGGTGTAACCCTAACCGTCCACCTTTCTGGTAGTAGTTCACAATACACAGATCTGCTTTCACATTTGGAATTGAATCCGTTTCAACTTGCTGAGCAATTCCCACGGCGTGGTTAACGACCGCAAGGAATTCCTCAGGTATACTTGGTACAATTGCTCCATCTTCAGCTCGCACTTCTTGATATGTCTTGGTGTAAGGGTTCCAGTCCTTACCCATGCACATCATCTTCAATTTCATTCTTGATCCGCTCGGGTATTCAGGTGTGTAGAAACCTCCTGGTTTTGCTCCCAGTTCATTGCATCATCTGATGATATGGATTTGTGCTTCCGGTGTCAGGTATCCATTTAAGAGTATCATACCTGGTTGGATGACCTGACATTGCTCCATTGGAAAGTCGGTGATGTTGATGGTGGTTTCTTCGGGGTTTGGTGTGGGTGGGATTGGATAGCAAATATTGAAGGTTCCTAAGTTTCCAAATTACCTAATTAGGTGTTCTCACATCATACTTTAATTCTTTACTCACATGGTTGTTTACTTAAACTCACTAACACACATGCATGAAATGCGGTATGCAAACACTTATTTCACTCAACAGTTTAGGCGGTAGCTGGTCTAGAAGAGGGCCCTGGCGCCTCAGACCGGTCCACCACATTCAGGGCGGCCTTGCCGGACCCGGACCCCTTCCCCTTCTAGGAATCTGTGTACCTCTGATCTGGGGGTGGCTGATTCGCCGTCGGGCCATCGGTGGTCGCAGTGGCCTTACCCTTCCATTGCCCCTTGGGCCTGTAGTTTCTACTGTTCGGGTTCTGCCAGCACTCATAGTCGCGGTCCCCCATCTTTTTGCAGTATCGGCACTGCACATCATTACCCTTGCAGTCCTTGCCGGGGTGATCTCCGTCACACCACTTGCAGTAATAGTGGTGCGCTCCGGTCCAGAGCCCGTGCTAGCTGCTAACACATCACACACTCAGTACATACTTCACAAGTTAATAACAGACACTAGATTTCGGTATTGAAATTTATTAATTACCCTTGGGTGGGTAAGAGTGTAAGGGCTTGGCCACATATGCGTAGGTGAGCTGTAGAGGCTCCTCAGCAGTGGTGGTCTGGGTCTGGCCCTTGCCACCCTGTTGCTGTCCTTTCTGGGACTGGGGGTATGGCTTCTTCTCTTTCCTCCCCTTGCCCTTGCGTGCCTTGGCCCTCGCTCATGGCCTTGCGCTTGAGCGCACTCTCCTCGTCCCTCAGACGGACGGTGATCTCCACAATTGCAGCGGCATGGTAGCACTCCTATATTTAGGGTGTCAGTTATGCCCCGCCAAACAAATTCACATCACATTAACTTGCTATACATACTCATTCACGTATACTGTATTTTCATTACCTGCAAGGTGGTATACCCGCTCGGCCACATGCCGTAGCGTAGACGGTTTAGCTCAACCCATTAAAACGGTTCACTAAAATCGGTCTGAATAGCCCAGATCCGGCAGCAGAAAGCAGATGGAGAGTCCGATAAAAGCGTGTGTAGTACTCATCGACTGTCATCTTGTCTCCCTGTCTCAGACTGTCAAGCTCCAGGCGCTTGGCCTCCTGGACGTGAATAAGGTAGTACTTGGCTCGCAGCAGGGCCGTGTACTCCCTCCACTGGAAGGTAGGATCACCAACTCTTCCCTCCCTTACCAGCCCACCATGTCTGAGTTGATCCCTTCAGATAGTAAGCGGCTAGTCGGACCTTGGCACCAGCAGAACGTCCAAGGTCTCGAAAGCGGTCTCCATCTCGGAGATGTACGCCTCCAGCTATAGGGTCGGTCTCCCCACTGACGACAGTGGTCTCCGATCCGCCAACGCCTTGACCCAGTTGGTCTCGCGCGGCTGTGGTTGGCGGTTGTGGCCCTTGTTGACCCTCACGCCTTGCTGTTGCTGCTGCATCGCAGCTAACAATTGGGGTACCATCTGAGCTACGGCGGCTGCTACTGCCTCAGCCATAACCTGAGCCGTAGTATTCTCGCCCTGGTCATCCGTATCTCCAGTACCGTGTCCACGGCCTCTACTTCTCGGTAGACCTGACATCTGAATTCATATGAACATTATTAGCATTGTGCTTGCACACTTATCGGTCCAACGATTGTAACGCTTTTCCCGACCAAAAGGTATTTCCACACTTAGTTAGTGGTTAACCTTTTCATAACTGTTCACTTAGGTAACTGTAGTTAGGTTTCCTAACTCGGTATATCCCTAAGCTCGGTATTCTTGCCATCAGAGTGATACTTCGCTCTGATACCACTTTTTGTAACACCCCTACTACGCACATACCATTACTTGAAATCGCAGCGGAATTTAAACAGCTAAACAATAACTAAACGATTGGTGCTACAACGCCGTCAACCACCCACGTGGTTAACAAGGCTGAATAAATACGAGTGTATCGGTCTGATGATCAGACTCCCGAGCATAGAACTAAAACCACATATACATTAACATATTACCGAGTAGTATTTACTTACATCCTTTACTGTATACTATCATGTAAACTTCACAACCAAAATATATAACGCCCGGGAGCACAGGCGCATCCCGGGCCAACATCCAAAAGTAATCAAAAGTAAACCTGCATCCTAGAATCTAAAGACATTCCTCTTCTTCGATCCTCATCCTGCAGTAAAAGAAATATGGAGCCCCCGAGGGGGTCAGCAACCCTTGGCTGGTATGGTTAACGCGTAGCCCATCGGCTACCGGGATACGCGCAACTAATTGTCATGGTGACATGGCATTCATTTTAAAACACACGACATATGCATTATCATCACATAGGTATTGTACACAACATCACACATAACACACAAGAACAATTCCTTTAAGGAAGAGAACCAACACAATTAGTTCCCATGGAGAGCCTAGAGAATGTTGCCATGCTCATGCCAAGCTCGTTACATAACTCGTTACCGTCCTGTTAGATTGAACGGATAACTTAACACAAGGTGCCTCGGATATAGTGATCCAAGCCCACCGAAACAACACATATGCCCGTGGCCCGACGTGAGTCAGTAAAATAGCCTTGGTTAAGCTAAAGGGAAGGTTGGAAACCAAATTGGAAAACAACCATAACATACAAAGATTATCGAACCGGTTATGACATCGACTCCCATACTCACACGCGTGGCCGGAACAGACCGGACTCCTCACTTCCCTCGTTAGCACTTGTTAGTAGTTCAACATTGAACTCAGTAAACAATTCACAATAATAGGTCAAGTCTTGTTAGACACACACAAGGGAAGAGAGAGTCATGCTTAACAACATAATAATACTTAACAATTGTAAACTCTTTACATGGTTTAATCTTACAAAGTCATTAACACACAGAAAAACAAACAACACACAAGCCGGTGTAAACCGGTAGGCAACAGACTGCATGAAAACCATACCTTGGTCCTTGCTTCGATTTGTTTCCACCGTAGGTCACTCCTTACATGATTAATAACGTCGGTTAATTAATTATTAACCTCAAATTTACTAAATTTAACATGATTATATGACATGTTTTAATGTCTTAACTAATACTTGATTACCTACATTATACCCCCTAGGGTTTATTACTTAAGCCATTCTTGTTTGTTTTTTTTTTACAAGTTTAGGTCCAAACCGACCTTACCGACCGACCTTACACAGGTCGGTCCATTTCCAGAACATATTACCGTCAAAATTTTTACTCCGACCGACTTGTAAGTTCGGTCCCATGTTCGGTCTATTCCAGAGACTCGATCGTACTAAAAATCCATGCCCGACCGACCTTGCAAGTCCGGTCCCCAAGGTCGGTCCATTCCAGAAACCAATTCTCGCAGGGTAAACTGGGCTCGATGACCTGGCAGTTCGGTCGCAAGGTCGGTCTGCTCCAGACCCTATTTTCCATGCCCATTTAACTCCAAACTTCTCCTAAGGCCTCCTAATGATTTCTAACATCATTTGGTACACTTATATCCTCATACAACATCCATGAAACTAATTATCTATCACCTTAAACACTTACTCATTTCATACCGAAATTCCTAACACTTATGTTATTTCCTCCTTAGTTTTCCAAGTGGTGTTTCATACTATGATAACCACTATGCCAAATGTTTCCTCACCACTACAAACATCATCTCCCAAGCATTTTTTTCTTTCAAAGCAACTCCTTGAACATCTTACAAGTTTATAACTCCCATGCAACAAATCACTTCATCCCTTTTCACCAACAATGCACAAGTCCTAAATACAATCTCACCATGATCTTGAAATGTCCCAAAACATTCTTTTGCATTCTAAATCCTCTAAAACATTGCCTAAGCCCTTTTTACATCTTTAAACAACTCAATGCATGTTTCTTCCACTAGTTGATCACCTTACCATACTAAACATTTCCTAGCTTACCAAACTCACTCTAAACCCTTAGAACTTCTTGTTTTACCTAAATTTTGACATAGGTTCTCCTATAACATTACTAAACCAAAACACATTGTTTTCTCCATTAAACACACAAGAACACCTAAATTCACCAAGAACACTCTCACACACAAAGTTTCACCCTAGTTACACTACATTACAATATAGTGCATAATTTAAATTGCATGGCACTTAGGCCCTTAAATAACATGGCTCTTAGGCCCTTAAGATGCATAAATCTTAAACACTGAATTTCCACAATATATTTGCCTTTGACCTGCAAATACACTCAACAATACATATGCCTTTTACTAAGCCCTTAAGAGCATTCTTCAAGTCATTCACCATTGGCTCCTTAGATCATTTTAACAAGCAATATGCTCTCATTTCTCCTAAGACTTTAAACCACATTAGGTTAGCATATTTACCTCTTTTTCCTCACAAACTTCTTTCTTGTTTCCTTGACTAAATTGGCAAGGCTTTTAGTTGCTTGTCAACTTCTAAACATTGTACACAATGATATAATGAGTATAAAAGCTTAAGCTTCATCTCATTGTAAACCCTAGTTACATAATTTTTAAAGCATTAAGGTAGTTGTTTACCTTGGTATTTGAAGAGAGTTTGAATATCTATCAAGAGAGGACTCCACCTACTCCTTGAAAGGTTGGAATGAAGCTAGAACAAAGCAATATAACGAGCACCATCAATGGTGATTTTCGGTTAAGATAAAAACATGGAGGAAACATCATTTTCTTTGAGATTCCTTACCTAGAAGCAAAGGAGATCAATAATATGTAGAAACATAAGCTCAAGCTCCTTCAATGGTGAACTCATGGCACCGAAAATGGTGATCTTGAAGTTTTGAGAAGATAGGAATGAAGAGCTTGATGAGAGGAAGAGAATGGTGGGTGTTGTTTTTGATTGTTTTTAAGTGAGCTAGGAGATAATGACAATGGAAGTTGGTGTTGATGGTGGTGCTGTAGCAAAACCGTGAGAGAGCAAGAAGATGAAGTTGGAGACGGTGGGGAAATGAAGAGAATGAGAGAATGAAGATAAGTGAGTTTGTTTAGATATTTAAGTAAAGTAAATAGTGATACTTATCTATTTTTCTATCTTATCAAATTAACAAGGGGATGAGTCATCCCATAAGAAAGCTGCCCCCCCCCCCCTTTATTACATAAGGGGTATTTTAATCTTTATTTGTCAATTTAATTACTTATAATAACATATGTTACAAACTAGTTATTAAAGTTACTATTCATAAAAACAAGGCACATAGATGTGAAATTTTTTATTTCCCATTGATAAGACTTCCAAATGTGATACTATATAGTACAAATGTAATTAAAGAGTAATGATGGACATTTAGCCATTCAAAACTTATTACAGACAATTTTTTCGAAAATGTGCTTTAAGACTCCTTAAAGCAACATTTTTGTTTTAACTTGTTTTCAAGCTTGGTTTTCTTGATAATTGGTTTAATATGTTCATAGTATATAAATAAGGTCTTGGTAAGTTCATAGGTCTTAACCAAGCTATCCCAAGCTTAGAGCACATTTTGGCTCTTATTGACCTTAAAGCACATTTGGTTTTCTATGGTTAATTTGCTTACTAATGTTTCTAAGACTCTTTTTAGTCTTAATATACCATATTTAAATGTTTAAACAACATACTAAGGTTGGGGATTTCAATAATGCTACTGATTAGCATCCCGTATAACAATACAACTCTACGGTACCCCGTACCGTCACTAATACCTCCCGGTTAACCCCCCGTTATAAACAGTCAATGTTTGTCGGGTTTTTGGCTTAACTCGAGATTGGAAAAGTGTTATGTTACATGCGTAGTCTTGTCTTGTATATTAATATACTTATTGTTGAACTTGTTATCGCATGTGACTTAACATACCCTGTATGTCGATAGTTGTTTCTATTGTACGTATGATTCTTTGTCATAGACTATTCATCTCACCTTAGTATTTATTTTTCTAAGGTTTGTCTCTTTTTCTTTAAGTTCCATGTGGTATAATTCATATGTAAACAATACCTTGAATTATATAAATCCTTATTATCCCATGTATACTCTTAACATTAGAATTCCATAACTAATGTTTGTAATTCTTTTTCCCTTATCATATGTGATTTTAATATGAAAATACATGGTCATTAAACCATATTATATTTTCCCACCATATAATATTTATTAATATTCATGTATTATGGAACTATTTCTTATATGGTAAGTCTTATAATATATTCATTCTTTTTAATGAACACCTCTTATATTATAAATGTTATACTTCTTATAACATTTAAAACCATATTATAAATTCCATTTTAAAATGTTAACATTTCCAAACAGCACCTATTTTCTTAAGTATTTACAAAATCCACCACATAATTAATATAATGTTACATTATAGTTATACAAACTTATATTATGACATTTTAGTCATTAAGCCATTATAAACCTATAGTTATATTTGTTGTTATAAAAACCAAATAGTCCCTTATATCTTCGCTTTTAAATAAACACTAAACTTCTATAAATCAAATCAACCTCAATTATATTTCATTGTTACACTTATAAACTTATACCTGATATTATAATCCTTAAGCCTTAATATAATTAACCTATGGTTATTATTTTTTTAAATAACCGAACAGACCCCCTAGGTTTATTCTAATTATTTTTCCACCACTTAACTTTCTATATTCACCAAATTCTCCTCTTTAGAACATATAGTTTTCTAATATCATCGAAACCATATATATACTCTTTTTATAAAACCTTATATATAACTCCAAAAATTACAAACTTTACCAAAAGGTTATAAAAATCATTACTAACCTTATATTTTCTCTAAATCTCGGTTTTACCACATATGTTACCCTTTTGGTAACAATATTATGAAATATTTATATTATACCTATAATTCATATAAACTCTAAATTTAACAAATCAACTTCTAAAAAATTCCTAATAACCTAAGGTTTGTACTAAACTCCATTTATACCCCAAGTTTCGGAAACCACAATTTTAGCCCATCTCTTATAAATCTTTTACAATTTAATACTTATCATAATATAAGGTTGTATTTTAATTCTAAAATCTCAAACTTGCTCAAAGTCTCCTATATAGTCAACTTTGACTTCTAATACAAATTGGGACCAACTCTTTAGTAATACCAAACTTCAACCTATACTTTTCTATTTTTATAATTTTGACCCAAAACTTTATAAAATGTTATAATTTTTATTAAATTCATTTAAAAACCCTAAATTCCTCTAAATTAAGCCCATGGCTTTATATTTTATCAATAATTACGGTTTGGCCCCAAACTTAATTATATAAGCATTAATCAAACTAAATAAGCTTATACACTTAAATTAAAATGGCCTAATGACATGGCCTTATTACAACCTTGAACTTGCAAAATAAATTACACAATAAATGTCTCAAAATATAATATATACTCACGGCCTCACTTAAATTTGATTATTTTTCCACATAATGTCATAATTTGACCATTATGTTAATTAAATCTCTTAAATGACTAGCTTAATTTATCTTAGTCATTTTTTTCCATTTTTAGGTCAGTATGACCCTTATGTTAAACTTCACTCTCGGCACAATTTATATATGTGCTTTAAAATCATAAAAATCATAAGTTTAAGGTGTTTATACCTTGATTTGCCCTTGTATGAACTCGGCCACTTGAAGGAAAATTCACCACATCAATTAGACATGTTTAATACACCAAAACAAGATATGGTTATACTCCGAGCTTGAGCTTAACCATAAGGAATAATTAATGTAAGATTTAAGGCAAGAATCACCTTAAAAATGCAAGGGAAGTTCAAGAGGGATTCGGCCTGAATTAAACACACCACAAGGTGTTAGATCCACTATATAGACATAGGAAATAGCTAGAAACAACAAGCTGCCTTGGTTTTAGGTTTTACCTTGGAAAAATGCCTTAAAGAAGGGTATTTCCTTTGGATCTCGGCCACCCTTGCTCCAAATGGCTAACCAACTGATTGAACATGTAAATATGAAGATTATGAGTGTATAAACTCGTAAAAATCAAAGGAAGAAAATCGGATGAGGAGTAGAGAAGCTTAAGGTATGTTTTTACCTTAAAATGAGATTTTGAGAAACTTTGGTCTCTTATCTTGCTTTAGCCGAGATTGGTTGGTGTTACAAGCTTAAAACACTGAGAATAAGCCATAGGAATTGATGAGCCACGAGATCTAAGTGTAGATGGTGAAAAGATGAAGAAAAAGAGCCAAAAACAAGCCTTAAACCATTACCTTCGAAACTTAGGAGTTAGATCTACCTTCCATGCTCAAGAACAAGGCTTGAGAGGTTCTAGGAAGGGAGAGAGCTCGGCTGGAATGGCTGGAGTCGGACAAGGAGGAAGAGAATGATTGAAGAGAGCATTATTTGATTGAAAATGCACTTTAGATTAGTTTATGATTTGTTAATGAAAGATGACTCACGAAGGAGATAAGAGGAGACAAGAAATCGGCTAATGGAGGGGCAAGTGAGGCTCACACGGTTTTGCAGCTGGAGGAGTCAAATAATGGAGCTAAAGTAAGTGTATTAATTAATCAAAAGCTAAAAGGTAACCCTTAATTTAGGGTATTACGTTGGAGTCTTGTCTTTAGTATAAGCAAGTGGCTATTTCAAGCCTCTCTTGTTTTGGCTGCTGATCTCATATGGTCCAAGGGGTCAACTTTGACCTCTTGACCATTCTTAGTCAATGTTGACTCAAGTGGGCCCCTTTTAGGGTTTTATTAATATTTTAATATTAATTTGTAAAAATTTGTAAAATTTGGAATTAAATTCCTAATATGATATAATGTGATATAATATCATATTTAAAGGTAATTATAACCTTTAAGCCCATTAAAAACCAATTTAGAAGGCAATTTCACAAAAATGTGCTTTTAGGAGTTTTAGTGCACATTTTGTGTTGCAAGGTGCTTCTGGGCTTAGTTTTCTTTGATAATAGTTTTGTTGTGTTCCTTACTTCATTATAATGCTTAGGAATCCACTTTGGATCCTATTTGAGGTCATACAATCTTTATGGTGCTTTAAAGCACATTTTTGGCTTTACCGATCTTAAGGCATGTTTTGCCTTGTTGAGATCTTTTAGATTGTTCCCCAATAATATTTAGATTTTTATTAACCATCTTAGATCATTAATAGATCATTTATATATGTTTTAAAGGTTAGGGGTATTTCAATCTACCCCCCTTAAAAAGGCTTCGTCCCAAAGTCCTTAATCCTCTACAGTTCACCTAAGGAATCAAGTTCCACTAAGTAACCAAACAGTCCATCGCTAGGGAGTAACTCCCACTAGGTTCAAACCTAGTCTATACATACAGCATATATCAAATAGCCAAACTCATGGTATAAACTCATTCATATCACAGCACTAAATAAGGTGCACATCCAACTCATAACAAAAGTACTCAGCGGTACTATATATATATTCTCAAACAGGTGCACTAAGGCACATACATAAGATGTATTAAACATACAATCATCCAAACAAACATGTATGACGTAGCATACCAAACAAAACACACCACCAAAACAAGACCTAATGCATAACATATGCGCAAGCCAAGTGGTGTCTACCCCCCTTAAAAAGGGTTTGACCACGAACCCGTACAAGTATCACAGCTACTACTCAAAGAGTGCGGGATACTTCACTCTCATGGAGTCCTCTAACTCCATGTAGCCTCTCCACCTCATGGTTCGACCAGAGAACCTTGACCATGCTAACAGTCTTGTTCCTAGTCTGTCTCGTCTTCGTATCGAAAATGTGGAGTGGTACTTCCTCGTAACGTAGAGCGGGGTCCAACTGTAAAGTCTCTGGCTGTAACACGTGCGATGGGTGGGGCACATACTTCTTCAGCTGTGAAACGTGAAAGACGTCGTGCACCCTCCCGAGCTCTACTGGCAAATCTAGTCTGTAGGCTAACGGGCCCACTCGCTCCCTAATCGCATAAGGTCCAACATATTTCGGGCTCAACTTGCCCTTCTGCCCGAACCGGAAGATTCCCTTCATGGGTGACACTCTGAGGAATACCATGTCATCGGTAGTGAACTCAATGTCCCTTCTCTTGGTGTCTGCATATGATTTATGCCGGTCCTGAGCTGCTTTCATGTTCTTACGAATCTGTAGGACATCCTCCTTAATCTGCTCTAGGTACTCAGGTCCTAGAAGCGTATTCTCGCTGGCCTCATCCCAACATAAAGGAGTCCTACATGGTCTACCATATAGTGCCTGAAACGGTGGCATCTGTATCGAGGAATGGTAGCTGTTGTTGTAGGCGAACTCTATCAGATGTAGTCGCTCTAACCAACTCCCCTGAAAATCTAAGGCACATGCTCTTAGCATGTCCTCCAGTGTCTGGATGGTCCTCTCACTCTGACCGTCGGTCTGTGGATGGAACACTGTACTAAGCTTCAACTTTGTACCCAAGGCTTCTTGAACCTGTCCCTAGAATCTGGACAAAAACCGAGGGTCCCTATCAGAAACAATAGTCTTTGGCACACCATGGTGCCGGAACACCTCCTTCTGGAACAAGTCCGCTAACTTCGGGACCTTCCAGGTATCTTTCATAGCAACAAACTTCCCCACCTTCGTCAGACGGTCCACAATGACCCAAATCGTGTTCAGTCCTCCCTTAGTGAAATACCCCGTAATTAAAAATAGTGATTAATTAGGCTAATAAGTAATTTGGAAGCTTAATTCAGTGTAAATAATCATGAGGGAACAAATCCCGAAGGAAACGGATCCCTAAAATGGTTTAAAAACATTAACGAGCCTTAAAGCGCGTTTTTCGAGGTAACCGGGAAGACGTGTCTTTAAGCGGGTCAAATAGACTCGTAACAATTTTGGTCAACTAAATAATCATTAATAATATTAGTGAAGCTTTAGAACCAATAAAATCAAGAAAACGAGAAATTAGTAAAAACTGTCAAAAACGGGAAGTTGTGGGGTAGAAACACAAATAACACAAACTTAGGTGTCCACTTTTAAAATAAAAAGTAAAATGTATGTGTGTGCTGTGTGTGTGTCCGATTTGGACCCCTCACTCACACTCTCTCACACACTCACTCCCTTATTTACAAAACTACAAAACTAATAAAGTAAACACTCACTGCTTTATTACCCCACACTCTCACACCCTCTCTCCTATCTCTATCTCCCTCTCTCACGTAAATCCCCCACCCTCACTCTCTCTTTTCTCTTCTTCTTCCTCCTCCAGCGATTTCCATGGAGAAATGAAAACACCCACACAAAACTCTACTTCTCTCCTCTTGTTACTCCCTTAAACTTCCTCCAAAAATTATAAAAAGTATACCATTGGAATCCTCTCATCAAGAGCTACATTTCTATCCTTTCAAAATTCGAAAACCCACATTTTCGTTTATGGGTATGTCCCATTTGGAGCTTCAAGACCACCATTAGAAGGCCCTCCTTCTCCTTGTTCTATTGAGGTAAAAATATTCGTAAAAACTCCATCTTTTCCTAGCCTCAAAGGCAAAACGAAAATGTAAACTAAAACCCTTGCTTGCTTCATTATGCTAGCCGATTTTGGCCTTGTTGGTGGAGTTGGAATTTTGTTCTTGAGCCACTCCAAGCTTCATTTACACCCTTACAAGGTAATGAGAATTCTAAACCTTAAAACCTACTTAAAGCTTAATAATAGTTAGGGTTAGTTTTTAATGTATTGAAATGTGTATGTATATGGGTTGTAGAGTAGAGAATTTGTTTTTGCTAAACCGGTGGAGAAAGAGAGGAAGGAAGAAGAAAGAAGGAGAAAGAAAATCTAGAGGAGAAACAAGGTAAGAATGCTCTTTTGTGTAGCCTTGTATATATGTGTTGTAACAGATTTGTAGAAGTATGAATTTAGTAATGAAAATTGTATTGAGTAGTAGAGTAATATATAAGAGAATGTAAGTGTTTTAAACCCTTGGAAACAATTTTAAAAACTGTCACAAACATAGTTGGGAATTAATGTTGAGTGCAGGAATTTCTATGAGTGTTTTAGTATTGGTATTGTATATGGGAGCTTGTATATTTTTGGTTGTTGAAAACAGGTGAGATGATGTAAATATGGATGAAAACAATGAGGTGATAGTATAAAAATATAGGGGAGACTATGGCAAAATTTACTTAGAAACTAGTGGACTTAAGAGATTAGAAACTGGGTGAATGGCATAGGTTGTAACAGATTTTAATAGAGAAAGATAGAGGGTGTATTAGGAGAGATAGTTAATGTAGTTGTAAGGCATTAGAGGTGCTAGAAATGACATTAGAAGAGGGAGCCATTGATGGAGAGTGTAAATGTCAAAATCTGTAGCAAAATGCATTAAGGAAGAAAGCAATGTGAGTGTTGAGTAGAAACTTAGGAAAATTGTGTGTATAAGTTAGTGTAGAATTGTGTAATGAATTAGGAAATGAATTAGCATGATTTAGAGTGTTTAAATTGTACTAAAACATGTTAGGATGTAAGTAGGAAGATTGGGGAAGCAATGGGTGAAATTGGGAAAGAAAAATAAAATCTGTAGCAATGTTCTGCTACCGTCCGACCCAGAGTCCGGATCAGACGTGGGTCGGACAGGGCTTGAGTAGCGGGACACAAACAATCTGGAATGGTCCGACCCAGGACCGTGGATAGGACGTGGGTCGGACAGGTAAAAAAAAATAAGGGTCGAAGTTTCTGACTTTGTCCGACCCAGAGTATGGGTCGGACAGTGGGTCGGACGGAGCAGGGACACGGGACCGAAACCTTCTGGAACGGTCCGACCCAGAGGGTATGGGTCGGACGGAATAGTGCTGGGTCGACAGGGTGAATTTCAGAGGACGAACTCTACTGGAATGGTCCGACCCAGGGCTTGGGTCGGACGGTGGGTCGGACGGGCGGACGGCCCAATACTTACAAAAAAAACTGTAAGCTTATAACTGGTATGTATATATATATATATATATATATGTGTATACCCTCCTACACATATGTATATATATAGGTAAGTAAACCATGGATAAGTAATTAAAAATGAGTAAATGAACTATAAGTGTTAGAAATGCAAAGACTTAGTAAGTATGGATTAGTAAACGTAAGAGTAATGAGTTAAGTTAATGATGGCTATAATAATCATTTAATTGTATATGTATAAAATAGAATTTGATTTATGACACCGGGAGAACGTTTGGAAACACGTACGACGGTGAACGGTATGGATTCCTCATGCCCCGTATGCTATCTTGGATACTCTGATTTGTGTGTTGTGTGCTAATTGATCACCAAATAAGATAAATGCACGAATCGGAGTTAATATGCATACTTGTGAATATGTAGTGTTGTATGTTGTGAATATTTTCTTAGATCTTAGTTTGTATAATTCATGAAATGTATGGATGATAATGAATGTGTGTATGTATGTTGTATTGCATCATGACCGAATATTTGTGTGAATGGACTTCTAACTTATTCCTAACAAGCTAACCATCCTAACTTAAATTGGTAATTAAATTGGAATGAGTAGAAGTCCGATATAGTTTCGGCCACGCGTGAGGATGCGGAGTCACGAGAGGTTGGCTCCAATTCCTGACTCTTAAACTGGTCGCGGCCCAAATCCCTTAAGTGGGTAGCATCCCGGATTGGTGAGTCAAGTAAATCCCGGAGGTGGGACGGCGTAGTCCCCTGCGCCGGAGGTCCCGACGACTTAACTTGAGTACAAGTAAGTAAGTAAGAATGAGTAAGTAAAGTAAATGAAAGTAAGTAAGTGTAATTAAGAAAAAGTAAGTAATGAGTAAAAGAGTAAAAGCATTCCGATTAACCCGGATGCATAATTTGGCTAACCTCGTGAAGGTAAGTAAGATGCGTGTTATTGTATTGCTGCCTTGGAATGTGTAATGTATTGAGCATGATTGTATGATGTATGTAAAGCATGTATGTATGTAATTACTGAACAACATGTTTAGTGGACGTCAAATAGTCGGCGTGCCCTAGCTAGCACGCGGTATATGCGGAGTTTATACGCAGCGTTTGCTGAGCCCCTTGGGGCACCATTTTTACTACACGCAGGTACCCGTGAAGGATGAAGATGTGAAGACATAGTTCTAGTTTTTTTGTCTTCTTTTTGGTTTGTAAACATTGAATGATGATTGGTGTACTGAGTAGTACATGGCTGTAGTTTTTGATTAGCCGGTGTACCATGGGGTACACCTTTTTGGATAGTGGAAGAATTGGATTGGGGTATAGATGAGTAGCTTGTAGAAACTCATTCTTTTGGGAAGTTGAATTGGGATGTAATTGAATACACTTAAATACTCGGTGATCCATTGATGTAAGTATTCGGTACGTGGTATTTTGGTAAGTAATATAGTAGCTCGGTATATTATGTTCATCAGACCGTGACTGTAAGTAGAATGAGCCTAGCTAGCCGTATGGGCGGTTAGCGGCGTTGTATCACCCGCCGTAGTAAGTAGTACTTCCGCTGCGAGTAACTCTGGATTATGGGACGATGGAACGGTAAGAATAGGATTAGCGGTTGGGGTGTTACAAAAAGTGTTATCAGAGCGTAGTTACGCTCTGATGTCCATAGTACCGAGCATAGGGGATTACCGAGTTAGGATTTCAACCGTCTTAGGACGAATACTTAGAAACCTAACTAGGAACTACTATTGTTAACAACGGATACCCTTGATGTTCTTAGGAATGATACCTTGCTTAAATTCCATGACCCTTGAGTCATATCTTGCGGAGCCTAATGTAACTGTTAAATATTCAGATGTCAGGAAGAGGTCCAGGTCGCCCTAGAGGAGGGGGCAATGACGGACCTGGCGCGCAGACGATAGCTGAGATCGTCGCCGCCACGGTAGCGCAGATGCTACCACAAGTAATCCAAGCTATGCAACAAAACCATCAAAACCAACAGAACCAAGCGGGACCAATCCCTCCCCCGCCACCCAGAGAAGCAAACTGGGTAAAAGCTGTAGCGGAACTCCGCCCTCCTTGCTTTAGGGGCAAGAGTGATCCGGCTAAGCTCGAAGCCTACATCTCCGAGATGGAGACGGCGTTCGAAACCCTCGAAGCTCCTGCTGAAGTTCGAGTCAGAGTTGCTGCTTATTATCTGAAGGATGCTGCTATGGATTGATGGAAGCTAATCAAGCATGAGCACGTCAGCGACCCCACATTCGATTGGGAGTCTTTCGCATCTCTCCTCTGATCCAAGTACTATCCAGAGCACGTAAAGACTAAGAAAAGGCTAGAGCTAGATGCCTTGAAGATGACGGACAAGTTGTCTGTGGATGAGTACTACCGCACTTTCACTTCTATCCTCCGTCTTCTCCCTGATCTAGGATACACCGGTCAGGTGTTGGTCGATCGCTTCAATGGCGGTCTGAGCCATCGCCTTCGGTACAGTATGGGCTACACGAGATTTACCTCCCTTCAGCTAAATATCGGCTAACCCTTAGTATCATTTCAATTCCTTAAATTCCTTGAATCTCTTCCTTAGCCTTTCTTAAATGAGAATCCCGGCTAATACCTGAAACTTCAAGAGTGTTATCACGCGGCTTCTCGCGTTGAGATCACTTGCCAACTAAGGGATGAAGAAACCGTGCTGAAGCGCAAGGCCAACAACAAGAACACCAATGGCGAGGAGCAGAACCAGGGTAAAAGCTGGAAAAAGAAGAAGGGAAATTTCTTTCAGCAATCCCAAAAGAAATTCCCGAGTAAAAGCAGTGCCCATGCTGAGCAGGGCAAACCGGTTGAACTTCTTCAACTCGGTTCATCTGCACCGGTGGCAGCAAAGCCACTGAGATCATACCCACCTAAGGGTAAACTTCTATCTCTAATTCGTATTT
This sequence comes from Limonium bicolor, assembly GCA_023374045.1. Lineage (NCBI taxonomy): Eukaryota > Viridiplantae > Streptophyta > Magnoliopsida > Caryophyllales > Plumbaginaceae > Limonium > Limonium bicolor. The sequence goes on from CM041778.1 coordinate 384,680,284, forward strand.
GTATCAGTATCATATCTAGTATATCCACGCACACATGTGCTAACCCTCTAACCCTTTGGTTCTGGCTCAGGTGTCACCAAAACCTTCTCCGATGGTCGCGCCTATGTGTGCAGAAAGTGCAATCAGGACCATCCCGGCAAAGATTGCTATGGGAGAGAGATCAAATGCTACAATTGCTAGAAGCTAGGACATACAGCTAACAAGTGCCCAGAGAATGGGAAGCCGAAGGGGTACTACCAAAGCTACAGGCAGAGGGAAGGCAAGGAGGTTGCATCTGGTGATGCACCAGCCCAGCAGGCGCCACAGGGACAGGGATCCCGGGGACCTCCACGGGGTGCACCTCAGAGGCAGCCTGTCCTTCATGTGATTGACCGTGATGGGTCCAGTTCTAAATCCGGCCCAGGTAATAATCTAAACCTTTAATCCTTGAAGTAGCATGACTAAGTATTAGAGTAACTGTGTGAGTGAAAGCATGAGTAGATGAATTGAAGTGTGTATTGAGCATGAAATGAAGTAGTTGAAACTAGTACTCACCGTAGACGAAATTTATAACCATAGGAAGCTTTAGTATCTGTTATCCGATACCGGTAAACCTGAATCAAGAAGAGATCGACATCACCAACCACTACTACACCAACGAACAGTGTCAGGTCATCCGACCAGGTATGATCTTATTAAGGGGATACCTGACACCCTGTGAGCCTCGATTTTAAACCCTATCCTATGTTGAATAAAGTTGATTAGGATCTAAACGGGTTTTAGGTCCACTTATAACCTAAGATTAATAACTATGTCACATAACAATAATTATCAAAACCTAAGCTAGCTCACTGGAACCTATTATGAGTCGCCACCTAATTTTTACCTAGATCAAATTAGGAAAGGAGAGTTCGGGTTCGGGGGCTTGATATTCGACTTAATTAGGGTTCAATTACTTTCATTACCCTTCCTAGGTCGTTTTTCCTCTACTTAGTTTATTTACGGCTTATTACGAGTCGTTTTAACCTAAGTGCGCGAGCTTCTGTTTTTTTTTTGTTTTTAGCATTTTTTGACAGAGAATTAAAGTGAAATTAAAAGCTACCTAAACTAGGGTTTCGGAGGCAGAATTAGGTCAAATTTTGCTTACGTCCGTAGCCACGGACCAAACGTCCGAGACCACGGACCCCAGTTAACCTAAACATACAGAAAAGTCGAAATTAAAGGAAAACAAAAATTTGCAAAGTCCGGGGCCACGGACAGGATGTCCGTGGGCCCGGACATTATTAGAAAAACCTAAATTTTGAATTTTTAAAATCCCCGCCGTCCGTGGGTGTCCGTGGTCTCGGACAACGCGTCCGAGGTCCCGGACCATAGGTCCGAGGTCACGGACCACCCACGGACAGGGGTTTTCAGAAGGTTCCCGAGGGTGTTTTGAGCTCAAATTTTATGGGTGTGTAGCCTGAAAGATGTACAAGACGTTAGTGATTGAAAGTGTTCAATTGAATTCGAATTAAGCACGAAACTTAGCAAACAAGTATCTGACAGAGGCTTAAATAAACAGCAATACAGATGCCTACGAAGTTAGCTGAGCCCAAATTTTGAGGCAAGACAGATAATACCGTGGTGAATCAGGGAAGTGGAGTTTCTACCTGTTTTACCTTCGGATTCACAGCGTTTCTTCACACCGGGACTCGTCGAGTGCTCCGTTGATGGCAGACCCGAGAGGATTTCGACCCAGGCTTCTGGTTGTTGGTTGTTCTTGCTGTTCTTCACGTTTTAGAGGTGTTTTGTGAGGTTTTGATGATTATTGGTGCTTTGGGGATTGGAAAACGTGTTTAGATGATGATTTCGGGGGATTTTCAGTATGATTTGGGTGGCCGGGTGTTGGAAAACGTGAGAGAGAGAGAGGAGGCCGTGTTTTCTGACTCTCTAGGGTTCTTCAGCATGTGAGGTTCTGCTTTTATCCAAAAACCTATCCCCTTATATAGACTTTCTTAAAGATAAGAGAATCTAGTAAAAGTAAGATTTTCGATATTTTAACTGAGCAACTTCCCAAAGGAATTTTGCTATGAAATTTTAACCACATGTCAAGAATGGATATTATGAATTTTCTGAGGTGGAAACGAATTTTTTAAATGCTGGAGCATTTTTAAATGAATTTCTCGTCAGATTCAATCAGAAATTGCTAGAAAATTATTGGAAATTCGAAAAATCAAAATTCCAACGCCATTATGCTTAAAATGTCATCCTCTATCATGGGTTAAAATATCAAAGCATTTCGAGCTGATTTGGGCACCCTTTGGAGAGAGAGAGAAAGCCTATAGGAGAACTCAGAAGCCTTAAAAATTACGAAAACGCCCCTGACAATGACGAAGCTGCTCCTCAGGCCCTGGAACACGCCGATCGGGCCGGAGTCTCTTACTGTTTGATGGAGATGGCTCTCAAACCTCGTAGACCTTAACCAGGGGGTCAAAATTTTGGGTATAACAGATTGCCCCCGACAACTGGACTTTGTAACGAATGAAAAGTCTGGTTGATGCTTGAGTGGTGCCCCAAAATTTTGGACTCCACAGAATCCTCCACGTTGTGTGAAACCGGGTTAACGATGCCCAGCTATTCGGAGGCGCTGACTACCTAAGCTACAAAACATTGTCGAGCTATTCTAAGGCGCTGACTTCCTAAAGGTAATAGTGAAGTAATGTCAGACTATTCTAAGGTGCCGACTACCTATAAGGATGATACGATGTCAAGCTATTCCAAGGCGTTGACTACCTGAAATGATGACATGCTGTCGAGCTATTCTAAGGCGCTGACTACCTAAAGTGATGAAAATGATGTCAAGCTATTCTAAGGCGCTGACTACCTAAAGTGATGAAAATGATGTCAAGCTATTCTAAGGCGCTGACTACCTAAAGTGATGAAAATGATGTCAAGCTATTCTAAGGCGTTGACTACCTAGAGTGATGAAAATGATGTCAAGCTATTCTAAGGCGTTGACTACCTAGGATGTGAAAACTGGATGAAAATGCAAGAATGCTGAAATGCTAATGATGCAAAATGATGCTGATGCTGGTGATGATGCCGATGGTGTTGATGATGTTGATGATGCTGATGATGCTGATGATGCTCGGATGCTTCTGGGGGACCGAAACCCGTGTCGATGCTCCTGGCTGGACCCAATGTGGACTTATTGCCATCGCCCCCCAAGCGGTGTGCAGGGATAACTCCTGGTAAAACCCTGGGGACTTATTGCCTTTGCCCACCATTCGTTGATCCCGAAAATAAGTTGACATCGCAAAAGGAGGATTATGCCATCACCTCGCCAACTTTTCTGTCGCCAGGTCTTGTGACGCGCCTGGATAATGCAACTAGGTCTTATGACGAGCCTATATGAAGGAGATGAATGCAATGTGTTTGATGAGAATGGGTAAGCTAAAGGGCAACGCTAGGTCTTACTACGAGCCTAAGGAATGCACTAGGTCTTATGACGAGCCTAAAGGTTGGATCTAGGTCTTATGACGAGCCTAAAGGGTAGTTCTAGGTCTTATGACGAGCCTAAAGGATGGTTCTAGGTCTTATGACGAGCCTAAGGAATGCAACTAGGTCTTATGACGAGCCTAAAGGATGGATCTAGGTCTAATGACAAGCCTAAAGGATGGATCTAGGTCTTATGACGAGCCTAAAGAATGGATCTAGGTCTTATGACGAGCCTAAAGAATGGATCTAGGTCTTATGACGAGCCTAAGATGGATCTAGGTCTTATGACGAGCCTAAAGAATGGATCTAGGTCTTATGACGAGCCTAAAGGGTAGCTCTAAGTGAAAGTGAGTAAAATGTATGATGGGTCTAAATGGATGTAGAAGGATTAGGGCTTATGTCAAACCTGGAGACGGTGGCGCTCAAGACGGGCCTGTGTGGGTGTTTGAATGTGAAGGTAGGGCTTAAGACGGGCCTAGGGGATTTGTTGTGGAGGAAGGGCTTAAGACGGGCCTATGGATGTTGTGTGTGAGGGAAGGGCTTAGGTCGGGCCTGAGGATGTTTGAATGAGAGGTAGGGCTTAGGTCGGGCCTGAGGTGTTTGATGTGGATGTAAGGGCTTATGCCTGTGGTGGGATGGTGGTGCTCAAGCTTTAGGTTTCAATTGTTGTCATGGCAATTGTTGGAACCAACAATTGCCCCCAGTATTTTTCCTTAGGACAATCTGAGTTAGAGTTCATGGCAATTGATCGAACGATCAATTCCCCCAGTATTTCTTTGATTAAATGTGCAAACAAGTCTCGTCCTCACAGGGTTAAGACTTATGTTCTGATGTGGTGCTTCCTAACCTACACTCGACGTGTTTGGTGTTTGCACTCGTTTCTCACTTATGGGTACAACTTCTCAACCATTTTTTGTTAAAAATTTGTTTAGATTTACGCGTTCAACTGTTACTTTCACATGATCAGATACACAACTACTAAGTCGGAAGTCTTTTGGCTTATGACGTGGCTATGGGGTGTGATGAATGACAATAGGACAATGGAGGAATGTTTAGGATATGTGGAGCTATAAGGGTGACCAAAGCTGCAACTTGCACCGTCTCTCGGACTTGCTTTTTGCCTGAAGTCGTTTGGCTACTTCGTGATGACTTCGCTTATGACTTGGACTTGGATTTTTGATTGTTCCTTGCATCTTTCCCTTCTTCCAATTTTGTTTCTTCAAGGCTTTTCAGGTTTGCCTTCTTTGATCTCCTTTCTTCGGGGTTCTTGTGTTTCCCGGTTTTGACTTTGAGAGCTGTTTTGATGCTAGCTCATTTGGATCCTGTCATTTACGGATCGCTTTGTCATGCTGGTAGCGGTTTTGCTTCTTTGGAGTTGTGAAGTTGTTGTTCGGAAGTCGGGCTCCTTGCTTCCTTTGGTCACCGGATTGGTTATTCATCACTGGCTGGCTTTTTTGTGGAGTTCGTAGTGTTGTAAAGAGGATATATACGAAAAGCTCAGCGGGGGTGCCTAGGGTTTAATGACTGGGTTCACAGGCTTTTGGCTGTGTGGTGCTGTACCTAGGTGCTTCGTCATCCCTAATAGTTGTGTATCCGTTCTTTGTTACTTTTCACAGGTTTAAGCGTAAATTTACAAATTATCTCCTTCGGTTGGAGTCATGCCGTTCACCTCACCTTTGGATGCGACCTCTCTGGAGTCGTGTAAAAATGACACGCTCTTTCGCTCTTGGTTTTACCGCTCAAGGCACTCTCGCGAAACGTTCACTCAGAGACTTGTTTGCGCATTTAAACAAAGAAATAAACATTATCGCTCCTTAACTCAGATTGCCCCCAGTATCGTTGCGGGGTTTCTTTGACAAACCTTAGAATGCCCAAGTTTTTGTGGAGGGTGACCGCATGTGCGGTGAACAATGGTGGTGAGTGGTGATGGGGTGATTGCTGAGTGATTCTTTTTTTTTGGCGGCAGCAGCTCTTTTTTTTTTTTAATGAAACGGTAGAAATGACGGAACGCTGCGACATGTGGGATGGCTGTGGGGAGGTGGCAATGTGTGGATGGGTAGGCGGTTTTGTACAGGGGGTTTCGTGAAAGATGAAGGTTCTTACTCTTATATGCTTGTAGACATGCTTTAAAAGAGAGAGTTTTTCTTTCCTTCTTTTTTCTTTTTCCTTTTTTCAGCACATGAATGGAAATATACTCATTAGAACACGAATCAAAGAGGAAATTTTATTGATAACCAAAGGAAGTAACAACGACATTGAGTACCAACTAAATGGGAGTGACAACTAAACTAGCTAAAGAACTAAAAGAAAAGACAAAACAAATGCTACGCAAAACAACAAAAGGGAGAAGAAAAGCAACAGCGATCCTTAATGGTGTTTTGGCATAGGATTCCCGAAGATATTTCCGCGCTCTGAGAACTGAAGCCCCTGGTCAATCAGGTCTTGGATCTTATGCTGTAGGGCCCTGCAATGATCGGTGTCGTGACCTGGCAACTGATGGTAGAGACAGAACTGATTTGGGTTCCTGCCCAAACAGGTGACTCCTGGTCGGGGCGGAAGAGGCTGTAAGATGTTCTGCTCCTGGAGTTTTTTCAGAGCATGACTCAATGGCCGACCAATATCTGTGAATTCTCGTTGACTGAAATCCTGCCTTGGGGGTGGTACTGCTCGATAATTCCTCCCCTGTTCCCTTGGCTGCTGGACCGCATTTACTTCGTACTGTCCCGCGTATCTCTGCGGTGCGCTCTGCGCATAAGCTGTGCTTGAGTAGGAGGCCTTTGCTGTTTCAGATTTTGGGAACTTCGAATTTCCCCCGGACCCCCGGGGGTATCCAAGCTTTAGGTCTCCCTTGTGGATCTTCTCCTCCAAAACCCCCACCTGGCCCATGAGCATATCAAAGCTTGGAAAGTACATATACTTTAATTCATCATTGTACTGCTTTTGCATGTTCTCAACAATCATGCGGATTTGTTCCTGCTCATCCATCCTTGTAGGCATGCCTGCTGCCTTCCTCCTCCACCGCTTTATAAAATCGGACATGGACTCACTTCCCGTTTGGCGTGTGCTAGCAAGGTCAGATCGGGTGATTTCCAGATTTTTAGCATACTCAAAGTGAGTCAGGAAAGCTTCGCATATCTCCTCATAGGTCTTGGTGTTCATCCTCTGAGTTAGGTACCATCGTTGAGGGATCTCATCTAGGTATCGGGCGAAGACCTTGGCCTTCTGCATATCATTGAGCCTCAGGATAGACATCTCTCGATCAAACATCGCCAAATGAATTTGGGGATCGGTCGAGCCTTTGTAGAGAGCCAAAGTAGGGAGCTTCAGTTTCGCGGGCAGCTCAACATCTGGATAGGATCCCATGGAAAGATAATCAAATCCAGCGGGTTTACCGGCCTTTTCCATGCGCTCAATGCGCCTCAAAGCCCTCTGAACTTCGGTGGCTAGCTGGTTCCCGGGAGCACCACCAACGTATCCAACTTGGGTGTCATGCCCTTCTAAGGAGATATTGTCCATGCCGTATAAAGGATTAACAAATCCTTGTAGCGGTCTTTCCTGTCTTGCCGCCTCCAAAGATCCTATTTTCTCATGGAGCTCAACTGTTGCCGCCGTATGCCGTGCCTCCAAGGCTTCAATGGCGGCTTGATGTTTCCGTACCAGGCTGGCTATTTGATCCTGCTCCCCTGTCAGACCCTCGGTGGCCCTGCTTTGGGCTGCCGTTTCCAATGCAGCCAACTTATCTTCTAGCTTGGCGATTGTGTCCACATATTTATTCTCGAGCGCCTGGATCGCTTCCTGGTGTTTCAAATCAAAGTTTTTCATGAGTTCTTCAACAGAAGTGTTCTGGTTTTCTCCCCCGTTGGTTGATCCTCCTGAGAGATATCGTCATGCGCTTGGACCGACATGTCAGATGAGCTAGAGTCTGCCTCGGGCTGAAATAACGGAGGTGGGGGAGTAGGCAGTCGGGTCAAACGTCCGGAACTTCTGTCCCAGCGCCTTTCTGAAATCTTGCCTTCTTTCTGTTTTGGAACATAAAAAGAAATATTAGGGCACGGGCTTTTAGTGACGTGGAAAGGTCTTCCTATGAGGGCCCTTGTGTTCTAATTACGGGACTCTTTTGCTTCTTCGGACTATTTGGGCCGTTTGAAACATTCAAGCATTTTAATCGGACTGGGGGAGATTGATGGGTCGATGCAGACATTGGGCCTGAGGCCCAGGAGAAAGAGAACACATACTCAGAAGTCTTACGTAAGGCGGTGATGCAAATGCCCTCACAAGATGACTCAGTCCAACAGGTATAGGTCGATCCGGAGAGGTGCTTGGGGCGCAGGCCCAGGTTACCACAAAGGAATAGGGCTTGCACGCTATTCTCTTTGGGCCACCCCACTTTTTCACATCACCTAAAGGTGTGCGTCTACGGTCGGGTCTTTGACTGACCAAACAATGGGCTTGGTAAGGGTACTGCCAGGAAAGTGCTTGGGGCTAAAGCCCAGGTATTAAGGGGGTGTGGTTAGGCGACACCCTCCTCTTTTCCCCCACTTATTCACATCACCTAAAAGGTGTGAGTCCCTGACAGGGGACCCTCAAACGGGTCCCGGGGTGAAACCGGTTTGTGTGGACCCTCGCTCTCATATGATGCAAGGGTGCAGGAATTAAAGTGCGCACAGAGTAAACAAACAATGTAATAAAGCCATAAATAAATATTTTTCAAGTTAAGCCCTCTTTCTTAAAATCAAACAAGTTAAAATTAAGAAGTAAATCCCCAGCAGAGTCGCCAGTCTGTGAGCCTCGATTTTAAACCCTATCCTATGTTGATAAAGTTGATTAGGATCTAAACGGGTTTTAGGTCCACTTATAACCTAAGATTAATAACTATGTCACATAACAATAATTATTAAAACCTAAGCTAGCTCACTGGAACCTATTATGAGTCGCCACCTAATTTTGACCTAGATTAAATTAGGAAAGGAGAGTTCGGGTTCGGGGGCTTGATATTCGACTTATTAGGGTTCAATTACTTTCATTACCCCTCCTAGGTCGTTTTTCCTCTACTTAGTTTATTTACGGCTTATTACGAGTGTTTTAACCTAAGTGCGCGAGCTTCTGTTTTTTTTTGTTTTTAACATTTTTTGACAGAGAATTAAAGTGAAATTAAAAGCTACCTAACTAGGGTTTCGGAGGCAGAATTAGGTCAAATTTTGCTTACGTCCGTAGCCACGGACCAAACGTCCGAGACCACGGACCCCAGTTAACCTAAATATACAGAAAAGTCGAAATTAAAGGAAAACAAAAATTTGCAAGTCCGGGGCCACGGACAGGATGTCCGTGGGCCCGGACATTATTAGAAAAACCTAAATTTTGAATTTTTAAAATCCCGCCGCCGTCCGTGGGTGTCCGTGGTCTCGGACAACGCGTCCGAGGTCCCGGACCATAGGTCCGAGGTCACGGACCACCCACGGACAGGGGTTTTCAGAAGGTTCCCGAGGGTGTTTTGAGCTCAAATTTTATGGGTGTGTAGCCTGAAAGATGTACAAGACGTTAGTGATTGAAAGTTTTCAATTTGAATTCGAATTAAGCACGAAACTTAGCAAACAAGTTATCTGACAGAGGCTTAAATAAACAGCAATACAGAAGCCTACGAAGGTTAGTTTGAGCCCAAATTTTGAGGCAAGACAGATAATACCGTGGTGAATCAGGGAAGGGGAGTTTCTACCTGTTTTACCTTCGGATTCACAACGTTTCTTCACACCGGGACTCGTCGAGTGCTCCGTTGATGGCAGACCCGAGAGGATTTCGACCCAAGCTTCTGGTTGTTGGTTGTTCTTGCTGTTCTTCACGTTTTAGAGGTGTTTTTGTGAGGTTTTGATGATTATTGGTGCTTTGGGGATTGGAAAACGTGTTTAGATGGTGATTTCGGGGGATTTTCAGTATGATTTGGGTGGCCGGGTGTTGGAAAACGTGAGAGAGAGAGAGGAGGCCGTGTTTTCTGACTCTCTAGGGTTCTTCAGCATGTGAGGTTCTGATTTTATCCAAAAACCTATCCCCTTATATAGACTTCCTTAAAGATAAAGAGAATCTAGTAAAAGTAAGATTTTTCGATATTTTAACTAAGCAACTTCCCAAAGGAATTTTGCTATGAAATTTTAACCACATGTCAAGAATGGATATTATGAATTTTCTGAGGTGGAAACGAATTTTTTAAATGCTGGAGCATTTTTAAATTGAATTTCTCGTCAGATTCATCAGAAATTGCTAGAAAATTATTGGAAATTCGAAAAATCAAAATTCCAACGCCATTATGCTTAAAATGTCATCCTCTATCATGGGTTAAAATATCAAAGCATTTCGAGCTGATTTGGGCACCCTTTGGAGGAGAGAGAAAGCCTATAGGAGAACTCAGAAGCCTTAAAAATTACGAAAACGCCCCTGACAATGACGAAGCTGCTCCTCAGGCCCTGGAACACGCCGATCGGGCCGGAGTCTCTTACTGTTTGATGGAGATGGCTCTCACAACCTCGTAGACCTTAACCAGGGGGTCAAAATTTTGGGTATAACACACCCGAAGCACAAATCTCAATCATCCGACGATGCAACGAGCTAGGAACGGGTCAAGGTGGATTTTATACACCCGAAGTCCCCGGTGGAGCGAAGATGAAGCTGAAAATGATGTGCTTGGGAAAGGACTGGAATCCTTATACCAAGACATACCAGGAGACATGCACACAAGATGGAGCAACGCCACCGACAATACCTCCAGAGTTTCAGACACTCGTCACACAAGCAGTAGAACTTGAACAACAATGTGAACATGAACCGATCCCCGCACTTGAAGCGGACCTCTGTATTGTCAACTTCTATGAGAAAGAAGGACGACTTGGGTTACACCAAGACAAGGACGAGACAGCGGAATCCCTTGAACAAGGGGTGCCCATAGTGTCTTGGTCCATTGGTGATGACGCCGTATTTATGTATAGCGAGCAGAAGCGTGTGGACCTCGCAGAGAAATTGGTATTGAGATTAGGAGATGTCCTAATCATGGGTGGAAACTCTAGGATGCTGTATCACGGGATCAACAAGATTAAGTTGAATACGGCACCGCCGGCAATAATCAATGCCACACACATGAAGCCAGGACGCTTGAACCTTACCTTTAGAAAGTATTAAATTTATAGTAACATGTAATCTATTAGTAACGTGTATTAGAGACACGGTCTGTATGATGGTTGGTTTATCAATAAAGAGCAGTGTTGAGTTAATTCCACTTGTGTCCACCATCAATACTTATCCAATTGTGAATTCAATATGTTATGGACTCGGTACCGAAGGTAACCTGAGTATCCTCACCGAAGCACCAGCCGGCAGAAGCGGCACCATCTTAACGGGAACATTCCCAGTAAATGGCATTGATGCCAATGTGTTATTCGACTCCAGCGCCTCTCACACTTTTGTATCACCATCCTTTGTGAAGAGGTTGAAGCTAGATGCAGATGAGCTACCGAACTTCATGGTTACTCTCCCATCAAAGGAGCGAGTAAAGTGCACTAGATATTATCAATCAGCCACCATCGAAATCAAAGACGAAGCGTTTCCCATTCCCTTCATCGAATTCAATGGGTTGGGATTCGACTTAATCATCAGAATGAATTGGTTGGAGCGGAACAAAGGTAGAATCCTCTATGCCGAGCATCGATTGCTGCTCAAGAGTCCTTCTGGGGTTACTGTATCTTACCGCCAGAGACCGAGAGAGCCTTCGACCACACTCATATCTGCTATGGCTATGTACCGGGAGCTCAGAAAGGGCCAAGAGGTGTATCTGTGTTATGTACAAGACCTGGAGAGAGATCCAGAGTTCAGTGATGATGTACCGATAGTATCTGAATTTCCTGACGTATTCCCTAAGGAGCTACCCGGCATGCCACCACCGAGAGCAATGGAATTTGAAATTGATCTTTTGCCAGGTACTGGTCCCATTGCTAGGGCACCGTACCGCATGGCACCTGCTGAAATGACTGAACTGAAAGAACAATTATGAGACCTTCTAGACAAAGGGTTTATACGCCCGAGCGTATCACCCTGGGGAGCACCGGTCCTTTTTGTGAAGAAGAAGGACGGTAGCCTCCGACTTTGTATTGACTACCGCGAGCTGAATGCGGTCACAGTCAAAAATCAATACCCATTACCACGCATCAACGACCTATTCGATCAGCTGAAAGGAGCATCAGTCTTCTCCAAGATTGACCTCCGTTCTGGGTATCATCAAATTGCCATCAAAGAACAAGACATTGAGAAAACGGCATTCCGTACCAGATATGGCCACTACAAATTCACAGTGATACCATTCGGTTTGTCAAATGCACCAGGTAAATTCATGGACCTCATGAATCGTCTATTCAATGAGCAGTTGGACACTTCAGTGGTTGTCTTCATCGATGACATACTTGTATACTCAAAATCAGTAGAGGAACATGAAACCCATTTGAGGAAAGTGCTTGAGACACTCCGCGAGAACCAGCTGTATGCGAAGTTCTCCAAATGCGAATTCTGGCTAGATCAGGTATCATTCCTTGGTCATGTCATCTCGAGCGCAGGTATCTCAGTTGACCCTTCAAAGATTGAAGCTGTACGATCATGGCCTAGACCCAAGACTGTTACTGACATTAGGAGCTTTCTTGGTCTAGCCGGTTACTACCGGAGATTTGTAAAGGACTTCTCGAAAGTCGCTAAGCCCATGACTACACTGATGAAGAAAGATGCACCGTTTGTATGGACACACAAGTGCGAGTTATCATTTCAGAGCTTTAAGGACTCATTGACCTCAGCGCCCGTCCTTACTCTTCCAGAGGGCACAGAGGGATTTGAGGTATACTGTGATGCATCAGGCAAAGGAATGGGATGCGTACTCATGCAGCATGGCAAGGTAGTTGCTTATGCCTCCCGCCAGCTGAAAAAGCATGAGGAGAATTACCCGACTCACGACTTAGAGTTAGGAGCCATTGTCTTTGCCCTGAAGATATGGCGACACTATCTCTATGGGGTAAGCATCACCATCTACTCCGACCATAAGAGCTTACAGTATGTATTCACACAGAAAGAACTGAATCTGAGACAGAGAAGATGGATGGAATTTCTTTCAGATTACGACATCAACTTGCAGTATAAGGAAGGGAAGGCAAACATCGTAGCCGACGCCCTGAGCCGTCGAGCACACTCGCTCCATTCGCTACTCGCTTCTTCTAGCTTGGTTGACGAGGTGCGAGACGCTCAGTTGAGCGACCCTTACCTAACCAAAATCAGACAAAAGATCGAAAATGGTACATTTGAGAAGAAAAAGTATGACTTCAAGCTACATGAAGATGGTTTGATTCGGTTGAATGGCAGGCTATGCGTCCCCCGAAGCAATGCTGAGCTAAGGGATCGCATCCTGCGAGAGTCACACAGTTCTACATTATCAGTCCATCCAGGAGCCTCCAAGATGTACAAAGACATGAAGAGGTACTTCTGGTGGTCTGGTATGAAGTCAGATGTGACAGAATTTGTATTGAGATGCTTGACATGCCAGAAAGTAAAGTTTGAACATCGTAGACCGGGCGGAATGGTACAATCGATGCCAGTTCCGGAGTGGAAATTTCATGATATCTCCATGGATTTTGTTGTAGGACTCCCACCTACCAGGGGAGGACTCAACATGATCTGGGTAGTAGTCGATCGCCTTACCAAGGTTGCCAGATTCATACCGATGAAGGACACCTGGAAGGTAGTGAAGCTAGCCGAGCTATTCGACAAGGAGATTATCAGACATCATGGAGTCCCGAAAACAATAGTATCTGACCGCGACACCAGATTTCTTTCGAGATACTGGAGAGCTACAAGGGAAGCGTTGGGTACAGAATTGAAGTTGAGTACCGCCTTCCATCCTCAGACCGACGGTCAGACAGAAAGGACCATCCAGACACTGGAGGACATGCTTCGGGCATGTGCCTTAGACTTTCAGGGGAGTTGGTTAGATAAGCTTCATCTTATCAAGTTCTCATATAATAATAGTTATCACGCCTCGATTAAGATGTCGCCTTTCCAAGCTCTATACGATAGACCTTGTCGTACGCCCTTGTGTTGGGATGAGTCAAGTGAAGCGGTCATAATAGGACCGGAGTACCTTGAGCAAGTGCAAGCTGAAGTGCAGCAAATTCGAGCTAATTTGAAGGCAGCCCAAGATAGACAGAAATCTTATGCGGATGTGAGACGACGTGACCTTGAGTTCGTCGTGGGCGACCAAGTGTTCTTGCGTGTTTCACCTATGAAGGGCGTATTCCGTTTTGGTCAGAAGGGCAAGCTAAGCCCAAAATTTGTAGGGCCGTACACCATTACCGAAAGATTTGATTCGTAGCCTACAGGTTAGCATTACCTGAGGACTTGGGCCGTGTCCATGATGTATTTCATGTGTCACAACTCAAGAAGTATATTGCTGATCCTTCTCATGTCTTAGAGCCCGAAAGATTATCCATTGAGCCGACCATGAGATATGTTGAAACCCCAGTGAGAATCCTGGATAGGAAGACCAGAGACACTCGCCATAAGTCTATACAAATGGTGAAGGTCCTATGGTCAAACCACGATGTCGAAGAAGCGACATGGGAGTTGGAAGATGCCATAAAGGCTAAGTACCCACAGCTGTTCATATACTAGAGAGTCTAGCATTTAGCAATACGGGTACGGGTCGTACCCCTTTTAAGGGGGGTAGAGCCCTTTTGCTTTTGCATTGCTTCAGGGTAAGCGTTGCTTAGAGAGTAAGTATTGTAATAGGTTTGGTATGGCACATGTAGTGCATGTGAACTTGGTATGCGTATGTATGTATGTGTAATGTGTAGTGTATGAATGTACTTGTACGATGTGTGATGGATGTGTAATGTGTATTCTGAATGGTAATGGTGTGTTGTGTATTGTGGAATGGTATGAATGGAAAATGTTGGATTGTGTATGTGAATTGTGTATGATGCTCGAAGTGTGTATGCTTGCAATGTGAAAGGAAATAAACACCCCATAGGTGTAGTAAGATGCATTATGGCAATTGGTTGCCTAATGAGTAGAATTACTTAAACTATTAACCTTGAGCAACTTTGAGGGCAAAGTTCCTTAAGGGGGGTAGATTGAAATACCCCGTAATTAAAAATAGTGATTAATTAGGCTAATAAGTAATTTGGAAGCTTAATTCAGTGTAAATAATCATGAGGGAACAAATCCCGAAGGAAACGGATCCCTAAAATGGTTTTAAAATATTAACGAACCTTAAAGCACGTTTTTCGAGGTAACCGGGAAGACGTGTCTTTAAGCGGGTCAAATAGACTCGTAACAATTTTGGTCAACTAAATAATCATTAATAAATATTAGTGAAGCTTTAGAACCAATAAAATCAAGAAACGAGAAATTAGTAAAAACTGTCAAAACGGGAAGTTGGGGTAGAAACACAAATAACACAAACTTAGGTGTCCACTTTTAAAATAAAAAGTAAAATGTATGTGTGTGTTGTGTGTGTGTCGATTTGGACCCCTCACTCACACTCTCTCACACACTCACTCCCTTATTTACAAAACTACAAACTAATAAAGTAACACTCACTACTTTATTACCCCACACTCTCACACCCTCTCTCCTATCTCTATCTCCCTCTCTCACGTAAATCCCCCACCCTCACTCTCTCTTTTCTCTTCTTCTTCCTCCTCCAGCGATTTCCATGGAGAAATGAAAACACCCACACAAAACTCTACTTCTCTCCTCTTGTTACTCACCTTAAACTTCCTTCAAAAATATAAAAGTATACCATTGGAATCCTCTCATCAAGAGCTACATTTCTATCCTTTCAAAATTCGAAAACCCACATTTTCGTTTTATGGGTATGTCCCATTTGGAGCTTCAAGACCACCATTAGAAGGCCCTCCTTCTCCTTGTTCTATTGAGGTAAAAATATTCTTAAAAACTCCATCTTTTCCTAGCCTCAAAGGCAAAACGAAAATGTAAACTAAAACCCTTGCTTGCTTTTTATGCTAGCCGATTTTGGCCTTGTTGGTGGAGTTGGAATTTTGTTCTTGAGCCACTCCAGCTTCATTTCACACCCTTGCAAGGTAATGATAATTCTAAACCCTAAACCTACTAAAGCTTAATAATAGTTAGGGTTAGTTTTTAGTGTATTGAAATGTGTATGTATATGGTTGTAGAGTAGAGAATTTGTTTTGCTAACCGGTGGAGAAAGAGAGGAAGGAAGAAGAAAGAAGGAGAAAGAAAATCTAGAGGAGAAACAAGTAAGAATGCTCTTTTGTGTAGCCTTGTATATATGTGTTGTAACAGATTTGTAGAAGTTTGAATTTAGTAATGAAAATGGTATTGAGTAGTAGAGTTATATAAGAGAATGTAAGTGTTTTAAACCCTTGGAAACAATTTTAAAAACTGTCACAAACTGTTGGGACATCGGAGTGTTGCAGAGATAGCCTTTCACCAAGACAGAGTCGATCACATTTGTCAGACACAAAGAGCAAGCTTCTGCGATGGAGTCCGCGCAACACAGAAAACTCCATGGACTCTACCATGCTGTTGCGAAAAATCAGGAGTTAACGCGGAACACCTATTAAGCGCCTCAACGGTCACGAAGCTCTTCCTCAACACCGAAGATCGCGGCCCAAGTAAGAAGACCAAGTAAGAGCCGTTGGAAGTTGCCCACTAAGTTAGTTCCGGTATTTTCGGAACTAACTCCTTCGACCCGTTGCTGAACTTAGAGTAAAATAAGACATGTAATAACAGTTTTTGTGCGTGCTTCTATCGAGGATTTTTTAGAGCTTAGAGAGAGAAAGAGAATCGCATGCAAGTCGAAAGGAAGAGAATACGTACCTAGTTAGTTAGCACCTAAGATAGACTCTTCCTAGGAAGTTCCTAGTTTCATTACGCTTACCATTGTTTGATTAGAGAGTTGTTGGGTAAGTGAGTGAAAACCGCAAAGTAGATCCTTTCTACTTAGTGGGCATTTGTAAGTTATTTTGTTTGACCAGGAAATGAAATAGCTTATTTGTGTACCTTGCTGAGTTCCATAGAGTCCTTCTCTCTTTCCATTGTTTTGCTTTAATTACCGCAAAAGTCTTCCGCTCCCTTAGTTTAGTTAATCGATAGAGTGCTTCTACATCACAGAGTGTTTCCCACTTCGAAGGTTGTTTGAGTCAACCATTCCTTAGATCACACCTTTGATTGGTTTGAGTTAGCCACCCGATCCTACACAAACATAGTTGGGAATTAATGTTGAGTGCAGGAATTTCTATGAGTGTTTTTGTAATGGTATTGTATATGGGAGCTTGTATATTTTTGGTTGTTGAAAACAGGTGAGATGATGTAAATATTGATGAAACAATGGGTGATAGTATAAAAAATATAGGGGAGACTATGGCAAAATTTACGTAGAACTAGTGGACTTAAGAGATTAGAAACTGGGTGAATGGCATAGGTTGTAACAGATTTAAATAGAGAAAGATAGAGGGTGTATTAGGAGAGAGTTTAATGTAGTTGTAAGGCATTAGAGGGCACGAATGACATTAGAAGAGGGAGCCATTGATGGAGAGTGTAAATGTCAAAATCTGTAGCAAAATGCATTAAGGAAGAAAGCAATGTGAGTGTTGAGTAGAAACTTAGGAAAATTGTGTGTATAAGTTAGTGTAGAATTGTGTATTGAATTAGGAAATGAATTAGCATGATTTAGAGTGTTTAAATTGTACTAAAACATGTTAGGATGTAGGTAGGAAGATTGGGGAAGCAATGGGTGAAATTGGGAAAGAAAAATAAAATCTGTAGCAATGTTCTGCTACCGTCCGACCCAGAGTCCGGATCGGGCGTGGGTCGGACAGGGCTTAAGTAGCGGGACACAAACAATCTGGAATGGTCCGACCCAGGACCGTGGATCGGACGTGGGTCGGACAGGCAAAAAAAAATAAGGGTCAAAGTTTTTGACATCGTCCGACCCAGAGTCTGGGTCAGACAGTGGGTCGGACGGAGCAGGGACACGGGACCAAAACCTTCTGGAACGGTCCGACCCAGAGGGTATGGGTCGGACGGAATAGTGCTGGGTCAGATAGGGTGAATTTCAGAGGACGAACTCTACTGAATGGTCCGACCCAGGGCTTGGGTCGGACGGTGGGTCGGACGGCCCAATACTTACAAAAAAAAAACTGTAAGCTTATAACTGGTATGTATATATATATATATACCCTCCTACACATATGTATATATAGGTAAGTAAACCATGGATAAGTAATTAAAAATGAGTAAATGAACTATAAGTGTTAGAAATGCAAAGACTTAGTAAGTATGGATTAGTAAACGTAAGAGTAATGAGTTAAGTTAATGATGGCTATAATAATCATTTAATTGTATATGTATAAAATAGAATTTGATTTATGACACCGGGAGAACGTTTGGAAACACGTACGACGGTGAACGGTACGGATTCCTCATGCCCTGTATGCTATCGTGGTTACTCTGATTTGTGTGTTGTGTGCTAATTGATCACCAAATAAGATAAATGCACGAATCGGAGTTAATATGCATACTTGTGAATATGTAGTGTTGTATGTTGTGAATATTTTCTTAGATCTTAGTTTGTATAATTCATGAAATGTATGGATGATAATGAATGTGTGTATGTATGTTGTATTGCATCATGACCGAATATTTGTGTGAATGGACTTCTAACTTATTCCTAACAAGCTAACCATCCTAACTTAAATTGGTAATTAAATTGGAATGAGTAGAAGTCCGATATAGTTTCGGCCACGCGTGAGGATGCGGAGTCACGAGAGGTTGGCTCCAATTCCTGACTCTTAAACTGGTCCGCGGCCCAAATCCCTTAAGTGGGTAGCATCCCGGATTGGTGAGTCAAGTAAATCACGGAGGTGGGACGGCGTAGTCCCCAGGGCCGGAGGTCCCGAAGACTTAACTTGAGTACAAGTAAGTAAGTAAGAATGAGTAAGTAAAGTAAATGAAAGTAAGTAAGTGTAATTAAGAAAAAGTAAGTAATGAGTAAAAGAGTAAAAGCATTCCGATTAACCCGGATGCATAATTTGGCTAACCTCGTGAAGGTAAGTAAGATGTGTGTTATTGTATTGCTGCCTTGGAATGTGTAATGTATTGAGCATGATTGTATGATGTATGTAAAGCATGTATGTATGTAATTAATGAACAGCATGTTTAGTGGACGTCAAATAGTCGGCGTGCCCTAGCTAGCACGCGGTATATGCGGAGTTTATACGCAGTGTTTGCTGAGCCCCTTGGGGCACCATTTTACTACACAGGTACAGGTACCGTCACGAAGGATGAAGATGTGAAGACTTAGTTCTAGTTCTTTTGTCTTCTTTTTGGTTTGTAAACATTGAATGATGATTGGTGTACTGAGTAGTACATGGCTGTAGTTTTTTATTAGCCGGTGTACCATGGGGTACACCATTTTGGATAGTGGAAGTATTGGATTGGGGTATAGATGAGTAGCTTGTAGAAACTCATTCTTTTGGGAAGTTGAATTGGGATGTAATTGAATACACTTAAATACTCGGTGATCCATTGATGTAAGTATTCGGTACGTGGTATTTTGGTAAGTAATATAGTAGCTCGGTATATTATGTTCATTAGACCGTGACTGTAAGTAGAATGAGCCTAGCTAGCCGTATGGGCGGTTAGCGGCGTTGTATCACCCGCCGTAGTAAGTAGTACTTCCGCTGCGAGTAACTCTGGATTATGGGACGATTGAACGGTAAGCATAGGATTAGCGGTTGGGGTGTTACACTTAGTCGGTGGGAGACCGACAACGAAATCCATCGAGATGTCCTCGAACTTCCAGCAAGGAATAGGCATAGACTGCACTAAACCTCCGGGTCTCCTATGCTCAAACTTAACCTTCTGACAGGTCAAGCATCTAGTCACAAAGTTCGCTACTTCCTTCTTCATCCCGCTCCACCAGAAATGGACCTTCAAGTCCTTGTACATCTTTGAAGAACCGGGGTGGACGGAAAAGAACGAGCAATGAGCCTCCTGGAGTATCTTCTCCTTCAAATCTGGAGAAGACTCCGGAATACACAAACGGCCATTCAGTAGAATCATGCCATCATTACACAGTTCGAAGTCATACTTCTGACTTTCAAAACAACCCTCTAACATTTTCTCCCTGATACTCTCCATATACTGATCACTCTCCTGTGCAGCTCGTATCTCATCAATCATACTGCTGCTCGCTAATAGTGTAAACAATGAATGCGCTCTGCGGCTCAGGGCGTCGGCTACTACATTCGCCTTGCCCTCTTTGTATTTCAGGTCTATGTCGTAGTCCTTCAAGAACTCGACCCATCTTCTCTGTCGCATGTTCAGCTCCTTCTGAGAGAAAAGATGCTATAACTCTTATGATCAGAGTAGATAGTGACTGTCACACCATAAAGATAATGTCGCCAGATCTTCAAAGCGAAGACTACTGCGCCTAACTCAAGGTCGTGTGTGGGGTAATTCACCTCATGCTTCTTCAGCTGTCGGGATGCGTAGGCAACTACCTTCCCGTGCTGCATAAGCACACAGCCTAGACCGGTTCCAGAGGCATCACAATATACCTCGAACCCATCAGTGCCCTCAGGGATAGTATGAACGGGCGCCGATGTCAGGAGATCCTTCAGTGTCTGAAAGGACTGCTCACACTCTGCAGACCATAAGAATTGGGACTCCTTCAAGAGATTAGTCATTGGTTTAGCCACCTTGGAGAAGTCCTTCACGAACCTTCGATAATAACCGGCCAAACCCAGAAAACTACGGACATCTGTAATTGTCTTAGGCCTTGGCCAACTCTTCACCGTCTCAATCTTAGCAGGGTCTACAGATATCCCGTCCGCTGATATGATGTGTCCTAGAAATGACACGCTGTCTAACCAGAACTCACACTTCGAGAGCTTGGCATACAACTGGTTCTTTCTCATGATACTTAATACCTGTCTCAAATGTAACTCATGATCTTCCCTGGTCTTCGAATAGATCAGAATATCATCGATGAACACCACAACTGAACTATCGAGCTGTTCTCTGAAGAGACGGTTCATCAAATCCATGAATATGGCTGGCGCATTCGTCAGCCCGAATGGCATAACGGTGAACTCATAGTGTCCATACCGTGTCCTGAAAGCTATCTTCTCAATGTCACCCTCTGCAATCCTAATCTGATGGTAGCCAGATCTGAGATCTATCTTTGAGAACACACTGGCCCCTCTCAACTGGTCAAATAAGTCATCAATCCGTGGCAATGGATACTTGTTCTTGACCGTGACCGCATTAAGCTCGCGGTAGTCAATGCAGAGTCACATATTGTCATCCTTCTTCTTGACGAATAACACTGGAGCACCCCAAGGAGAAACACTAGGTCGAATGAATCCCTTGTCAAGGAGGTCCTCCTGCTGTACCTTCAGCTCCCTCATCTCAGCCGGTGCCATACGGTAGGGTGCCTTAGCAATAGGGCCCGTACCTGGCAATAAGTCGACGGTGAATTCAATATCACGCACAGGCGGCATGCCTGGCAACTCATCAGGAAACACATCGGGTAAGTCTGCCATGATTGGAATGTCTACATCCATCTCGTCGCACTGTCTCGTGTCCTGTACATAACAGAGGAAGGCTTGTCGGCCCTTCCTAACGTCCTTCATCAGGGACAATGCTAACACGATCTTGACAATCGGCTCTCTCCTCACACTGCGGTATGACACTGTCTTGCCGCTCGGCCCCTTCAGTAGTAGTCGATGCTCTGCACAATGAAGGCGGCCCTTATGCTTCTGTAGCCAATCCATACCCACCATAATGTCGAAGCCCAAGTTCTTAAACTCAATCAAATCGATGGGAAAAGTCTCATTCATAATACTGATCTCTGACCCTAAGTACTGCCTGGTGCAACCTACTTTCTCCTTCGGTGGAAGGGTGACTGAAAAGTCAGAAAGCTGTTCGGGGGCAGCCCCCAACTTCATAGCAAATGCCGAGGAAATAAAAGAATGCGAAGCCCCTGAGTCGAACAATACGGAAGCACTAACACCATCAACAGGAAAGGTACCTGTGATGACATTACCAGACTCCTTGGCTTGCGCCATATCTAGGATGCAGATGGTACCCTCCTTTCAATTTTCGTGGCCTGAAGTTATGAATTAACGGTATCAACAAACTGAACAGATATACTTGAAGGTAGAAAACTCTTATTTTATTCATCCAACTGTATTATACAAGGTTACACACTTAGTTGTTGCTATTACGTCAGTACTGTCTGAAAGTCAAATTTAAACGGCCAGGTCGGATGTGGGTATCATTCACTAGGGTTGGTGAGGCAGTATTGAGCTTAATGCTCTTAATACCATGATATACAAGCCTCGCCTCTCCACCAAAAACCAACACATCCCCAGACTTGAGGATGATCTTGCTTGCTAGATCCATCCTCTTCTGGTCTCCATAGATGAACTCAGCATCATCGCCGATGGAGAATGACACAACCGATATTCCTCTGGTGATGGACTCGGTCGTCTCATCACGGTCCTGGTGCATCCAAGTTTTCCTCCCTGCTCGTAGTATTGATGATGCAAACGTCAGGTGTCATGGGGTAATGGAAAAGTCTCACAGTCTTGAGCAATATCCATTGCGTTTCTCACCAAGGTTAGGAAACTCTCAGGTATCCTAGGTATAGATACGCCACCTACCATCCTCACCTCTCGATAAACCCTAGCTTGTGGATCCCAATCTTTCCCTAAGCACATCATGTGCAGTTTCATTCTAGAACCACTATTAAATACAGGGGTATAAAATCCTCCTATGCCCTTACCCAAAGCTCTACACTCATTCACTATGGCGATTTGCTCATCTAGGGTTAGGAACTCTCTGAGAAGTATCATGCCCGGTCTGACCACATGACACAACTCACTAGGGTACTCCCGTCTTTCTTCCACGGGTCTAGGTGATCTCTGTCTTGTAAGTGTGGGATAGCAGATGTCGAAGTCTCCTAAGAGGTAAAGGTTTCCTAGATAAGTTGTATCTAAAGCGGTAATTAAAACACGCATTCATGCTTAATAAAGCGTTTAACACTTAGTCATGCTTCATACAATGGTTAAGGTTTCAAATGCTAACCTTCACCGCGCGGTCTAGTGCCAGCGCCTGATGCTCCCGCTGCATTCAGCACACGGTTGCCGGCGGGTTCCTCTGGTTCTGGTTCTGCTGCTGGGCTGCTGCTGCTGCCCCCTCTGGGCTTGGGGCGCCGGCCCCCTCTGGCCACCCTCGAGCTCCACCTCCTCCAGTAGGTGCGCTCTGAGTCCCCTTCGGCGGGCGGTACGCTCGGCTCTTGGTTAGCAAAGCACTCGAACGACCTGTGGCCCTTCTTCCACAATGGTGGCAGTCCACCGCTTGCCCGGTGCAGTCAACACCCGGGTGGTCTTTACCACAGCGCTTGCAGTGAAAGTGGCGCTGGGGTGCAGAACCTATTATCATATCACACTCAGATTATACAATGGATGGTAATGGATAGTATAATACACAACTCATTCACAAGGTTAGATCGCTTACTTTTAGGGGGTACAGATCTAAGAGGCTGGGCATCGTAGGTAGGCCCGGTCAGCATCGGGACCTTCTCTTTGCCCTTCTGGCTGGCCTGCTCCTTCTTCTTCTCCTTCCAGGAGAACTTTTTCTTCCTGTGATCGTCAAAGTGTCAGGAATAGCAGGTATAAAAGCAGGCAGCAAGTAAGTAATTTAAATGGGTTAAATAACTTAAAGGTGGATCTTACTTCCAACTCTTGCCGTTCCGCTTCCAGCCGCAACCTCCGCCTCCTCTGGGGCCTTACGCTTCTGCCCCTGGCCGTCCTCCCGGCTGTTCACCAACAGCTCGGTCCGGGAAGCAGCCTCGTAGCATTCCTATAATACATCAATGAGTTCCCCAACTTGTAATAATTCAAACTGAGTTACAAGATATAATCTGTCAACTAATTTTACCTGTATCGTAGGATATAAGGCAGCACCCATGGCGGCCTTGATCGCATATCGCAACCCGCCTCTAAACTTCTCAACTTTCACGTATCTGAATAAACACTCCTGGGACAAAGTCCAAGAGCCCAATAAAAGAGGAGTAGTACTGATCTACTGTCATACTACCCTGCTTCAGGGCCTCAAACTCTTCCCTCTTTCTCTGCTTCAAATGAGCAGGATAGTATTCTCTCTCAACAGTTCCACAAAACCTGTCCATCCAAAACCCTCATAGCAATGTAATGCGCCTTCACGGACCTCCACCAAGTGCTGGCGGCGTCCCTCAAATGAAAGGCCGCTATGCCGACCCGGTGCTCAGCAGGCACGTGAATGGCGTCGAAGGCCTTCTCATGCTCAATGATGTATCTCTCAGGACGGTGGGGTCAGCTACCCCGTCATACGTAGGTACTCGTGTGTCAGCAACACTCTTCAGCCAATTAGGCTCTCTAGGTGCGGGTACGGGTGGGACTACTGGTGGTGCTCCTATCTGGACACCCCCATCAGGGCTAGCTGAGCAAAGACGGCACGCTACCGTCTCAGCAACGCCCACGGCTGGGGCCTCAGGAGGACCTCCTCCAGGCCCGCCGCCTCTTCCACCACCTCCTCTGCCTCTGCCAGCTGATCGTCTTCCGGAAGACATCTGAAGATTCAGAATCAAAGTCAGCTCTTGGTATAAATACTGTACTGTTTCTCACCATAACCTAACTCAAATCATTTACAACTATCTACTTGGTACTGGTGTGTGAATAACCTAAGCTCACGGTACTTAAACTACTATCTTGTAATCAGAGCGGTACTCCGCTCTGATACCACTTTTGTAACACCCCTACTAATTCGGCTCCTAAAATCCTATAAATGTCGCACATAATAAATATCGCAGCGGTAAATAACAGACTGTCGCTCTAATGGTGTCACAGTTATCACTCGCCCATACGGGTGATAACGAGTTACCTGATAATCAACATGCGAAACGTATTCCCGCAGTGACCACAAGAGATAGATAGTAGAACTTAAACAATTTAAAACAAACCAACAATAACCAATTATTACAGACCGTACTCGTGAGCATCTAAACAAATCCTCCTCGGTTTACACAACCCGAGTCCAAAACGTCATCAGTATCAACCGTACCAAGTCTTAAACAACAGAAATATCACAACCGTCGCGCCTCGCGTCGACCACCAGCTAATCTCCTGAAATAAAAATGGTTTGTGGTATGGAATCAGCCCCTGCTGAGTATGTTATCACATGCCCCGTCATGCCCCCAAAGACCCCTCAATTATTTGGTCGAGAGCATGAGATTCGTTACATGCAATACCGTTTTAATATTTAAAACTGTAAAACAATTAACAGTAATATCCATACAATAAACACAACCATCAACACAAATAATATAACCACAAGTATAACCAATGAACAACAAAGCGAAACAACGAGAATAATAAACAAGTATCAAATCTCGTCCATGGTGTAGAAACCAATATTGTTCGCCACTGTACAAGTCTCAACGTATTAATTGTTCAGTTATACCTAGTGACAATGTCTCGTTAAAACGACATGTCTCTAGTTACCCATATATTATGGCGGGTCACCCACGGCAGTAGCCACTCCAACGGTAGAGTCTCCGACCAACGAGCCATTCTAGCTCACGGGAAATTTTCTTGATACTTACGGACCCGTACGCGGACATCCTGGTATCGTTTTTGTGATCACAGCGCGCACCAAGAGCCACATCCTCTTGGCTTTACAATCTTTCATTAATTAATTAATTATACCATCGCATCGCATTACCATTTTTCTAACACAGCAGACTAAGGTCATTAGTCCAATCCGGAGTCTGTAAACTCGGGATCCAGTGTTAGATACGAGAGCGGTTATAGAAAGGCCAATGCTCCGTATAAAAGTCTCGGATAATATGTATATCTTATTATCCTAGTGCTACAACGTTTTTCTGACGTTCCTTATATTTCATATAAGATAGCACCATAGCCGCTAGTTCGTTTTATATATAGGTTCATATATACGAACCAATACTGTTAACTCAACAACAGTAAATAATAAGCAGCTATAAATATACAATTCATGCATATTAATTAACACATTCAGACAAACAATCTTATCACAGATCACACAGAAGTCTGAACTGAGGAAGCCCTCAGAGACAATCAGAGACACATAACAACATACCGTTCACCCTGATGTATTACGGTGGAGTATGAATCAGCAAGATCCTATGCTCCGTGTGTCGTCTCTAACAGTCTAAACAATACATAATGCTACTGATTAGCATCCCGTATAACAATACAACTCTACGGTACCCCGTACCGTCACTAATACCTCCCGGTTAACCCCCCGTTATAAACTGTCAATGTTTGTCGGGTTTTCGGCTTAACTCGAGATTGGAAAAGTGTTTATTACATGCGTAGTCTTGTCTTGTATATTAATATACTTATTGTTGAACTTGTTATCGCATGTGACTTAACATACCCTTGTATGTCGTATAGTTTGTTTCTATATTGTACGTATGATTCTTTGTCATGTACCATTCATCTCACCTTAGTATTTATTTTTCTAAGGTTTGTCTCTTTTTTTTAAGTTCAATGTGGTATAATTCATATGTAAACAATACTTGAATTATATAAATCCTTATTATCCCATGTATACTCTTAACATTAGAATTCCATACTAATGTTTGTAATTCTTTTCCCTTTATCATATGTGATTTTAATTATGAAAATACATGGTCATTAAACCATATATATTTTCCACCATCATATATTTATTATATTCATGTATTATGGAACTATTTCTTATATGGTAAGTCTTATAATATATTCATTCTTTTTAATGAACCTCTTATATTAAATGTTATACTTCTTATAACATTAAAACCATATTATAAATTCCATTTTAAAATGTTAACATTTCCAAACACCTATTTTCTTAAGTATTTACAAAATCCACCACATAATTAATATAATGTTACATTATAGTTATATAACTTATATTATGACATTTAAGTCATTAACATTATAACCTATAGTTATATTTGTTATAAAATACCAAATAGCCCTTATATTTCGGCTTTAATATAAACCACTAAACTTCTATAAATCACAAATCAACCTCAATTATATTTCATTGTTACACTTATAACTTATACCTATTATAATCCTTAAGCCTTAATATAATTATAACCTATGGTTATTATTTTTTTTAAATAACCGAACAGACCCCCTAGGTTATTCTAATTATTTTTCCACCACTTAACTTTCTATATTCACCAAATTCTCCTCTTATAACATATAGTTTTCTAATATCATCAAAACATATATTATACATATTCTTTATAAAACCTTATATATAACTCCAAAAATTACCAAACTATACCAAAAGGTTATAAACATCATTACTAACCTTATATTTTCTCTAAATCTCGGTTTTACCACATATGTTACCCATTTGTAACAATATTAAAATATCTTATATTATACTATATAATTCATATAAACTCCAAATTTAACCAAATCAACTTCTAAAAATTCCTAATAACCTAAGGTTTGTACTAAACTCCATTTAGTACCCCAAGTTTTCGGAAATCACAATTTAGCCCCACCTCTTATAAATCTTTTACAATTTAATACTTATCTTAATATAAGGTTGTATTTTAATTTCTAAAATTCTCCAAACTTGGTCAAAGTCTCCTATATAGTCAACTTTGACTTCTAATACCAAATTGGGACCAACTCTTTCGGTAATTACCAAACTTCACCTATACTTTTCTATTTTTACAATTTTGACCCAAAACTTTATAAAATGTTATAATTTTTATTAAATTCATTTAAAAACCCTAAATTCCTCTAAATTAAGCCCACGGCTTTATATTTTATCAATAATTATGGTTTGGCCCCAAACTTAATTATATAAGCATAAATCTAACTAAATAAGCTTATAAACTTAAATTAAAATGGCCTAATGACATGGCCTTATTACAACCTTGAACTTGCAAAATAAATTACACAATAAATGTCTCAAAATATAATATATACTCATGGCCTCACTTAAATTTTATTATTTTTCCACATAATGTCATAATTTGACCATTATGTTAATTAAATCTCTTAAATGACTAGCTTAATTTATCTTAGTCATTTTTTCCATTTTTAGGTCAATATGACCCTTATGTTAAACTTCACTCTCGGCACAATTTATATATGTGCTTAAAAATCATAAGTTTAAGGTGTTTATACCTTGATTTGCCCTTGTATGAACTCGGCCACATGAAGAAAAATTCACCACATCATTTAGACATGTTTAATACACCAAAACAAGATATGGTTATACTCCAAGCTTGAGCTTAACCATAAGGAATAATTAATGTAAGATTTAAGGCAAAAATCACCTTAAAAATGCAAGGGAAGTTCAAGAGGGATTCGGCCTGAATTAAACACACCACAAGGTGTTAGATCCACCATATAGACATAGGAAATAGCTAGACAGCAAGCTGCCTTGGTTTTAGGTTTTACCTTGGAAAATGCCTTAAAGAAGGGTATTTCCTTTGGATCTCGGCCACCCTTGCTCCAAATGGCTAACCAACTGATTGAACATGTAAATATGAAGATTATGAGTGTATAAACTCATAAAAATCAAAGGAAGAAAATCGGATGAGGAGTAGAGAAGCTTAAGGTATGTTTTTACCTTAAAATGAGATTTTGAGAAACTTGGTCTCTTACTTGCTTCAGCCGAGATTGGTTGGTGTTCCAAGCTTAAAACACTGAGAATAAGCCATAGGAATTGATGAGCCACGAGATCTAAGTGTAGATGGTGAAAAGATGAAGAAAAAGAGCCAAAAACAAGCCTTAAACCATTACCTTCGAAGCTTAGGAGTTCGATCTACCTTCCATGCTCAAGAACAAGGCTTCAGAGGTTCTAGGAAGGGAGAGATCTCGGCTGGAATGGCTGGAGTCGGACAGGAAGAGAGGAAGAGAATGATTGAAGAGAGCATTATTTGATTGAAAATGCACTTTAGATTAGTTTATGATTTGTTAATGAAAGATGACTCACCAAGGAGATAAGAGGAGACAAGAAATCGGCTAATGGAGGGGCAAGTGAGGCTCACACGGTTTTGCAGCTGGAGGAGTCAAATAATGGAGCTAAAGTGAGTGTATTAATTAATCAAAAGCTAAAAGGTAACCCTTAATTTAGGGTATTATGTTGGAGTCTTGTCTTTAGTATAAGCAAGTGGCTATTTCAAGCCTCTCTTGTTGTGGCTGCCGATCTCATATGGTCCAAGGGGTCAACTTTGACCTCTTGACCATTCTTAGTCAATGTTGACTCAAGTGGGCCCCCTTTTAGGGTTTTATTAATATTTTAATATTAAATTTGTAAAAATTTGTAAAATTTGGAATTAAATTCCTAATATGATATAATGTGATATAATATCATATTTAAAGGTAATTATAACCTTTAAGCCCATTAAAAACCAATTTAGAAGGCAATTTCACAAAAATGTGCTTTAAGGAGTTTTAGTGCACATTTTGTGTTGCAGGGTGCTTCTGGGCTTAGTTTTCTTTGATAATAGTTTTGTTGTGTTCCTTACTTCATTATAATGCTTAGGAATCCACTTTGGATCCTATTTGAGGTCATACAATCTTTATGGTGCCTTAAAGCACATTTTTGGCTTTATCGATCTTAAGGCATGTTTTGCCTTATTGAGATCTTTTAGATTGTTCCCCAATAATATTTAGATATTTATTAACCATCTTAGATAATTAATAGATCATTTAATTATGTTTTAAAGGTTAGAGGTATTTCAGAGCTCGTCAAGCGTCTCCGTCGGTGATACGGTCTAGATATCAAACATAACATAAGTCAATCCACATGACTTATTTAAGCTTGGTAAATCCGAACAACACAAATAATCCTGACCTTTCATCACCGGATTTCAACAGTTACTGTTAAGTTACAGTTATACGAGACTCGTTACTCCTCGTACGATCTAATTATCAACGTTCGGGTTTATTTAAATGAGTCGGTTAAAAGACGCTTTAGTTATAGCACATTCCAACATTTGGATTTATTCCTTATCCTTACGTATATACGATATATATATATTCACGTTTATACTTATGTATTGATTTAACAGTTCCGATTAGGTATACGAATATACGTTTATATTATATAGTTGCATGTGCGCATGCAACGTTACTTCGCACAGCATTTAATGCTCATGCACTAACGTTATATGATATTATTATTTAACCATTTAATATTGTACCATATATCATACATCCCATTATTCATCTTAATAAACCATACTTTAATACGTAGTTATAGGACTTATAATATATATATTCATACTAATGTCCTAACACTTGTCATTTACCATTTCATGACATTAAAACCATATTGTATATACTTATACATATATTCTCGGTTTCACATATATATTTATATATGTTGTTTTTATTTGATCCCCTTATATAACATATAGTTGCATGTATGCATGCACTATATTATATAGTTCAACTATACCATATAATCTAATATGTATATATTCTCAATATACGATTACAGAATACTTATATACACTTATATATTTATATTTCATGAATTATACACTTATGTTACATGTCACATGGTTATCATCTTATGTAAGATGATTACTCTCATTTGTTGCATTATGTTATGCAACTTATATTAAGAACTTTATCTTAATATTATGTAACTTCCATTACATGTATTATAATCTCCTAAGGTTTATTTAATATAACCTTAGTTTATAAATTCTATTTCTCCATTAATTGTCACATTATTTCATGTGAATATTATTATTAATAATAGTTATTTCATTTAATCACGTTAATACTATATAATATCCGTGGTATTATGTCATTGTAAACCATAGTTTATAATTTCATTTCTTGCATGATATGCATGCGGTAATAGTATATAGTTTTATAAACTATGTTTTGACCACATAAAATTTATACAATGTTACACTTATATCATATACTATATGATATGATTTTTGTATCTCATTTAACATTATAATATATTAGTTTGAAAACCTCATAAATAATTTCCGCAAGGCATAACTAGTACACACTTATTATCCTTATATAAATTGCAATCTTGCCCTACATATTATATAATGTTATACAACTTTATATTATATCATTTTATTCCCTTAATACATTATAACATATAGTTTAAATTTTTTGTAGATACGGAACAGACCTCAAGGCTGTTTTGATTTATTCTTTCCAGCACCCTATCTTCTATATTCGCACAATTAACCACACTTATACAATAACTTTATATATGTCACAAAACTATATATTATACACTTTTATTAATATAGTCATTTATATAACTCCAAAAATTTCCAAACTTTATACCAATGTTAATAAGTGTTATATTCACAGTTTTCAACCCTTAACTTTCGGTAATCATATTTTGTACCCCATAAGTTTCATAAATTTCATTTATGACTCATAATACAATTATATGATCATAACTTCATTATTTATGTAATTTACCTTGGTCAAGGCTCCTAATGTGGTCAATGTTGACCTATTAACTACCAGTTTGACCATAAGTTCGATTTATTTCAGATTTGACCCAATACTTTTTAGAAATTATATTTTTACCCCATATTTTGATAAAACTTTATAAAATTCATTTTAATAACTTGTAAGGTGTAACTTTCGGCTGCAATTTACACTTAGCCTGTAAATTTTGTTTATTTGCAAACTAACCCCATAATTCATTACAGTAATATTTAATTTAGTTATAAACTTAATTCAAACCTAATAAAACATAAATTAAATAGCTTAAAATACATGGCTTTGCTACAAACCTTAATATATAATATAAATCACCTAATAATGTCATAAAAGACATTATAATTCACGGTTTGGTATATATTGTAACAATATTTTATAAATTGTGTTTTAATCCTTTAATTTATTTCTATAACCTTACATGTCATATAAACATTAGGTTAATTCACTAAAAATGTCATACCACATTATAATACATAGTTTAGTCACAAAAACCCTTATAAGCTCATGGTTTACATTATACTTGCCCACATATTTTTATAATTGCATTTTAACCACTTAAATCACTTTCATGGCATTATAAGCCATCTTAATATATAGTAAGCTAACCAAAAGTGTTAATTAACATGTTAACACTTAATTAAATCATTTGAACCACTTCTCACTCACGGCTTTCATTAATATGTATCAACATCTTATAAAACTTTATTTTATAATAGTTTAGCATACTTACTTGTTTTTCAAGCTTTTAAAATCAGCCAAGCACACTCCCATGCTCACGGCTGGACATTAACATATATTTGAGTTAGTTTTCAAACTTTGAATCCATTTAGGAGCTTGTTAAACATTTCATTAAAGAGTAACTAGCTTACTTTGCTAAGTTTACTCTTGGATTATTCTCCACCTTTGGGCAGAATTCTTTTCCATGTTCCAGCACCTTGCGGTAGTATACATATGCCAAGAAAACACATGAACATTAGTCTTATAATATGGTAGTTAACTTAGGTATATTATTAGCTTAATTTACGCAAGACTTCTCCTTAAAAATGGGGGTTGTTTAGTGTTGTTTTACGCTTGTTTATAGACACAAAAGAAGTGTTAAAACACCATTCCACACAGCACATAACTGGTAGGACAAGGAAGGGGAAAAAACCATTATTGACCATATTTAACTACCATAGATGACATGTACGGCATGGATCACGATTGATCTTCCATGTGTGGTTGTCAGCACCAAATAGCCATGAAAAAAAAGAAAGGAAAATGAGTTGTAACGCTGGGAAGAAAACCGGAAGTGGAGAGAAAATGCACAAGGCATGTTTTATACCTTAAATATTTCTTAAGTTAGGAGCTCTTCCTCTTCTGATTTTTGAACCGTAACACCCCCTTTCCTTTAAGCATGAACTCTCCCACTTGGTGGCTGGATAAAAATAGAAGTAAGTTGCACCATTGGAAAAAGGAGAAGGAGGTGAAGAAGATGAGCATAAGGAGGTACCAAAAGCTTACCTATAATTCAAAGTGTTGGTCCTTGAAGTGGAGCAGTTGCTCTCGGTTATGGAGGAGCAAAAAGAGAGGATGAAAATGGATGGTTACGGCTGGGAAGTATGGGAATGAAGAAAGAAAGTTTTTTTGATTATAAATGAATAACTTAGTCAACTAAGGACTAGTGATATGCTGAATCATCCTTAGATATTTATGTGGGTTTTATTAAAGCTGAAGAAGCCTCCTAATGCAGGCGAAAGGAGTACAACGGTGGGTTGGACAATTTGATTTAGCTTAGTATATAATAGTGTACACATGTCAATCACTTTACGTGTGGTAGTTGATGACTTCTTTGGCAGGTGTTCAAAGTTTCCAGATGGATAAGAATGACACATAAAGCAGGCTGGAGTAAGTAGTTACTGTGGGAAAGTAGGTTGTTTAGCTAATAATTTATATAATAGTAAAATGTTACTTTAATAAAAGTAACTTTTGAGCCTTGGATATTGTAACACCCCTACAACGCCCCTACCAACTACCGAAATCGCAGCGGAAATAACCAACCAAACAATAACTAAACGCTTTGGTGTTACAACGCCGTTAACCACCCACGTGGAATAGGCAGAATAAATACAAGTGTATCGGTCTGATGATCAGACTCCCTAGCATAGAACCTACCCTCCAATATATACATAACCAACATACCGAGTATTTAATTTACAACACAACTTCCAACTGTAACATCCCACTGTTTACGAACGGTACCAAAATGTAATGCCTCGGGAGCACAGGCGCTTCCCGGGCTCAACAACCAAAACAACCAAAAGTACATCATCGACCTAGGATCTAGAGCCACTCCGCTTTGCGATCCTCATCCTGCCAATAAAATATGGAGCCCCGAGGGGGTCAGCAACCTTTGCTGGTATGGTTAACGCGCAGCCCACGGCTACCGGGATCGCGCAACCAATTGTCATATACGGCATTCATTTTTAAAACAACCAACATATATATATATAATATATATATAACCATAGCATAGCAAGGGAATGGCATAGCACAACATCAATACATAACACCAAAAATCGGTTCTCACAAGGAACCTTCCACCATAGTTAGTATACATAGTGAGCCTAGAGATTATTGCCAATCACATGTTAAGCTCGTTACCAACCTCGTTACCGTCCAGTTATATAGGACGGTTAACTTATGCCCAAGGTGTGTCGGATATAGTAATCCCAAGCACACCGAAATAACAAACGTATGCCCCTGTGGCCCGACGTGAGTCAGTAACTAGCTTTGGATAAGCTAAGGGAAGGTAGAAACCAAATTGGAATACCACCTATACATACACCAAGAGAGCCGGACCGGATATGATAACGACTCCCGTCCATCACACGCGTGGCCGGAACATACCGGACTCCTCAGTCCCCCGATTAGCACTTGTTAGTGATCACACAATATTTTGTTAAGTCACATACAAGCAAATATTTAGGTCTTGTTAGACAACCAAGGGAAAGGAGTCACAACATTTCAACATCTTAATGTATAACAACTGTAAACTCTTTTCATGCCTTAATCTTATAAGGTCGTAACACACAGAAAAGCAAACAACACCCAAGCCGGTGTAAACCGGTAGACAACAGACTGCAAGAAAACCATACCTTGGTCCTTGCCTCGACTGGTTTCCACCTTGAGAGATTCCTAAACACATTTAGTAACGTCGGTTAATTAACGCACTAGTCCACTGTCACATTAACTACTTCACATTTCTAGTTATCACATTTCCACATTTTGTTTTAACTTCCCATCTTTTAAAATGTCATTATAACACTCCTAACATGTCTTATGTAACCTTATATTATCATTCCTAACTTATCCCTATCATTAGACATCATTTAAATACCTAAAAACCAAGTTTTATAGTGGTCCGGGACTTGGTCCCTAGCTTAGGTCCCGGACCATATGCTAACTCAGCTCTCGAGGGTAATTCAGGGGGTGGTCCGGGTCCTTGTACAAGACTCAAGTCCCGGACCACATTGTTATGTGACCCTCGGCCTATTTTACACCCGTGGTCCGGGACTTTAACCAGCACCTAGGTCCCGGACCAAACCTACAGAATTGATAAAATGTCATTTTTCAAATGTTGTTACCTTAGTTCTCCACCTCCATTAATTGTATAACTTTACCAAGTGTTCCTAGGTATATTCTAATGTCTAGATATCATCTTAAACACACCTAAATCCATGTTTCACTTGTTACTCATTTTTTTCCTTATAAATTCACTAACACTTATAACACTTTACATTAGGTTTCTAAATGATGTTTCTTACCTAAGAAAACTACTATCCCAAAATTCTTTCTCCTCATCTTAACATCATCTCTTAAGCACCATTTCTTACCAACCTAAACCCTAGTTGATGTCTAAGTCCTTCTTGTTTACCTAGAACACCTTAAGACCTAGTTTCTTCTCTTGTACAACACTTAGTCATTTTCTAACATTTTCTAGTTCACCAAGCCTTACACTAACACCTAGAACTCCTTGGATATCTCCTAAACTTTGACATAGGTTCTCCTAGAATATTACTAAACCAAAACACATTGTTTTCCCTCATTAATCACACAAGAACACCTAAGATCACAAGAACATCCTCACACACAAAACCTCACTCACATTACACTATATTACAATATAATGCATAATTTAAATTGCTTGGCACTTAGGCCCTTAAAGTGCTTAAAATCATAAACACTGAATTTCCACAATGTATATGCCTTTGACCTGCAAATACATACAACAACATATATGTTCTTTTACTAGTCTCCTTGAGAACACTTTACTAAGTCATTCACCATTTGCTCTTTAGGTAGTTTTAACAAGCATTATAAGCTCATTTCTCCTAAGGCATTAAACAACATTAGGTTAGTATATTTACCTCTTTTCCAAACAAACTTCTTTCTTGTTTCCTTATAAAACCGGTAAGGTATTTGATTCCTTGTCAAGTTCTAAACATTATACAAACAACATAATGAGTATTCAAGCCTTAAGCTCCTTCTCATTGTAAACCCTAGGTTTACATTGTTTCAAAAACATTAATGTAGTTGTTTTACCTTGATCTTTGAAGAGAGTTTGAATATATAACAAGAGAGGACTCCACCTAGTCCATGAAAGGTTGGAATGAAGCTAGAACAAAGTCACACAAAGAGCTACATCAATGTGTATTTTCGGTCAACAACAAAACATGGAGGAAACATGATTTTTCTTTGAGATTCCTTACCTAGAAGCAAAGGAGAGTAACAATATGTAAAAATACAAGCTCAAGCTCCTTCAATGGTGGAACTCCATGGCACCGAAATGGGGCTCTTGAAGTTTTGAGAAGATAGAAATGAAGAGCTTGATGAGAGGAAGATAATGGTGGTGTTTGTTTTTGATTTGGTTAAGTGAGCTTGGATTTACAAGAGGTCAAAGTTTGAGTTTTAATGGTGGTGGTGATATTACCGTGAGAGAACAGCAAGAAGGGAGGAAGAGAAGTTGGAACCGTGTGAAATGAAGGAAGGAGAAGAGAGAATGAGATAAGATTGCTTTTAAGAAGATATTTGTTCTTATAAAGTAAAAAGTAGTTATGTTAGTCATCTTTATTTGTTTAACAAAATAACAAGTGGGTGGTGAGTCACCACACTTAAGAAACCGGCCCCCTTTATTAATATGAGGGTACTTTAGTCTTTGTTTGTCAATTTAATTACTTAATACAACATATGTTATAAACTAGCTTATAAAAAGCACTATTCACCTAAACAAGGCACTTAGAAGTGAAAATTTTGATTTCCCATTAATATAGCCCCCAAATGTGATACTATATAGTAAACATATATATTTAAGAGTAATGATGGACATTTAGCCACTCAAAACTCATTTACAAGACAATTTTTCAAAATGGCTTTAAGACTTCTTAAAGCACATTTTGTGTTTTAACTTGTTTTCAAGCTTGGTTTTCTTTGGTAATTGATTTAATATGTTCATTAATATATAAATAAGGTCTTGGTAAGTTCATTAGGTCTTACCCAAGCTTATTCCAAGCTTAGAGCACATTTTAGCTCTTATTGACTTTAAAGCACATTTTATGTTTTCTTTTGTTTGAATTTGTTTACTAATGTTTCTAAGACATTTTCTTGTCTTAGTAAATCATGTTTTAATGTTTAAACCACATACTTAGGTTTGGGGTATTTCAATCTACCCCCCTTAAAAGAACTTTGTCCCCAAAGTTCACACTTCCCACATATCTTACTATTAGAACACGGGAAAAATCTTATAACACAATACTTCCAAAACGTCATTACCAACATTACCATCATACTTACACCACAACGGACTCAAGGTCCAAACCACATAATACCATTCAGACTCAACGGTCTGTAACCTAACA
This sequence comes from Limonium bicolor, assembly GCA_023374045.1. Lineage (NCBI taxonomy): Eukaryota > Viridiplantae > Streptophyta > Magnoliopsida > Caryophyllales > Plumbaginaceae > Limonium > Limonium bicolor. Next base: position 384,717,242 of record CM041778.1, read on the forward strand.
TAGATGTACATATACATGTCGTACACAACCATAACCGAACGGCTCTACCCCCCTTAAAAGGGGTACGCCCCGTACCCTATACATATAAACACTAAGAAGCAAACAATGACGGGTGCTTCGCCTTCATCTTATCTTCCAGCTCCCAAGTGGCCTCCTCAACGTCCTGGTTAGACCAGAGGACCTTCAACAGTCTCACAGACTTATGGCGAGTGTCTCGAGTCTTAGTATCCAGAATCCGTACGGGAGTCTCCACTGATCGCATGGTCGGCTCTAAGGTTAGCCTTTCAGGCTGAAGCACATGAGACGGATGACATATACTTCTTCAACTGGGACACATGAAATACATCATGTACCTTGCCCAGCTCGGCGGGTAAATCAAGTCTATAAGCTACCGGGCCGATCCGCTCCGTCACAACATAAGGACCTACATATTTCGGGCTCAACTTGCCCTTCTGGCCAAAACGAAATACTCCCTTCATGGGGGATACCCTAAGAAATACCTGATCGCCTATGGCGAACTCCAGGTCACGTCTGCGCACATCAGCGTACGACTTCTGTCTATCCTGAGCTGCTTTCATGTTAGCCCGGATCTGGCGAACTTCTGCCTGAACTTGCTCAAGATACTCTAGTCCTATAATGACCGTCTCACTCGACTCATCCCAGCATAATGGCGTGCGGCACGGTCTACCGTACAATGCCTGGAAGGGAGACATCTTGATCGAAGCATGGTAACTGTTGTTGTAACTAAACTCGATCAGATGTAACTTATCAATCCAGCTGGTGTAAAAGTCAAGTGCACATGCACGTAACATATCCTCAAGTGTCTGGATAGTGCGCTCACTCTGACCATCTGTCTGTGGGTGAAACGCTGTGCTCAATTTCAGTTCAGTACCCAGTGCCTCTCGTGTAGACTTCCAATATCTGGATAGGAATCTGGTATCTCTGTCAGATACGATCATTTTCGGAACCCCATGATGTCTTATAATCTCTCTATCGAAGAGCTCTGCAAGCTTAGCCACTTTCCAGGTGTCCTTCATCGGTATGAATCGAGCCACCTTGGTCAGTCGGTCTACCACAACCCAAATCATATTCAGACCTCCCCTTGTAGGCGGAAGCCCTACCACGAAGTCCATAGATACGTCATGGAACTTCCACTCCGGCACTGGCATTGGCTGCACCATACCACCAGGCTGTCGGTGCTCAAACTTGACCTTCTGACAAGTGAGACACCTCAACACATAATCATTTACATCCTTTTTCATTCCAGCCCACCAGAAATAACGTTTCATACCCTTATACATCTTTGAAGCTCCGGGGTGAATCGATGTCGTAGAACAATGGGATTTACTCAGTATGCTCTCCTTCAGCTCAGCGCTACTCCTCGGTATACACAACCGGCCATTAAGCCTAATCAGGTCATCATCGTGGAGTCTGAAGTCGTACTTCTGACCCTCGAATGTGCCATCAATAAGCTTCTGTCTAATCTCCATCATGTACTGATCCGTCATCTGAGCACTCCGCACCTCTTCAACCAAGCCAGTATGAGAGACTAGCGAATGGAGAGAGTGTGCTCGGTGACTCAATGCGTCAGCTACCACATTTGCCTTACCCTCCTTATACTGTAAATTGATGTCATAATCATTTAAGAACTCGACCCACCTCCTTTGCCTCATGTTCAACTCTTTCTGAGTGAACAAGTATTTCAATGCGAAGACGATGGCACCCAATTCTAAGTCGTGGGTGGGGTAGTTCTCCTCATGTTTCTTCAGCTGTCGGGAGGCGTAAGCTACGACCTTCCCGTGTTGCATCAACACACAACCCATACCCCTGCCTGATGCGTCGCAATAGACCTCAAAACCATCTGGACCGTCTGGTAATGTCAGAACCGGTGCAGATGTCAGAGCATCCTTGAGACTCGTGAAAGCACTCTCACAGTCGACTGTCCACTCGAATGGTGCATCCTTTTTCATCAAGGAAGTCATCGGCTTCGAGACACTGGAGAAGTCCTTCACAAACCTCCTATAATAACCTGCCAGACCGAGGAAGCTCCTGATGTCGGTAACTGTCTTCGGCCTAGGCCAGGTGCGCACTGCATCTATCTTCGCCGGATCAACCGATCCCGGCCTCAGAAATCACATGTCCAAGGAAGGATACTTGGTTCAACCAAAACACTTAGAAATTTAGCATACAGCTGATTTTTCCTCAACGTTTGCAATACATCACTCAGGTGGCTTTCATGCTCACCTCTCGATTTCGAATACACAAGTATGTCATCGATGAAGACTACCACTGATTTGTCCAACTAATCTTGGAACAAACGGTTCATTAAGTCCATGAACTTTGCTGGTGCATTTGACAAGCCAAACGGCATAACTGTGAACTCATAGTGCCCATACCTAGTTCTGAAAGCTGTCTTTTCGATATCACTGTCACGGATTGCAATCTGGTGGTATCCGGAACGTAGGTCTATCTTGGAGAATAATGATGCTCCCCTCAGCTGATCAAATAGATCGTCGATGCGTGGTAAAGGGTAATGGTTCTTTACCGTAACAGCATTCAGCTCCCGATAATCAATACACAGGCGGAGGCTACCGTCCTTCTTCTTCACGAAGAGGACCGGCGCTCCCCATGGTGAAACACTAGGGCGGATAAAGCCCTTGTCGAGTAGGTCTCTCAGCTGCTCCTTGAGCTCTGTCATCTCTGCTGGAGCCATACGATAAGGCGCTTTCGCAATGGGTCCGTGCCCGAACTAAATCAATCTCAAACTCAACCTCTCGTGCTGGCGGCATGCCCGGCAGTTCCTTAGGAAATACATCAGGAACTCCGACACTACCGGCACATCTGGGCTAAACTCAGGTCTCTCTCTATGTCCTGGACATAGCAGAGGTATACATCATTTCCTCGTCGCAACTCACGATACATGGCCATGGCGGTGATGATCTGTGTCAAAGGCTCCCTGGGCCTCTGGCGGTATGATATAGTAACCCCAGATGGACTCCTAAGAAGCAGTCGATGCTCGGCACATAGGATTCTACCCTTGTACCGCTCCAACCAGTTCATCCCGACAATCACATCAAAACCTAGTCCGTCGAACTCTATCAAGTCGATCGGAAACTCCTCATCCATGATTCGAACCACAGCATCTCGGTAGTAGCGGGTACACCTGATCCGCTCTTTCGACGGGAGAGTGACCACGAAGTCTGGCATCTGTTCACCGTCTAACCCCAGCCTCTTCGCAAATGATAGCGAAATGAACGTGTGTGAGGCTCTGCAGACGTTATAAAGTGAGTGGTTAAACTGGTGTAAAATTAAAAGAAAATAAATTAAAACTCAAATTAAACGTCGGGCTGCAAACAAATCCCGGTCGCAGTAGTATAGTGAAAATGTAAGCAACCGGATGTCGAACCGTGGGACTAATGTACATATTATAGTACCTAAGCTTGTCACAAAAAGGGGGGTGGATTAATTGACTTGTAAAATAAATAAAAAGAAAAGAAAAAATAAACTAAGTTAATATGATAATAGGAACTCTGGTCAGGTTAATATAATCTGCATAATTAAGCTATCTCTACTGGTTTAATAATTGGCAAGGTTCCTGTAATTATCTTAAGGACTAAATCATAGCCTCATAAGAACTCGTTCACCTGTAATGCAAGGTTCTAATCAAGGTTCAAGCAAAAGCCTGCGAACGGCAGAGGAGTATTGAGGAATTACATTTGCAACTGAATACTAACTTATTAAATCATAACAAGTTTCCTCCAGTTTTACGTCTTAATTAACCTATCTATTTATCACCGGTCTGATCAAAATAGACTTAGGAAAGCAATTTAATAAACTCATGACATTTATTAAAAAGGTACGAGATAACCTGAAATACCCCTAATCTTTAAAATATAATTAAATGATCTATTAATGATCTAAGATTATTATTAAACATCTAAATATTATTGGGGAACAATCTAAAAGATCTCAACAAGGCAAAACACGCCTTAAGATCGGTAAAGCCAAAAATGTGCTTTAAGACACCATGAAGGTTGTATGACCCCAAGTAGGATCCAAAGTGGATTCCTAAGTATTATAATGAAGCAGGAACACGATAAAACCATTCTCAAAGAGAACTAAGCTCAGGAACACCCTGTGACACAAAAATGTGCGCTAAAACTCCTTAAAGCACGTTTTTGTGAGATTGCCTTTTAAATTGATTTTAATGGGCTTAAAAATTATAATTTTCCTTAAATATGATATTTAATCATATTATATCATATTAGGAATTTAATTCCAGAAATTTACGAATTTTTACAAATTTAATATTAAAATATTAATAAAACCCTAAGGTGGGGCCCGCATGAGTCAACATTGACCAAGCTTGGTCAATGGTCAACTAATTGACTCATTTGGACCAAGGAGGCCGGCTGCAATAAGGGAGGAGACAGCATGCAATTATTTTGGAGACAAATGCTACCTAATGTTTACTTTTACAAAATAATGTTACCTTTTTACATTAATTCAAACCTTATCAATCATTCCCACCTTCCTCCTCCTTCCTTGTCCGATTCCTCCCTATCCAACCGAGCTCCATCCTTCCTCTCAAGCTCTCAAAGCTTGTTCTTGGCCATGGAAGGCAAGTCTAGCTCCTAAGCTCCTAATGTAAGTGTTTTAATGTCATTTTTAGCTCTTTTTCTTCATCTTTTCACCACCAACACCTAAATTTCGTGGCTCATCTATTCCTATGGCTTATTCTCAGTGTTCTAAGGTTAGAACAAGAGCTAAACTCGGTTGAGACCAGTAGAGGGACCAAGGTTGTCCAAATCTACATTTTAAGGTAAAAATGTGCTTTAAGCTCATAACTTTCGATTCCCTTCGAGTTTGGCTGTGAAATTTTGGTCATAGACTCATCTTCTTCTCCTTTTCATGTGGGATCTGTTGGTTAGCCATTTGGAGCAAGGGTGACCGAGATCCAAGAAAAATACTCTCTTTTAAGGCATTTTCCAAGGTAAAACCTAATAACAAGGTAGGATTTCGAGATCTAACTATTTCCTATGTTAATATGGTAGATCTAACACCTTGTGGTGTGTTTGGTTCAGGTCGAAAATACCTAGAACTTCCTTGCATTTTTAAGGTGATTTTTGCCTTAAATCTTACATTAATTATTCCTTATGGTTAAGCTCATGCTTGGAGTGTAACCATATCTTGTTTTTGTGTATTAAACATGTCTAAATCAAGTGGTGATTTTTCCTAGAGGTGGCCGAGAGCATACAAGGCTTAATCAAGGTATAAACACCTTAAACTTATGATTTTTGTAATTTTTAAGCATATATATATATATGGCCGAGAGTGAACTTACCTATATAGGTCATATTGACCTAAAAATGGAAAAAAATGGCTAAGATAAATTAAGCTAGTCATTTAAGAGATTTAATTAACATAATGGTCAAATTATGACATTATGTGGAAAAATAATTAAACCATGGAGAGGCCGAATATATATGCTATATTTTGAGACATTTATTGTGTAATTTATTTTGCAAGTTCAAGGTTGTAATAAGGCCATGTCATTAGGCCATCTTAATTTAAGTTTATAAGCTTATTTAGTTTTATTTATGCTTATAATTAAAATTGGGGCCAATTCATAATTATTAAGGAATTAGAAAAGCCGTGGGTAATTTAGAGCAATTTAGGGTTTTTAATGAATTTAATAAAAATTATAACATTTTATAAAGTTTTGGGTCAAAATTGTAAAAATAGAAAAGTGTAGGTCATTATTTGTAATTACCAAAAATTGGTTCCCATTTGGTGTTAGGAGTCAAAGTTGACTATATAGGAGACTTTGACCAAGTCTAGAAAATTTAAGAAATTAAAATACTATCTTATAATAAGATAATTGTTTTTTTTTTTTTTTTTTTTGCTGTTTTATAATAAGATACTTGTTAAATTGTAAAAGATTTATAAAGTTTGGGGTGGTAATGTAATTACCGAGAATTAAGGGTAGTAAATGGAGTTTAGTAAATCCTTAAGTTATTAGAAATTTTTAGAAGTTTATTTGGTTAATTTGGAGTTCATATGATTATATAAGTATAATATATGGTATTTTATGACATTTTATAAATAGGTAACAAATATAAACCAGATTTAAAAGAAAAAAGTATAGGTTAGAATAATGTTTATAACCTTTTGGTATAGTTTGGTAATTTTTGGAATGGTATATAAGGTTTTATAAAGATATATGTATAATATATAGTTTTAATGGGGTTAGAAAACTATGTATTATAAATTGGAATTGAATTGTGAGTTTATAGAAGTTTAGTGGTTATAAGTGAAAACCGAAAATACTAAGGCTGTTTGGTATTTAAAAACAAAATATAACTATAGGTTATAATTGTTTTAATGATTTAAATGTCATAAGATATGTTATATAACTATAAGATGACATTATATTAATTAAGAGGTGGATTTTATAAATATTTAAGAACATAGGTGCTGTTCGAAAATAATAACATTTTTAAATGGAATTTATAATATGGTTTTTAATGTTATAAGAGTTATAACATTTATAATGTAAGAGATATTCATTAAAAAGAATGAATATAGATTATAAGACTTACCATATAATAAATAGTTCCATAATACACACATATAAATAAATATATGAAGTGTAGAAAATGTGATTGGTTCAATAATATAAATTATCATAATTAAAATGATAATAGTTAAGGAGAAAAGAATTATAAACATTAGATATGGAAATTCTAAAGTTAAGAGTATTCATGGGATAATAAGGATCCTAGATATTAAGAGTATAGTTTACAGATGAATTATACCACATGATATAAAAAAAAAAGAGACAAACCTTAGAAAAATAAATACTAAGGTAAGATGCATAGTGCATGACAAAGGATCACACATACAATAATGAAACAAACTGTATGATGTACAAACAAACATTAAGTTACATGCGATAACAAGTTTAACAACAACTATACTAATATACAAACAAGACTACGTGTAATATAACACCTTTTCCCAATCTCGAGTTAAACCTAAAACCCGACAACATTGATAGTTAATAACGGGGGGTTAACCGGGGTGTTAGTGACGGTACGGGGTACCGTAGGATTGTGTTGTTATACAGTATGCTAATCAGTAGCATTGTGTATTGTTTAGTTCGTTAGAGACTACACAAGGAGCATAGGATCTTGCTGATTCATACTCCACCGTAATACATCGGGTGAACGGTATGTTGTTATGTGTCTCTGATTGTCTCTGAGGGCTTCCTCAGTTCAGACTTCTGTGTGATCTGTGATAAGATTGTTTGTCTGAATGTTTAATTAATATGCATGATCTGTATATTTATAGCTGCTCATTATTTACTGTTGTTGAGTTAACAGTATTGGTTCGTATATAAGAACCTATATATAAAACGAACTAGCGGCTATGGTGCTATCTTATACGAAAAATAAGGAACGTCAGAAAAACGTTGTAGCACTAGGATAATAATATATATATTATCCAAGACTTTCATACGGAGCATTGGCCTTTCTATACGCCGCTCTCGTATCTAACACTGGATCCCGAGTTTACAGACTCCGGATTGGACTAATGATCTTGGTCTGCTGTGTTAGAAAATTTGGTAATGCGATGCGATGGTATAATTAAGTAAATAATGAATGGAAGTAAAGCCAAGAGGATGTGGCTCTTGGTGCGCGCTGTGATCACAAAAACGATACCAGGATGTCCGCGTACGGGTCGGCGCAAGTATCAAGAAAATTTCCCGTGAGCTAGAATGGCTCGTTGGTCGGAGACTCTACCGTTGGAGTGGCTACTGCCGTGGGTGACCCGCCATAATATATGGGTAACTAGAGACATGTCGTTTTAATGAGACAATGTCACTAGGTATAACTGAACAATAATACATTTGAGAATTATACAGTGGCGAACAATATTGGCTTCTACACCATGGACGAGAATTAATACTTATTGTTACTCTCGTTGTTTCGCTTATTGTTCATTGGTTATACTTGTGGTATATTATGTGTGTTGATGGTTGTGTTGTTGTATGGATTACTGTTGTTTATTTTACAGTTTATATATTAAAATGGTATTGCATGTAATGAACCTCATGCTCTCGACCAAATAATTGAGGGGTCTTTGGGGGCATGACGGGGCATGTGATGACATACTCAGCAGGGGCTGATTCCATACCACAAACCATCTTTATTTCAGGTGATTAGCTGGTGGGTCGCAGCGAGACGTGACCATTGTGATATTACAGTTGGTTTAGACTTGGTACGGTGTGATACTCAGGTTGTTTTGGACTCGGGTTGTTTAACCGAGGTGTATTTGGTTTAGATGCTCACGGTCTGTAATAATTGTTGATGTTAGATTTGTTTTAAGTTGTTTAAGTTCTACTATCTATCTCTTGTGGTCACTGCGGGAATACGTTTCGCAAGTTGATTATCAGGTAAATCGTTATCACCCGTATGGGCGAGTGATAACAGTGACACCAGTAGGGCGATAGTTTATTATTTACCGCTGCGAGATATTATTGTGCGCGACTTCTATAGGATTACTAGGAACCGGTTTAGTAGGGGTGTTACAAAAGTGGTATCAGAGCGGAGTACCGCTCTGATTACAAGAGATAGTAGTTTAAGTACCGTGAGCCTAGGTTATCTACACACCAGTACCAAGAGATAGTGTAAATGATTTGAGTTAAGATATAGTAAGGAAAGTACGGTATTTATACCAAGAGCTGACCTTGGCTTTGAATTCTTCAGATGTCTTCCGGGAGGCGATCAGCAGGCAGAGGAGGTGGTGGAAGAGGCGGCGGGCCTGGAGGAGGACCTCCGGAGGCCCCACCCGGGCGTGGCTGAGACGGTAGCCGCCGTCTTCGCTCAGCTAGCCCAGTTGGGAGGTATCCATATAGGAGCACCACCTGCACCACCGGTAGTCCCACCCGTACCCGCACCTAGAGAGCCGAATTGGCTGAAGAGCGTAGCTGACACGCGAGTACCTACTACGATGGAGTTGCTGATCCTACTGTTCTGAGAGATACATCGTCGAGCACGAGAAGGCCTTCGATGCCATACATGTGCCTGCTGGCACCGAGTTGATATAGCAGCCTTTCACCTGAAGGACGCTGCCAGCACGTGGTGGAGGTCCGTGAAGGCACACTACCTTGCTACAGAGGGTTTTGGGTGGACTGAATTCGTGGAGATATTGAGAGAGAAGTACTATCCTGCTCACCTGAAGCAGAGGAAGAGGGAGGAGTTTGAGCCCTGAGACAGGGTAGTATGACAGTAGATCAGTACTACTCCTTGTTTATTGGGCTCTTGGACTTCGTCCCAGGAGTTGTTATTCTGATGCTGTGAAAGTAGAGAAGTTTAGAGGCGGGTTGAGATATGCTATTAAGGCCGCCATGGGTGCTACCTTGTACCCTACGGTTCAGGTAAAACTAATTGACAGTTTGTACCTTATAACTTCAGTTGATTTGTTACAAGTTCGGGGAACTATTGATGTATTACAGGAGTGTTATGACGCTGCTTCTCGGACTGAGATGATGGTGAACAGCCGGGAGGACGGCCAGGGGCAGAAGCGTAAGGCCCCAGAGAAAGAGGCAGAGACTGAGGCTGGAGGCGGAGGCGAGTAAGGGCTGGAAGTAAGAACCACCTAAGTTATTTAATCCATTTAAATTACTTACTTACTGCCTGCTTTTATACCTGCTAATCCTGACACTTTGACGATCACAGGAAGAAGAAGTTCTCCTGGAGGGAGAAGAAGAAGGAGCAGGCCAGCCAAAAGGGTAAAGACAAGGTCCCGTTGCTGACCGGGCCTACCTACGATGTGCAGCCTCTTAGATCTATACCCCCTAAGGGTAAGCGATCTAACCTCGTGAATAAATTGTGTACTACACTACCCATTACCATCCTTGTACTAACCTGAGTGTGACATGATAATAGGTTCTGCACCCCAGCGCCACTTTCACTGCAAGCGCTGTGGTAAAGACCACCCGGGTGTCGACTGCACCGGGCAAGCGGTGGACTGCCACCACTGTGGAAAGAAGGGCCACAGGTCGTCGAGTGCTTCTAATCCTGATAGCCGAGCGTACCGCCCAGAAGGGGACTCAGGGCGCACCTACTGGAGGAGGTGGAGCCCGAGGTGGCCAGAGGGGGCCGGCGCCCCAAGCCCAGAGAGGGCAGCAGCAGCAGCAGCAGCCGCAGCAGCAGAACCAGGGCCAGAGGAACCCGCCGGGCAACCGTATGCTGAATGCAGCGGGAGCTTCAGGCGCTGGCACTAGTACCCAGCGCGGTGAAGGTTAGCATTTGAAACCTTAACCATTGTATGAAAGCATGACTAGTGTTAACGCTTTACCTTGGCATGAATGAGTGTTTAAGTTACCGTTTAGATAAACAACTTACCTAGGAAACCTTTTACCTCTTAGGAGACTTCGATATCTGCTATCCCACACTTACAAGACAGAGATCACCTAGACCCGTGGAAGAAAGACGGGAGTACCCTAGTGAGTTGTGTCATGTAGTCAGACCGGGCATGATACATCTCAGAGAGTTCCTAACCCTAGATGAGCAAATCACCATAGTGAATGAGTGTAGAGCTTTGGGTAAGGGCATAGGAGGTTTTTATACCCCTGTATTTACTAGTGGTTCTAGAATGAAACTGCACATGATGTGCTTAGGAAAGATTGGGATCCACAAGCTAGGGTTTATCGAGAGGTGAGGATGGTAGGTGACGTATCTATACCTAGATACCTGAGAGTTTCCTTACCTTGGTGAGAAACGCAATGGATATTGCTCAAGACTGTGAGGTTTATCCATTACCCGACATGACACCTGACGTTTGCATCATCAATTACTATGAACAGGGAGGGAAGCTTGGAATGCACCAGGACCGTGATGAGACAACCGAGTCCATCACCAGAGGAATACCAGTTGTATCATTTTCCATCGGCGATGATGCTGAGTTTATTTATGGAGACCAGAAGAGGATGGATCTAGCAAGCAAGATCATCCTCAAGTCTGGAGATGTATTAGTATTTGGTGGAGAGTCGAGGCTTGTATATCATGGTATTAAGAGCATTAAGCTCAATACCGCACCACCCACTTAGTGAATACCCACATCCGACCCGGCCGTTTAAATTTGACTTTTAGGCAGTATTGATGTAATAGCAGTAACTAAGTGTGTAACCTTGTAAAATACCGTTGGATGAATGAAATAAGAGTTTCCTACTTTCAAGTGTTGTGTTCAGTTTTGTTGATACCGATAATTCATAACTTCAGGCTATAGTAATGAAAAGGAGGGTACCATCTGCATCCTAGACATGGCGCAAGCCAAGGAGTCTGGTAATGTCATCACAGGTATGACAATTACAAACAACAGTGAATTAGTGATTTATTGGGACTCGATGCTAATACGAGAGATAATCTCAGGTACCTTTCCTATTGATGGTATTAGTGCTTCCGTATTGTTCGACTCAGGAGCTTCGCATTCTTTCATTTCCTCGACGTTTGCTAGAAGCTGGGGGCCACCCCCGAACAGCTTTCAGACTTTTCAGTCACCCTTCCTTCGAAGGAGAAAGTAGGTTGCACTAGACAGTATACAGGGTTAGAGATCAGCATTATGACTGAGACCTTCCCCATTGATCTAATTGAGTTCAAGAATTTGGGTTTTGACATCATAGTGGGCATGGATTGGCTACAGAAGCATAGGGGCCGCCTTCATTGCGCAGAGCATCGACTACTACTGAAGGGGCCGAGCGGCAAGACAGTGTCATACCGCAGTGTGAGGAGAGAGCCGACTGTCAAGATCGTGTCAGCATTGTCCCTGATGAAGGATGTTAGGAAGGGCCGACAAGCCTTCCTCTGTTATGTACAGGACACGAGACAGAGCGACGTGACGGACGTAGACATTCCAGTCGTGGTAGATT